>OY755188.1:7383510-7983510 GCA_963576735.1 Bedellia somnulentella
TGGCAGAGCGACGGGGGCGTATACCCGAAGGTCGCGGGTTCGAACCCCGCCAGTGTCGAAATTTTTCTTTCCTTTAATAACATCTTTTATTTATGAGTAATAATCCCCACATGAGGAATTCATGTCAAAAAACATTAAACTAGTGACTATTATAAGTTAATACTACGGTGGGGGACTAAAGTATATTTATTCATTGCTCAGTTAATACTAAATATATTAAAGCTTTTTTTTCTTTTTGAATAATGAATATTTTTTCTCTTATAGCTGCCACTATTGGCTTAACTTCATCAATCAATGCTGCCGACGTAGTCGTAGTACCAAACACACAATGTGTTTCTACTTTTGGTGCTGACTATGTCCACGACACCAGCATCTGTACCAGTGGTACTGGCGGTGTAGGACCATGCATAGGGGACTCAGGAGGTCCTTTAGTCGTAATCAGCAATGGACGCAAAGTATTTGTAAGTAGTCACTATTAATTACTATTTGATAAATTTTGATAGTGTGCAAAATCAATGAATTTTTTTCTCATATCTAAATCTAAAGTATTTGTTAAGTTTGGTGCATATTCCCGATGGACTTGCAAAATTAGGGTAGTAGTAGTAAGTAGGGTAGGTAGGTAGGGCTTCAAAAAGTCACGTGATTTTTTTATCATCAGGTTTGAACTCAATATTTGGCTAGACAGTGTATTTACGTGACAGGAGTGGGACATTCACCGCTTTGAACTAAAACATTGTAATATGACAAAGTTTTGATCAGATTCTTAGTGATGAATGTTTGTTCGCAAGGTTTTTGAGGTTGTTTTTGATGAAAATAAAACTATTCGTCGAGTAGATATCATCACAGGGGTGACATTTCGAATATTCGAATATTTGAAATCCGAATTTCAACATTCAGAAAACGGTTCACAGAATTTACGTATCACAGATGCTTTATTTTCCACAATTCATTAGTACATAAATACATTTTCTAGAAGTATCACTTCCCAGAAAAGCTAAAACCAGATTATTGAAATGAATTTTTTGCTTTTACTAACTATATCTTTTACTATAATCTCATTATTCCAAAGGTTTAAAAGACCGAAGTAACTTTATCTATAGTCTAACAAATCGTAAATCTCTTTAACTAGATATTATTTATGTTAGAAAAATTGTATAAATAAAACGCGGATGCATGCCTGTTTGTATGTATACTTGCTTGCTTGTTGGCATGCTTGGTTGCATGTCGGGGGTTGCAAGCTTTTAGGGATTTATAGCCGTGATTATATGTATGTATGTATGTATGTTTAGCGAAATAATAATTGGGGTGTCTAGTAGACGAAAAAACCACTAAAAACTACAAAGGTATCCTTTGATTTATCATATACTATATCTCAGAACCCATTTGTAGCGGGCGAGTAGGACAAGTAGGCAATCGATTTATATAGGGTTTAGAAGAGAAGGGACGATATCATTGTTCTGGATTTGAGGACTCAACCACACAGAGTTACCAAATTTATTCAAAAGCAATTAAATTAATAATATTTTATTCCAGGCTGGTATCTCATCATTCGTTGCTGAAGCTGGTTGCGAACTCGGGTATCCTGCCTCCTACACTCGGATTACATCCTACATATCTTGGATTCTTTCTCTGGCCTGAACCTTGTTATTGTTAATCAAATAAATATTAATTTATATAGTTTTTTTTTAAATTTTGCGTTACACCCTTGTCAATTTAGTCTTATTTAAGTTTTTAATATAAGCTGGAAGATAGCGAAACAAGATAATATTTAAAATAATATACCTTCATACAAAAATTCTCAGAATTGTGTCTTAGTTGCACCCACTACATAATGGTGTAATGGATTTAATTGTTCCTGACGCCCACACAATCATATTACTTATCTATTTGCAAAATCGTACCGTTCAAAATCAAGGCAGATATTTGATATTCGCCATATTTTGTGAGACATGAAACATATTTTAGACGTGGTATATTTTAGAAGGGTGTGGTGAAAATGAAAGTATGACCAGTGATAGAAATTTCTCTCAAAATCTGACTCTAGCTAGGAATGTACTGATGGTGTGAGTCATTAAAATGAGTTGTTAGGCCATGTAACATACATATATACATACATATACTCACGGCTTTAAATCCCTAGAAGGGGTAGCCAGAGCTAAGGAATTAGAAATTCGTCAGCCACTTCTGGAAAATTGAGTGGGGAAAAGATGGTAAAGTAAAGGTTGTTGGTGATGAGTCTTCAACCGCATCGTTAGGCCATGTAATTTCCCTATAAAATCTTCTTTGCTTTTTGCGGTTACACCAACCGCGCTAAACATTTTTTATCTCTATTGATTTTTATTTGCTCACGACTCACGACTCAGTTTATAACGCACCAACTACAGTTTTTATAAGGCCTATGTAAAAACGCACATAAACAGACACATACGAGTAAAAGTCTGAAAATAAACCAATACTCAAATATAGTGTAGTGTCGGTTTAGAATAGCACCACCCCATTTCTTCCGGTGGGTGTGCGTAAGAGGCGACTAATGGTATGGGGCTATTAAAGGAATTTTGGGCGATGCGGTTGGAGACCCATCACCAACAACCTTTATTTTTACTATCTTTTCCCCACTCAAATTTCCAAAAGTGGCTGAGGAATTTCTAATTCTTTAGCTCTGGCTACACGTATGTATGTATGTAAGTACTCAAATATACAATACAAGAACCATACGGGGTACTAAAACTGGGGGTAATAAAAGATGTTTCAAAATCATACTTACATGATTTGCAACAACAGGTACCACACGGGCCACAGGGATAGCAAGGTCCTGTAGGCTCGCAGGGCCCACATGATCCGCAATTCCCACAGGATCCACAAGGACCGCAGGGACCACAAGGGTCACAAGGTCCGCAAGGGCCACAGGACTTACAAGGACCACAGGATTTGCAAGGACCACATGATTTACAGGGTCCAAAGGATTTACAAGATCCACAGGATCCGGAAGGCATTTTAAAAATTTGTAGTAATGATGACCAATCTGAAAATTTATACCATATTTTGTCAAGTTTCGTCATATTGCTGGATATTATTCGCGACAGATATGTTTTAAAATATACCTAGACGCCTAGCACGAGCGCTATTTTATCGTCAATCTATCGGTTAGAACGAGATACCACACGATATCTAGTTAAAAATCCGCTCTTACTAGCCATGCAGTCAAGTTGAGTAGAAAAATGGACAAAGATGATTTGACAACCAGGTCTGACTGTTGTTGATGACATAAAACATGCCTTCAATTTATTCATCGTCATACTTAAGCTATAGTGGAAAAGCGATGCTCCTAATTGGTCTTAATAAGGGATTTTTATTGGATTTTAGTATACACGACGGATATTGTATCTTACCTCGTATAAAACCTGCTGAGCACAGTTTGGTGAATATGGTTTTACTTAGTTACTCATTTTCTTGCAAGGGTACTTAGTTTTTTCAGTGGTGTTATTTTATTTGGACTCAAACAACTACATCTTAGAAGAAATTGAGCTAGGTTTTTCCGCCCCGGTTATTGTTTTGTCCATGTGATTTGAGATTTGTTTCATGCGGATATAAATTGTCAGGATTTACTTGTTATTTATTGCTTAACTTGCAGATAAATTATTTTTATTATATTTTGACAGAGCTTTTTGATTGCAAAAGCAATCTTAATCTTGTCAAAAAATATAATGAAAAAGACTTGACAGAATATTTGACACGAACATTTCTCGGCGGCCAGTAAGTAAACCTATGTATACTCAGTAATTCTTACACCGTTAAGTCCTATAGAGTGTAAGCAGAGACTCTCCTCTCAGCCCATATATGTCCCAATCAAGGGGCTCGAGCTACCGTTTATAAGGTGATTTTGACTTAATCCAACACGCTGGCCAAGTGCGGGTTGGCAGACTAGCGACTCTTGCCGTGATAGCAGTGCCGCGTAGCCGGGACCGACGGCTTAACATGTCCTCCAAAGCATAAAGCATGGATAATCAGTTGATTCAATTTTGCAATATCTTTCCAAACAGGGTTAAATATACTCACAGCTATAAATCCCTTAAAGGGGTAGTCAGAGCTAAGGAATTAGAAATTCCTCAGCCACTTTTGGAAATGTGATTGGGGAAAAGGTGGTAAAATAAAGGTTGTTGGTGATGGGTCTCCAACCGCATCGCGAAAATTCCCTTAAAAGCCCCAATGCCATGAGTCGCCTCTTACGTACACCCACCGGAAAAAAATGGGGTAGTGCTATTCTAAGCCGACACTACACAGCTACAAATTAAATGTGTGAGTTTACCCACGTGGGGATCGAACCTAAGACCACGGAGGCAGCAGAGACTATTGAACGCTTATTCATTGAACAACCCTTGCAAACCCCTCTAAATTTATTTAAATTCACCAATACGAACGTCTGCCTTTATTACATTTTTTTTATCCTAATGTCTAACCGTGTCGTTTTTTATAAAAAAATGCAATATTGGACCCATATACAGGATGGCTCATTTCGAACATATCATGGTATGCATATTGTATAGGTAAACTTTACTGCTTAAGATCTACACAAAACAGTAGTATCTAAACACAAATAGTGTAAGTTTTATTTAATGAAGTTCTAGGTACGCTTTCTGTGCTACGTAGGTGCATTTTTTAAACGTTATAACGTTAAGGAGAAATAAAACTATAATTTTGTTGTGATCAATTCGTTTATTATAAATAATTTAATAAATAACTTTATTGCTTTTTCGCCTTCAATGTTTTTGAATTTTTTTTCTGACTACTAGTTTTGGATTTTGTGCTTCTACAACAAAACGTTAAAATAAAAACTGTTAATGAAACAATTGATACGAAAAACAGATCTAAATCTAAATTGAAGTATAAATAGAAAGGTAAATCAGCAGCTGCAGTCCTATATGTTGCATTTGGATATTTGGCTACAAACTCAATCCAGTGTATGGCAGTTTCCATTGGAGACGACGGTCGGTCTTTCCAACTTTGAGACAATTCTTTCACTTTAGCCTGGAATCTGTAAAGAGACGGTACTTAATATTTAAAATCATTGCATTCTTAACACTTGCAACTTATCATATAATGTAAATGAGAGTTGTTGTAATTTCTTAATTGTAGTTTTTTTCACAGGAAAGGAAATGATTACAAGGGGTGTAAATTATTATTAAGGCTAAGACTAAATTTCGGGTTAAGTCTCATTTTTACACTCTTTAATAAGGACGAAACGTCATGCAAACATCACAAAATATTACAACTTGACCAGCGCCGCATTCTTTTAGACATGTTAGTTCTGCATGATGTTTTGAGTGGTCGGATGGATTGTCCCAACGTAGTTTCCCAAATTGGACTAAACACGCCTGCGCTCAGAACTCGCCATACTTTTAGAAAATTGTTTCACCTACCTTTTGCTAGAACCAACTATGCTCATAACGCGCCCATTCAACGAATTTTAGATGAGGACAACAAATATTTTTATTCCCTCGATCCGTTTGCACATAGCAAGTCTATTTTCAAACGCTTGGTTCTAGACGCTATAGTTGTTTAGGTAGATCTAACCATTTCTATGTCATATTATTTAAATAAGGTTTTTACTATTATATAACGTTTATGCATATCAATACAATCACATTCACATACAGACACTCACATTCTCATATACACACTCTCACATCATAACACACATTACACACACCACACACATTATCATTCAAGTATCATCAATTGGCCTAGACCTCGCTTTTTTAACATACCCTTTTTATATTATAAATCGATAAAGGACATCAAACTAAACAACTTTGCCCATGGAATGCCTATCTAAAATATTGTAATTTTCAAAATATAATAATAATTAAAAATTGTCGTACCTAGTTCAAACTGAGAATGTATACAATGAGATTCCTTGCTTCAGTGAAAATAAAAAATAAAAAAAAAACATTTGATATATGCTTTTCGCTCTGTAAACAAAAATATAACTTCTTTCTGTATTTTCCAGTTGTATTGATCGTCGTTGAAAAATAATATCATGAAAATAAACCGGTAAGCGAGCGATTGAACTGGAAAATACCGAAAGAGGTTATGTTTTTGTTTACACCATAGATCAAATGTTTTTTTTTTATTTTTTATTTTCACTGAAGCAAGGAATCTCATTGTATACATTCTCAGTTTGAACTAGGTACGACAATTTTTAATTATTATTATATTTTGAAAATTACAATATTTTAGATAGGCATTCCATGGGCAAAGTTGTTTAGTTTGATGTCCTTTATCGATTTATAAGAAAAGGTGGTAAAATAAAGGTTGTTGGTGATGGGTCTCCAACCGCATCGCGAAAATTCCCTTAAAAGCCCCAATGCCATGAGTCGCCTCTTACGTACACCCACCGGAAAAAAATGGGGTAGTGCTATTCTAAGCCGACACTACACAGCTACAAATTAAATGTGTGAGTTTACCCACGTGGGGATCGAACCTAAGACCACGGAGGCAGCAGAGACTATTGAACGCTTATTCATTGAACAACCCTTGCAAACCCCTCTAAATTTATTTAAATTCACCAATACGAACGTCTGCCTTTATTACATTTTTTTTATCCTAATGTCTAACCGTGTCGTTTTTTATAAAAAAATGCAATATTGGACCCATATACAGGATGGCTCATTTCGAACATATCATGGTATGCATATTGTATAGGTAAACTTTACTGCTTAAGATCTACACAAAACAGTAGTATCTAAACACAAATAGTGTAAGTTTTATTTAATGAAGTTCTAGGTACGCTTTCTGTGCTACGTAGGTGCATTTTTTAAACGTTATAACGTTAAGGAGAAATAAAACTATAATTTTGTTGTGATCAATTCGTTTATTATAAATAATTTAATAAATAACTTTATTGCTTTTTCGCCTTCAATGTTTTTGAATTTTTTTTCTGACTACTAGTTTTGGATTTTGTGCTTCTACAACAAAACGTTAAAATAAAAACTGTTAATGAAATAATTGATACGAAAAACAGATCTAAATCTAAATTGAAGTATAAATAGAAAGGTAAATCAGCAGCTGCAGTCCTATATGTTGCATTTGGATATTTGGCTACAAACTCAATCCAGTGTATGGCAGTTTCCATTGGAGACGACGGTCGGTCTTTCCAACTTTGAGACAATTCTTTCACTTTAGCCTGGAATCTGTAAAGAGACGGTACTTAATATTTAAAATCATTGCATTCTTAACACTTGCAACTTATCATATAATGTAAATGAGAGTTGTTGTAATTTCTTAATTGTAGTTTTTTTCACAGGAAAGGAAATGATTACAAGGGGTGTAAATTATTATTAAGGCTAAGACTAAATTTCGGGTTAAGTCTCATTTTTACACTCTTTAATAAGGACGAAACGTCATGCAAACATCACAAAATATTACAACTTGACCAGCGCCGCATTCTTTTAGACATGTTAGTTCTGCATGATGTTTTGAGTGGTCGGATGGATTGTCCCAACGTAGTTTCCCAAATTGGACTAAACACGCCTGCGCTCAGAACTCGCCATACTTTTAGAAAATTGTTTCACCTACCTTTTGCTAGAACCAACTATGCTCATAACGCGCCCATTCAACGAATTTTAGATGAGGACAACAAATATTTTTATTCCCTCGATCCGTTTGCACATAGCAAGTCTATTTTCAAACGCTTGGTTCTAGACGCTATAGTTGTTTAGGTAGATCTAACCATTTCTATGTCATATTATTTAAATAAGGTTTTTACTATTATATAACGTTTATGCATATCAATACAATCACATTCACATACAGACACTCACATTCTCATATACACACTCTCACATCATAACACACATTACACACACCACACACATTATCATTCAAGTATCATCAATTGGCCTAGACCTCGCTTTTTATAACATACCCTTTTTATATTATAAATCGATAAAGGACATCAAACTAAACAACTTTGCCCGTGGAATGCCTATCTAAAATATTGTAATTTTCAAAAAAATATAATAATTAAAAATTGTCGTACCTAGTTCAAACTGAGAATGTATAGAATGAGAATCTTTGCTTCAGTGAAAATAAGAAATAAAAAAAAACATTTGATCTATGGTGTAAACAAAAACATAACCTCTTTCGGTATTTTCATAAAAGCGAGGTCTAGGCCAATTGGCCTAGACCTCGCTTTTATAACATACCCTTTTTATATTATAAATCGATAAAGGACATCAAACTAAACAAATTTGCCCATGGAATGCCTATCTAAAATATTGTAATTTTCAAAAAATAATAATAATTAAAAATTGTCGTACCTAGTTCAAACTGAGAATGTATAGAATGAGATTCCTTGCTTCAGTGAAAATAAGAAATTAAAAAAAAAACATTTGATCTATGCTTTTCGCTCTGTAAACAAAAATATAACTTCTTTCTGTATTTTCCAGTTGTATTGATCGTCGTTGAAAAATAATATCATGAAAATAAACCGGTAAGCGAGCAAGTTCAATCGCTAATTATTATTATTTTTTGAAAATTACAATATTTTAGATAGGCATTCCATGGGCAAATTTGTTTAGTTTGATGTCCTTTATCGATTTATAATATAAAAAGGGTATGTTATAAAGGCGAGGTCTAGGCCAATTATCAATAATATTAAGTTTTATTCTTTTCTCAATTGTTTAGCATTTTTACATATATATATATATATTTTTCTTTTTCTGTTGTTACTCATTATGTCTTTAGATAGTTAAGTTTATTATTATTTTTTTCTTTTGAATGAACTGTGTGTGTATCTTGTTTTAACTTGTGATCATCTGTTATTGGCCTTATTTACTGTACTGTTTCAACTTACTATATAATATGTGTTGCTGTTGATGATCCTTATATAATAAATAAATAAATAAATAGACACAACATACCTTGGCTCTAAAACAGTCTTGAAAGCGTTTAAAAGATTTTCCTTCGTCAGGTCTTTAACATGCATCTGAACTCCTAAGCCACTGTTTTCTATGGCAGCTGCATTAGATGGCTGGTCCCCTAATACTGGCAAAGCTACTATTGGCACTCCGTAGTGTATTGCCTCTGTGGTGCCCAACATGCCAGCATGTGAGAAGAATGCGATCACGTTGGGGTGGGCTGAAATATGAAAGAATGTATTTTGTTTTTAATTGTAGTTTTTGAAATTGCGCTAATTAGTCAGCATATTTTAGCTCGTAGATACTATAAAACGCCTTAGAAAGCTTAGGAATAAAATATAGATCTTAAATCCTTTCAGTTTTGATATCTATAGAAATAACAACTAATTTGAGATCACCATTATCATCTCAGCCATACTATTAGATTAAGGCCATCTATTTTAAGGCTCAAATGAGCTTTTAAATAATTGCCATGTGCTTCTGCCTTGTATTGACGTTCCGTGACCTTTGTCAAGTCGTCAGTCTGTCTAGCTTGTGGAAGGCTAACCAAAACTCAGTTGTAAATCGCTACACGCCTCTGTTCAATACGGGATTCAACAATTATTGATTAAAATAAAAATACAATTACCTAGAATATCAACTTGCGGAAGCCATTTTGATACAAACAAGTTATCTAGACCAAAGCTTGTTGATTCATCTTCCCATTTCCAAACAAATCGCTGTTGAGGCATTGATTTTATAACGCCGAGTATAGCCTGCAATTTTTCTGCCGGTAATGTCGCACTTTTCACCACTGAACCAAAACTGATATAAATTACACCATGGTTTGCTTCATCTATAAATTTTTTGAGAACCTATAATAATGAAACCATAAGTGGAGTTAAACTTAAAGATATTTTTGCTTGGTTGGTATTAACAAGAAAATAATGGGATATAAACTCCTAAACTTTTGATTATATAATATTTTTTACAGTATGTAACTGACTTTAGTGCTATTCGACGGATTCCTATTTTATCTATACAAAATTCGATAATCAATAGGGTCATCATCCATGGAGTCATTTTTATATTTTTAAAACAACGCTATCGAACCACATAAAAATTATGGGGCCGTTGTGGAAGCATAAGCACAGAACAAAAAAAAACTGCTTTTGATATTGATTAACCATTGACGGAGAAATTGCGTAACATACATACAAAAAAACATGGTTTTCAAAGAACATTTCTTTAATTTCTCTCAAATGTCTCCACGTTTTCCGTAAATGGTTGTATTTTACTTGGGCATTGTTTTTTATATTTCCTACCAGCTTTATAAATTGATGTTAAACACATAATGAGTTTCAGGTAGCAAAATGTTGGAAGTTTGTATAGACAGTCTAGAATCAGCAATAAATGCAGTGCATGGTGGTGCTGATGAGTTGGAAGTATGCAGCTCCTTGATTGAGGGGGGCCTTACTCCATCTGTTGGACTTGTAAAGAATATTCTAGAAATGGTTCAAAGAGTTGGTGCTGGTACTGTTATTCACAACAAATGTGCTGCAGATTGTGGGTGCTCTAGATTTGAAAAGAGGCCCAGAGTAAATGTGATGCTCCGATGCCGCAATGGCTCCGATTTCCAATACAACAACACAGAAATGGACACGATGTTGGCTGATCTAGAATATTTCAAACTTATGACAGTAGATAGATTCGTTTTCGGAGCACTTACTCAGACTGGAGAAATAGATGTAGTCAAGTGCAAAAGAATTGTCCACGCAGCTTATCCTATAACGGTTACTTTTCATAGAGCCTTTGATTTGTGTTCAAAACCTTTAAGTTCTTTAGAAACAATTATTGATCTTGGTTTTAATCGAGTTTTGGCCAGCGGTCAAGAAGATTCGGCGGACAAAGAAAATGCTATCAAACTTATAGAATCTTTTGTAAGTTCTTCTAATGAGAGGATTGAAATTATGTCTGGTGCTGGTGTGAATGCCAGTAATGTCAAGTTATTTGCCGAAATTGGCTGCAGAATAGTACATGCATCGTGTAAAACTAAAGTTTTATTGCCAACGCATAAAAATAAGGTGTCTATGGGAGATGGGGATAAAGAATTTACTTATGTTACTTCTAGAGAATCAGTGCAAAATTTAATTCAGAATTTTAAAAGAATTATGTCGTGACGTTTGGTTGATGAATAAGTGGAAAACTTTGGAAACCTAATGGATTTTGTTGCGATAATCAGAGTTAAGCATTGTATGATTGAAACTCGGAGAGATGTAAGCATATGTAGATTACGAAGTTATTAGTATATTTGCTGTGTAGTGTCAGCTTAGAATAGCACTACCCCTTTTCTTTCGGTGGGTGTACGTAAGAGGCGGCTAACGGTATTGGGGCTTTTTAAGGGATTTTTAGGCGATGCGGTTGGAGACCCATCACCAACAACCTTTATTTTACCATCTTTTCCCCACGCAACTTCCAAAAGTGGCTGAGGATTTTCTAATTCGTTAGTTCTGGCTACCCCTTCTAGGGATTTATAGCCATGAGCATATGTATGTATGTATGTAAAAAACATGCAATCGAATTGAGTGCCTCCTGTTTTTATTCGGACAATAAAATATATATTTAATTACCTGCGACTATATATTAAGTTTGACTACACTAATGCAACACCCAAGAAAAGGGAGGAAAGTGTTTCTTCCGTCCACAATCACACATAAAAGATTTTCACATCTAGAATTGTACAAATATAATGCCTTAATCACAAAACAGTCCGCCAGGCTTCAAAAAGCAGTTTTCTATATTGCTAAATAACAACAAGAAAGAAATTGTAGTGTCTACTTCGCAAGGCGTTAGAAGAGAAAAGGACTGTTAGTCTTTCCTATAAAACAACATAAATAATGATATTTGAGTAAGTCAGAAAAACATATTCGCATCAGACGTTTGATCGATTGCTTTAAGATAATTACTTCATTTGGTCTTTTGCATTGTTTTATAGGAAAGACTACAGTCAGAAACTATATACCAATTGAATGGTGCATTATATTAGTAGTTTCTACTATTCTAATAATATACCTATAGTTAGTGGTCATAATTATTTTGTCGGTGATAATATGAACAAATGAAAAAGACCGTGTGATAAACCACGATATTCTCAACCCTAACCCAATGGTACAAAGGAGTTTAGTAGTAGTGAGTAAGTATTATTCTTGTACTACTTACACCGGTTAAAGGTTTAGGTTCTCCCACGTGATAACCGCCTACTTCGATGACATTAGCAGGAAAAAGTCTGGAGCCAGTTAGTACGAAATTGTGATAAGTGAGTAGAACTTTCATATCTTTGGTAAGTTCACTTAATGGAGGAACAGGTCCTAAATATTTTTCAATAGCGTTTTGGTTGCTCCTTTGTGATACTAAATAATAAAGTGTTTTGACGTATACATCAAATATAACACGCTCTATTTTTTCAAAGAATGTTGGTTTATCGCCTCCTCCGAGAAAATGATATGATACATATGCCGGATTGCTTGGAATACCAAGTCTATCATAATGCCATGGCATTAGCACGTGAGAAGTTAATCCTACAACGGGTGCCCCTAATTTGTAGGCAAGTCCAAAACCACAATCACTATTAAACTGTTCTATTAAAACAACATCAAAGTTTCTTTTTTCTGTCACTAATCGTTGCACTTCTTTATTCTGTAACATAATCTCACAATTTTGTTTCCCAGTCATTGCAATGTAAATTCCTGTTTGTATCATTGTCCAGTAATTTCGTTCGATCGGCACATTGTCCTCAATAGCCTCTATGGTTCCAGCAAGACTTATGTCATGATAGTTTTTCGGTGCATTCTTCTCTGGGAAATGTGATATGACCGTGACATCATGCCCTTTACTTACTAACCCATTTAAAAGTTTCTTGAAAACGAAAGAGTGACTTTTACCATGGTATGGTAATACAGCAAGAATGTTCAGTGAACTTGCAACACTACACAAACTAAGCACTAAACATAAAATTGTTTGTAGATTCATTATTACAACAAGATCCTAATTTGGATTGTTTTTTTTTTATCAAGCAATGACCTTCAAATCGATAACTCGTTTGTGTTGAACGAGAGACGTCTAACGTCATCACAGAACTGCAAACTACTGATCTGATAGTGACCATGAAACATAGGTTTAAATGCCTCGATTGCTATATTATACAAGTACAATTAGGTTACCACTGGACTAGACTGAAGTGACAAAGGAAAAATACTGTCCTATATTATCTCTGCTAGTATTTTAGCAGTTGGTATTGTAATCAATACGCTATGATCCAATAATAATAATCAATTGTGTCAGAGTGATAAGAAACACTTCTTGGATACAAGATTATAATCGTACTGTTTTTTTTTCACGCCGCATCAAATGCCTATGCTATATAATAAAGCAAATACAATAATAAATTGAATAGGTAATAATGTAAACTTTTTTAAGTTAGAGATGAGCCGAACTGCTAAGCTATCAGGAGTTACACATGTTATTGTGAGTCAATCATAAAAGATAGACATATGCTGCTGCGGGATATTTTTTAGACAATTTTATGTAGAATATTTCCGTCATACCTGATTTCAATGTAACTTTAACCATTACGGCTGCACACGAAAGCGTAGTTAAAAATGGAGTAACTTCTCCCGTTTCCCTATTCTGCTGTGTAGTGTCGGCTTAGAATAGCACGACCCCATTTTTTTCCGATGGGTGTACGTAAAAGATGACTAACGGTATTGGGGCTTTTAAGGAATTCATGGGCGATGCGGTTAGAGACCCATCACCAACAACCTTTATTTTAACATCTTTTCCCCCATGCAACTTCCAAAAGTTGCTTAGGACTTACTCATCCCTTAGCTCTGGCTACCCCTTCTAGGGATTTATAGCCGTGAGTATATGTATGTATGTTCTCCCGTTTTCCCGAAATTCCCCTTCACTACTTCCCTGAAAAAAATACTATAACCTGCCCAGGAGTATGAAGAATAATTGTATTAAATATTGTCGTTTTCTTTCCTTTATTTATTTTTAATAATCCCCACATGAGGTTTTCATGAAAAAAGGCATTAAAAAAATTGTGCCATGTTTCGTTAAAATCCATCGAGTGGTTTTTGATACCATAAGGACAAACCGACAAACTGACAGACAGATAAAAATTTTACGATTGTTTTTGGAATCAGTATCGATCACTTATCATCATCTGATTGTTATTTTGAAAATACATTTCATGTACAGAACTGACCTCTCTACAGATTTATTTCAAAAGAAACAAATTGGACACAGCTCGCATGAAACTTTATTTCATTTAGTGCTTAATGTTTTTACTAACCGTTTAATTCCTGATAAAAATGAAGTACTGAAATTGCACATTTCGATAATCGCCAAAAGTATCTTATGTTAATGACTGAAAATAGTGATAGAAATAATAATTATTTTTTTTCTCTCTCAGAGATTTTCTCGCGTCAGTTTTATCGTGACCGCCCATAACCCACTTGACAAAGGTCTCGTGAAACCCAAAGCCGTATTTTGCGTTAATGAGTTATTTCCAACCTGACTAACGATCAACTTGGGGAGGTAAGATTTCTATGACACGTCGGTTCTAGAATAAATTGAAGAGACACTGCTGCTCCAGAGGTCTTCTCTTTAAATCAACAATGATGATTTCATCTGTATCTCTTCTAACCTCAATGAACTTTTATTTCTGTCTTGCACGCACGAATTGTGTATTCAGATTTAGTTAAGAAGCGAGTGAGTGAGTGGTGATAGTCGACGAACCCTACGATATGTCTGTAGTTGTCGTTAGTTTCATTCTATTCCAAGTCCTTAAACTCAATCGAATGTATTTATTGTTAGGAAGTAACAGTATTCAATATTTTTATTTGGGCCGTGAGGAAAAAATGAGATTTCAAAGATATATAACACTATATAATATTCATTGTTTTTATTTAGAACATTAAACAAAATAAATCAAAAATAATAAAGGTATACAGAGATAAATATATAGGCTGGATTGTATTTCTATGCACGTATTCTTAGCATGAAAATAATAACAATGACATTATGATTTTTCCTGATGCAACTAAAAAAAAATATCATTAAAATCTATCATTATTACAAAACATTATTGTTTTAAAGAGTTTTATCACAAATATGTCATTTGAAGTTTATTTTATAGTGATACGCTTTGACATTTAATTTAATAATACAATGTGAATTCCTTACGGTACTCGCCAGATTGAGAATTAAAAATGTCGAGATCAAGTATATCAGAATTATCACTATAACCCTGGTTTAAATATCTATTAATGACTTTGCTAAATAATAAATAAATATATACGGCTACATTATACACAAATCAAATTAGACTCAAACTAAGTAAGACTTGTATAATGGGATACTAACTCAACGATATATTTAGTGTTCAATAATACGCATATAAATGACACCCAAGACTAAGAAACCATCATTTATGCTCATCACATAAATGTTGCTCTCAGCTGGGATCGAACCCGCAACCTCCGGACCGAGAAGCTAGTCACCTATCCACTCGATTTGCCACCTAATATCAATCATATAATGCACATATGCTAACGATGGATTGGAATAAGATGTATTATTTTATAAGTTTGCGAATGAAAGGTGCGGCCTTTTGCGATGCTTGTACGATTATTTAGACCTTACATTAAACTTTAATAATAACTAGTGGATCGTCCCAGCTTCGCACGGGTAGCGTTGTTTTTTTAAATATCTGAGGTTTCTTTCTTTAGTCACTGCTCAAGCATTGTGAAATTCAGCGCAATGTATTTAATTTATTAAATTTATAGCACTCCCTAAACAGTGTAGTTTGGTGATTTTTAATGCGCTTTAATGAACGGTTCAGTATTTCTTTAGAAGTATTTATAACAATCTAAAAAATAAATCATTACGTGTTGTAGGATGCAACTACTGGCGCCATCTAGTATGTTATATTTAAATTAGTAACGATTCGTTTTTGGTCACGGGCGCGATGGCTTATTTTATGTATAATTTCGGTGTTTCTCTACCGATTTCTATGATTCTTTTTTTATTGAATAGGTAATAATGTTACCTTTTTTAAATAAGGGATGAGTGAGAGGGTTACAAACGTAAGAGTAAACAAATATAATCAGAATGTTCCGAACTGCTAAGCTATCAGGAATTACACGTGTTATTGTGAGTCAACCGTAAAAGATAGACATAAACTGTTGAGGATTTGCTTTTAGATAATTTTATGAAGAATATTTCCGTCATACATGATTTCTATGTAAGTTTAACCATTAAGGCTGCACACGCGGCGGAAGCTTAAAAAATGTAGTAACTTCTCCCGTTTTCCCAAAATTTCCCAAAATGCCCTTTAATACTCTGCTGGAAAGTATACAAAAACCTGCCCAGGAGTATGGAGAATAATGGTACCAAGTTTCGTTAAAATCCGGCGAGTAGTTTTTGTTTCCATAAGGAACATACAAACCGACAGACAGACAGACAGACAGACAGAAAGACAGACAGACAGACAGACAAAAATTTTACTGATTGCATTTTTGGCATCAGTATCGATCCCTAATCACAACCTGATAGTTATTTTGAAAATATATTTCATGTACAGAATTGACCTCTCTACAGATTTATTATAAGTATAGATAAAAATTGGAGAATCTATTTTTCTGTAAACAATTTTATTAAGATCAGTTTAAGAATATAATATGATAATATTTATTCCAATAATATTATTACAACATTTTATAATTATAAAATTATATTTATCATCAAAAATAAGATCAGGTCTGGCATTAGGTTGAGGCACAGATATTATGTTGAGGTAAGCAAGAAGGTAAGAAGTAATTGTATTTAGCATACAATATTTTAAAACACACCATGGGTTAATAAATGTGTAATGCCAACATTTATAGTTTTTTCGCTTTAACTGTTTTTGTGATTATTTTATTAGCATTATTATTTAGTTTAAGGCTCCTACAGCACAGCCTAAGAATGTAAAAAGTTGTGAAAATAATTGTTGCAAAAAATAAAACTAAATCTAAATTGAAGTACAAATAGAAAGGTAAATCAGCAGCTGCAGTCCTATATGTTGCATTTGGATATTTAGCTACAAACTCAATCCAGTGTATGGCAGTTTCCATTGGAGACGACGGGCGGTCTTTCCAACTTTGAGACAATTCTTTCACTTTAGCCTGGAATCTGTAAAGAGACGTTATTAACAATGAAAAATAAGGGATGGACAGCATTTGCGTGATATTCAAGATCAAGGCTTGCATCAGATGTGAGTACATCACACAAGTACTGGCACAAGGATATAAGTCAGCAATAGTTCATGCACACTCATTTTAGAAAGTTATAATTATAGACATATACATACACTCACGCCTTTAGTTTTCGCTGTGGTAGGCAGAGACTATCGATCGCCATTTTCTGCAATGCTGACATACCTCTCCAGCTTCGTTTACATCCATCAATCTTCTCATGCATGCTCCTTTATTCTTCATACTTCTTACACCTCTTTTTGAGTACACTCGCCATTTGGTCCAAATGTTTCTTCCGTAGTCGTCCTCTACTACATCCACATTGGCTCTATAAATCTCTGTTACCAATTTACTAACATTCATCCTCTCTATAACTATAATGCAATTATAATGTATTATATTGCAACTATGATTTCTCCTATATCATTGAACGTTAATGGTATAAATTAATAAAAAAAATAATTCAATTAAAGCTTTCACCCCAGGTTTTTCAAAAAGGAACGATGAGCAAAACTAAGTTTCACTCCAATGCCATTGAATAGCCTAGTGCCTATAACATACATACATATACTGACGCCAGTAGTCCCCATTGGGGAAGGAAGAAACTATCAGCAGATACACGCAAACCTCCCGAGTTTCATCTACATTCCTTTTTGAGCACATTCTACATTTGCTGTTAATGTGCTCTCCGAGGTTGTTTTCTACTGGAATTACCTCCCACATTGGCTCTATATATCTCTTTCACCAATTCACTTGCATTCATCTTTTTTATAAGTGCCTAAAACATCTCAACATTTCTTTTACTAAGTATCTGTTTAACTACTTTAAATAGAAAAGCAGTAAAATTACGTGATTATCATTTGTAAAATAAAGCATTAGCTGCCAACGATTACGCACCCCGGTTCCATAACCGTCTTAAAAGATTTTAGAAGGGTTTCTTTTGTCAGATCATTCACATGTATCTGTACTCCCAATCCACTGCTCTCAATAGCTTCTGCATTGGATAGCTGGTCACCCAATACTGGCAATGCTACTATTGGGACTCCATGGTGTATTGCTTCTGTGGTGCCCAACATGCCAGCATGTGAGAAGAATGCGATCACGTTGGGGTGAGCTGCAATAAGGTATTATTTTTTACTCAAGAATCAAGACTTAAAGAGGCAGAGGTACTAATATGTCTGGAAATCACGTGAAATTGTCACCTGGTGTTCAGAGTAGCCACTATTTGCTTGGACAGTGTACTCAAAGAGATAAGGGGTAGGAGTATCGCTGTTTTACACGAATATACTGTCACATGACTGCATAATACAACCTAGCCATGTCGGTTTTGTCACGATGTTTTCGCTAGGTGGATGACTCCTCGGTTTTTTGTAAATTATCAATTGTTAAACTCACACGTTCACGCCATATATCCCCGAAGGGGTTGGCAGTGGTATTAATACTTTTGGACATCACGTGACATCATCACCTGGTCTTTAAATACAAATTACAATCATTTTTTAGAAGAAAGAAAAGAAAAAAACCATTTTCTTACTCGGAAGCTCTTGGAGATGGTAGTTTTACATGAAAATAAATGTAATATGATACGCTTGCACTAGGTCCTTGTACATGGCCTTCTATGCCGGGCCAAGTGCGGAAACACGTGTCGTTTACCATCCGCATAAAAATAATAATCACTTTCCGATAGATGTGTTAATAGCAGCAAAATTGCTCTAACATTCATGACAGGTGATATCGATACATGAAGTTTGATTTCTAAATATTAAACAACAACAAAGATTTATTCTCAGCAGTACATAATAAGTAATATCATCACATGATTGAACGATCATTTTGATAATCATAATATTACATAATAAGTAATATCATCACATGATTGAACGATCATTTTGATAACATCAATGGTTCCTTTTTATTTTAAGTATGATGAAATATCGACCTGCATAGTTCACACATAAGGACGCTGCCATTTTTGACGCCGTTTGTAGTCTAGGACGTTACGCGCACCATTAATTACAATGATGATATTACCACACTGATACCCCTTATGAGACTCCACTCGTGAGACATGAGTACTGGACCTCAGTAAACCAATCATTTTTAAATTTTTGTGATACCAACCTTAAATCAGCGGGAAAATATTTTTGGTTCTTATAAAATATATAAAAATAATATATAAAATAATCTTGCATTATTGGATAGTGTTTAGAACTTCTCATCGAAAGGAGCATCGACGGTATTCATAAATGTATTTACTAATATAGCTGTTAACTTTGCACCTTTTAAAAACCAGATACATATCAACCACAATTTCGCATTTAAAAAATATCACATTTCCTTCTAATAGGTGATACATAGACAAACCTCCAACAATTGAAGTACCATATATATAGACAGTCGTAAAGTATAAAAAGGCATCATCATATGAGCCAACTGAAAATCAATACTGGAAAAGGGCATCCCCCGTATATATCTAAAATGGCATAACGAGTATGGTTCTCATTCATCTGCTGCGTGGAAAACACAACATCGTCCGTCATCAGTCATGCACATTATCAATCGTATACAAAAATATGAGATAAAAAAATATATGCTAATCACCTAATATATCAACTTGCGGTAACCATTTTGATACAAACAAGTTATGTAGACCAAACTTAGTTGATTCGTCTTCCCATTTCCAAACAAATCGCTGTTGAGGCATTGATTTCATTAGTCCAAGTATTGCTTGTAATTTTTCTGTCGGCAATGTCGCACTTTTTACTACCGAACCAAAACTGATGTATATTACACCGTGTTGTGCTTCATCAATAAATCGTTTGAGAGCCTGAAAATATAAACAACAACCATAGGTCAAATGGTCTTGTGTTTTTATAAGCAAATTATTAGACAAAAAAGAAATACAAAGTCGTATTGCACTATTCTTTCCAAATCTCTACCAATACATCCGTGACTATATTACTATATTTGATAAAAATCGTATTTATCGACAGAAAGAAATAATTTTGAAGATTACGACATGACATTCATATTTATTCCCCTAATTACCATTCTTGTACGTGAATTTCAACAAAAGAGGAATTCAACTGTGATAGCTCAGTGGGTAGAACAACGCTTAAAATGCAGACGATGAGGGTTCAAATTCCGGATCGGGCCTACACTTTGTCTTTTCCAAAGTCATATGTGAGGATAATTTATCATGGTTGTTAATGGCGAGGGAAAACATTGTGAGGAATCCCATATGGCTTAGTTTTACAGAAGCATTAGTATCTCTGCCAACCCCTTCGAAAATATACGGCGTGAACGTTTGAGTTTGGAAAAGAGGAATTCAACCAATTCTTAATATAATATGAGTAAATAATTGGTCTGTAATTATTTGAACCAGCCTACACGCTTTGAAAACATACTACGCGAAAACAAATGTAATGTGCCATATTTTTTAAGGCGATATAATTTTTTTTTATTATTACCATCCGTAAGCAAATACAGCTGTGTGTTTTAATTCCATTTGTAAATATATATTTTTTAAGCGATAAACAAACAAAAGGGAAATTGTTAAATATAATACTATTATTTTCAGGTCAATCCAATACGGCAAAGGGCAAGATTTTCATATTACTTACACCAGTTAGAGGTTTTGATTCTCCCACGTGATAACCGCCTACTTCGATGACATTAGCAGGAAACAGTCTGGAGCCAGTCAGTACAAAATTGTGATAAGTAAGTAGAACTTTCATATCACGAGCAAGTTCTTCTAATGGAGGAACAGGTCCTATATATTTTTCAATATCTTTTTGGTTGCTTAGTGATACTAAATAATAAAGTGTTTTGACGTATACATCGAATATAACACGCTCTATTTTTTCAAAGAATGTTGGTTTATCACCTCCTCCGAGAAAATGATGTGATACATAAGCCGGATTGCTTGGAACACCAAGTCTATCATAGTGCCATGGCATGAGCACGTGAGTGGTTAATCCTACAACTGGCGCTCCTAATTTGTAGGCAAGTCCAAAACCACAATCACTATTAAACTGTTCTATTAAAACAACATCAAAGTTTCTTTTATCTGCCACTAATTGCTGTACTTCTTTATTTTGCAACATTATCTCACAATTTTGTTTGCCAGATATTGCAATAAATATTCTTCTTCGTATTATTGTCCAGTAGTTTCGTTCGACTGGCATATTGTCTTCAATAGCGTCTATCGTTCCAGCAAGACTAATGTCGTGATAGTCTTTTGGTGGATTCTTTTCTGGGAAATGTGATATGACTGTCACATTGTGTCCTTTATATGCTAAGCCTTTTAAAAGTTTCTTGAAAACGAACGAGTGACTTTTACCATGGTATGGTAATACAGCAAGAATATTTAGTGAAATAGTAACACTGCACAAACTAAGCACTAAACATAAAGTTGAATAGAGATTCATCGTAAGAATATTCACTGACTTGTTTAAGTTTTTTTATGAATATATTACCATATCATCTATAACTCGCTCAGGTTAATCAAGACACGTCAAGCATGATTACTGCGATATAAATTACTGATATATATGCCTGAACCAATAGATAAGTTGAATAATTGTTGGTTACTATTAGAGTCGCTAAACCACATTCGTGAAAGGAAAATCTATAACCAATAGCGTTCGATTTATAAGATAAATGATATGCCTTCCTAGACTACCTATTCTCATTTCACCACTGTTTTGGAGGAGTTCAAGGTAACACTGGGAAAATGAGAGTTAAATGGGCTAACAGCGGGAAAATTTTAAAAGACGTATGCCCTGTGCTCAGTTGCTTTCCGTAAGGGCCGGCGCCGACTGCCGGCATGGCACGGCGTGTCATGTCAAAGGATTTCGGTACTGATATACCCATTTTTAATCTTATAACCATTAGTATAGAATTCATGTTACTTTATTTTGACACAACGATGCCGAGGGAGGCCGCGATAGGACAGAACGTGCCTAAGCATTCCACGGGATGCCGCGGCGTACTGCTGCATCTCGCGAGACGCACGCGCATGACACGGGCCGCCAGTACGCGGCGCAGTCCGTTCGCCGCGCAGGGGGAGGGCAAGGGTAGGAGTGTATAATACGTTAAATACTAAATCCCAGTCAATCATTATGGATACAACTAACTTTTAACATGCGCGGAGTTATTTGCCGTGTCATGCCACGGTATGCCGCGGAAGGCCGTGTTATCCTTCGGAATGCTGCAGCAGAATTTACCGTCCCATCCTGTGCCATGCCGGCAGTCAGCGCCGGCCCTTATGTAGAGAGGAGGGAGGTGCCTTTTCAGTATGAACTCTTTCTTCAAAGAACAAGGGTAGGGTTGGGTGATTAACTGTCTTACGCTATTCTACCTATTAAATAAGCGATCACGTGTCAAGTAAATTATTCGAAATATTATAATATAATTTTTTAAATATATTTTTTTATATTATTAAACTTTGTCCAACAGGATGTTTAAACACAGTTTCATTAAACCTAGTAATGTGAAGTTCCATATAAGAAAATTGATATTTGGGCAGCCATATAATACGTGCAAATCTAAATGCAATTAAATTCACCGCAAGTAGTTTTGCTGATTTGTTTATTTTCCATGCCGAGGGTGCTTTTTTGTTGGAATTCTCAATGATGTCAAAAAACATGTGTTACAAACATTTACTTTCCCCAACATTTTTTACTACAGTGTGATATTTATCTCAGAAATATTACAACATTGACAATCGTGAAACCCGAATGTTCTACATGTTGTAAGACGTAGCCACGACTCCGTAGTAAAAATGACGTTTTTTTATTATTTAAATATTTAATCCTGGGCAATTATCAAGTACTAAAATACTACGCAATATTCATAACGAGAACGAACGCAATATTCGGACCGAGAATATTTGCCGCTGCCGATTTGGGCATATGGACGTGAAAGTTATTTAAGTTCACTGAAAGCTTTAAAACGGGACCCAATGGCTGCCTATAACCCGGCTGCATTTAATTAAACAAGATTGCTAGAGAGTTGAATCTTTTTACAGTTCATTTATTTCTGTTACAAACAAAGATCTGATTAAAACAAGTAATTAAAAGGTTCCGGTACAAAATTCGAGTTCAATTTCAGCTCTTGGTTTCTGGTCGCACTTGTTAGCGTTACTTGTACGTTCCCACATCGCGGTATGATTTCTCTGTCTGTTTTTATGCAGATTTTGTAGAGCAGGCTTCCTAAGTATATAGAATAAAAGGTTATTTATGAAAAGATTGATTGGTGTAGGTGCAGATAGAGAGGTTTGCCAGGATGGTTCGAAGTAGCGATCTACCTACCCTAATAGGAACTAATAGTGTGAGTGTATCTATGTATGTATAAAAGTGCGGAACACGTCTTGCGTCAGCCGACTCGTACTTCGCCGGTTTCTTTGGTGTCTTCTTTTTATGAATAGAGCGCATTATAGCGTGACAGTAGCATTACACTGCAAAAGGTACAGTTCTGCTCGAAGAGGCAGAGAGGCGTTAATGATTCACTGATTTAATTATTTTGTTGTTTTGAATGTTTGTGTTCATGAAAACCTCATGTGGGGATTATTATTATTACTAATAAATAAAGATTAAATAAAGGAAAGAAAAAATTCGACACAGGCGGGAATCGAACCCGCGACCTCGGGTATACGCCCCGTCACTCTGCCATTGAGCTACCGTGTCAATGGCTGCCAGTGCGAAATTCTTCTATCCTTTGTTTCTTTTTTACACTTTTAAGTAGTGTTTGCGTTCCCTATCTCCAAATTTTTCAGAAGGCCACTTGTCTACCTTTTCAGATAGAATGCAAATGTTGAGAAAGCCTAACTATCACATAATTTATACGGGGGCGTATACCCCAGGTCGCGGGTTCGATTCCCACCTGTGTCGAAATATTTCTTTCCTTTATTTAATTTTTATTTATTATTTTGTTGTGTTTCGTGCCTAATTATTGTTTTAATTTGTTTGTGACTTGTTTTTTTTTCAGTGTTTTTTTATAGCTACTATTCGTATTTTGAAGGTTAGACTGCTACAGTTCCAAACAAGCACTAAAATGGCAAGCTCATGGGATGATAAAGCCTCGTACCACCTGGAGTAAAAGAGGCTGCTTTGATTGGGCTCGACTAGGCTCTAGGCTAGTCTTTAAATAGCTGCTCAAAATACATATACTCAAACATACATACATATACTCACGGCTATAAATCCCAGGAAGGGGTAGCCAGAGCTAAAGAATTAGAAATTCCTCAGCCACTTTTGGAAATTTGAGTGGGGAAAAGATAGTAAAAATAAAGGTTGTTGGTGATGGGTATCCAACCGCATCGCCCAAAAATCCCTTAATATCCCCATACCGTTAGTCGCCTCTTACGTACACCCACCGGAAGCAATGGGGTAGTGCTATTCTAAACCGACACTACACGGCAAAATCAAAATCGCGGAGAGTAATAGTAATAAGGACATAGTATATACTCATAGCTATAAATGCCGAAACGGGGTAGCCAGAGCTTTGCAATGAAAAATTCCTCAGCCACTTTTGGAAGTTGAGTGGGGAAAAGATGGTAATAATAAATAATTGTTCGTGACAGGTCTCCAACCACATCACCCAAAATTTACTTAAAATAGCCCCAATACCCTTAGCCACCTCTTACGAACACCCATGGAAAGAAATGGGGTAGTCTAAGCCGACACTACACAGGAGTGAGGAATAAGCTAATATTATCAGCATTATCACTACAATCAGCTGCAAAGTAAGTAACGTATAATAAAAATAAATAAAAACAATTGAACATTTTAATAACCGACTATATAAATGCATTTGTTAAGTATCTATTATGGACATATATAACATGGAGTTCAGTTTGAAAAACTTTAATTAAGTACGTTTTTTATCTTTATCTTATGTTAATCGATGTAATATAATATAATATATTCATATATTATCCTCAATAAAAAACAATCAAAGAAGCATTACAAATGCCTTGTTTTATTAGTTCTTTATTACATTATCTATTAATTTATACTGAGTCATTAACCAATCAACTCTAGGCTCTCTGCATCTTCATGAAATGAACAATTATGTCATTTATGATTTAAGTATTTACTGATTTATTTATTCACGGTAATCAAACAGCTTCAACACAATATTTAACAAAAAAAGTAAAACATAGCCAGACAAAGTTTTCACATATTGGTAACGAACATGAGCTTAAACAAATATTATTGTAAATTAACTAACAATATAAAAAACTAAGAAAGATCATAAATTAACAATTTTGCCAATTCAAAAAAATTAAGGTGTGATATTGAAATGGTTAGAAAATAGAAAGATTAAGTGTCACTTTGAAAGAATAAATTTGCCATATTTCTTTTAAACAATTAGGTATTTGTATTAAAAAAGTATAAATTAAATTGTCTACTTAGTGAATTAAAGCTTTGAGTTGCTCGTTATACCTTAATACAGATTATTCATACTCTATGAAATGATGCGCAATGTTAC
Source organism: Bedellia somnulentella (assembly GCA_963576735.1). Lineage (NCBI taxonomy): Eukaryota > Metazoa > Arthropoda > Insecta > Lepidoptera > Bedelliidae > Bedellia > Bedellia somnulentella. The sequence continues at coordinate 7,409,201 of OY755188.1, forward strand.
ACAACGGTTTTTCTAAAGTTGTAACTCATTATTGTTTAGAAAATAAAGATGTAGATAAATTTTCCTTTCTGTAATTTTACTATCTAAGGTTTACTTTTAAGATTACAATTTCTTAATAACAATCATTTTTTCACCTTAAGCTTAAGCTTATGCTGCACGCAATGCTACCAAAGATTGAACCAGCTCACTTTCTTCCCTCCAAATTTCGGCATGCGAAACTTTATTACCCACCTAGTTAATTTGAACTTTTTTAGTTAAATGTAATTGGAACTAATGCGCTCAGTAGGTATACCAGACTTTCTATTGTATTTTATGTAACATACAGGTATATCAGTTAGTCATATGCCCATGCTATTTTGATATATGCGATGCGCTGAGGTATTGAGTTGAGCCAGACCTCAAGGCGATTCTTCACAAAAGTGTAATGTCATTCTCATTTTCATGATAATTGTGAATGATTTAAGTCTATGTCAGTCATTTGCACATAAAACCTACATTCATGATATCACCATAAAGTTCATCCACCAAACATTTACGATATGTATAATCAATTACTCAAATTTTACCCTCTTTGATTGTCTTTCTTCTAAAAACGTATTGTGTGACTCAAAATCATTTTTACAGCAACAGCAACAGCACAAAGATAGTAGTTTGTAAAAGAAGAAAGTTAAGACTACAGCGACAACAGCTAGGAAACCCATGACGTCAAACTGCATTTGGCGGTACAGAGGAATTTTACTAGATGTCGCTGGTAAATTAGGTGCTCCTTGATATCTAGCTACGTATTCTACCCAGTAGATGGCGGTTTCCATCGGCGGCAGTGGACGATCATGCCAGACTCGAGACACAGCCTTAGCGCGCTGCTGAACACTGAAAAATTTAAAACGGTTATCGACGGGGATAACTAAATTGGTTTTTAATATTCATAGAGTTTTACGAGTTCTTTTGAAAGAATGATAGATTGGAAACTTTCCAAATATTTCAAGGAAACTCGGAGCTATTTTTGTATTTAAGTATTAATTTCATATAAAATATTTTATAGACTATTTTCGAGTCGGTCGTAAAAGTAGTAGTTGTATAAGCAGTACATATAATTGTTAGTGTGATGTAATTTCAAGTATTACGTTTAACTCTTCAGTTCATATCGTAGAAATATGTTCAGTATGTAATATAACACTCAATTATCAACAACAACCGTGATGGCTCAATCAGTAGAAAACCGCCTATCATGCTTACAGGCGTGGGTTAAAAATCTGGGGCAAGCCTACACTAATTTACATTTTCTTAAGTCATATGTGTGGTTAACTTATCATGGTTGTTAACGCTGAGAAAAGACATGGGGTGGAAACCAACATGGCTAAGTAAGTAAATGGACAGTGCGTATGTACAAAACGGCGATAGACCTGCCCCCATCACGTGAGTATACTGTCCAAGCAAAAACGTGGGTACTCTGAACGCCAGGCGGCAATGTCACGTGGTGTTCAAAAGTATTAGTACCTCTGCCACTCCTTAGGATATATACGACTTGAAGTTTTGAGCCTTGAGAGTCAATTTATCTGTCAGTCAAATTTATGATGTTTGTTTCTCAATTTTCAAAAACTTCGAACAAAATTAGTTACCTTTCATCCAAGACTTCATTAACGGCATCTAGTAAGAGCTCATGTTTTAGCTCATCATAATCCACGATCGTAGCTATGCCAGCATCTCTCAAAGCAGCAGCGTTTCCATATTGGTCACCAAATAGTGGTATTGCTATTACTGGAATACCAGTATCTATGGCTTCTATGGTACTTAGGATGCCAGTGTGTGATATGAATGCTTTAACGTTGTTGTGTCCTGAAAATAATTTGTAAGATAAAAAGTTAAAAAAAATTAGGAAATGTTGGTTTTGCTGTTTTTATTCGTTTAGAACACGATTTATTTATGTAATCTTATCTTATCATCAGTTCATCTGTCAATATACTAGACTGTAAGACGTGGACCATGGTAATAAAAAGAAAGGTATTTTTCAAATGGACATAGATTAATTGACCAATCGAATAATTGAGAGTGATGAATTTGATGCATAAGGTTATTTTACATTGCGTTATTGTAGATTGGTTAATTTTTGTATAATTTATTTTTTGTTATCTTTTTTAAGACTCGTAATACTTTTTTTCCAGTGCACCAAATAAAAATATGAAACACGTTTTTTTGCAAAATTAATTTATTTTTTTTTAATGCAATAAAGCTAAGCATTTTTTTTATTAATGAGGCAAAATTGATAACAACTGTGGTAATTGAAAGCAAAAAGTCGTTTAATGGAAAACCAAAACTGTCTCCCCTGGCTTGCGAAACGTAACACTTTACGTCCATGAAGCTGGCGTGCATCTTTTTATAATAAGTTATCATGTGTGCTGGCAGCATGCTATTGTCGGTTTAGAATAAGTGACAGGGTTGTAAGTAATTGTTAGTAATTTTTGGGCGATATAGCTGGATATTTGTCACCGACCATCCCTAGCTTTGGCATCTTTTTTTACTCAACTTCCAAAAAGCCTAAGGAATTTCAATTTCTCATTTCTGCATACCTGATTATGAGTCTTTTGGCTTAGGAGCATGATGGACGAGAGGTAAGATTGACTTTTAACCGTTTATGCCATAGAAATTACTCTTTTTTTTACGCATTTCAGGGGCGCATTTATCCGCGTTGTTAACGGAAATATCATGAATTAAGCTAAATGGCTAAGTTTATACATTATACCAATTCCGAAATTTTTATGTCTGTGTAATATATTATGAGATTTGCAGCATGCATACTATATTTCATTTTTTTAATGTACTTACGCAAAATATCATATTGTGGTAACCATCGGACCGTCATAACATTTCTCGGTAAATTTGCTATTTTGTCCCCATCCCATTTCCATAGCACTCTCAATGGGATTTTGGAAAATGTAGTGATTAATTCCTTTAGTTTGTCTTTAGGTAAGGTTGAGTCTTTTTGGGTAGACCCCAGATTAACATAAATTACTCCGTGCTCCGCCTCATTGATAAATCTTTCAATTTCCTGAAACAAGTTATAATAGAGTTGAATGCCCATAAGTTGAGAAGTACATAGATGAATAAAGTGATGTGAAAGATTTTGTGATAGCTCAGGCTAAATAAATAAATAATTTAAAAGTGGCTCATGCACATTGAACTAATTGATTATAATAAGTACTATGTGCCGTGTAGTGCGGGCTTAGAATGTCGCTACCCCTTTCTACCCACGGGTGTCGTAAGAGGCGACTAAGGGTATTGGGGCTTTTTATTGGATTTTTGGGCGATGCGGTTGGAGACCCATCACCAAAAACCTTTATTTTTACTATCTTTTCCCCACTCAACTTCCAAAAGTGGCTGAGGAATTTATAATTCCTTAGCTCTGGTTACCCCTTCTAGGGAAATATAGCCGTGAGTATATGTATGTGTGTATGTATGTAATAAGTAGTAAAATATAACAGTAAAATGCTGTCAAATTTAAATAATATACGTTGGTTTTGTATTCCCTTATGGCAGAGTATTAGCATGTAGAAACAATTTTACAAATTTTATCAATGATGTTAGCCAAATAAACAAAATACAACTATGGTGTCTTTATATGCTCCATGGTGCTCATATTGTGTTCCCAGTGGGATTGAGAGGCTTTAGCCGACTCTAGTGCCGTGTCGTTAGAGGCAACTAAGGGTAAAGGGTTTTTTAAAATGGTTTTTGGGCGATTTATGGCCGTCAGAATATGTATGTAATTCTGTATGTTAAATGGTAAAAAGTTAAAATTCGATAACAAAAGTCTATTTTGGCTTGGAAAATGAGTAGCCGTTAACAATAGTAGCCGAATTATCATTGAAGTGCCCAAAAAATGTTACCATTAGACCTCACACACAGTTGATTAAGAAATATGGAGCCCTACTAATGTACCCTCTGTCAACAGTGATGCTATAAAATCCATTTAAATTAGAACTTCATCATAACTGGAATCATGCTTGCAAGAAATTGTTAAAAAAATTATAAACAGTAACACAAATTGTCCTATTCATTATCAAACATTTTTGAAATTTTAATAATATTTGTATAAATCAAGGAATATAGAATCACTGGACAACCTCCAGTTTTAACTCAACTCAAATCAAATTTTCACGCCGTATATCCCTAAAGGTGTTGGCAGAGGTGTTAATACTTCTGAACATCACATGACATTGTCACCTGGTGTTCAGAGTCCCCACGTTTAGCTTAGACAGTGTACTCACGTGATAGGAGCTGCCTCCTATAGCCGTTTTTTACGAATATGCTGTCACATGACTAAGTACGACTCAGTCATGTGTCTTCCCTCACCGTTAAAAATAATTTTTAACAAAAAGAAAACCGACTTCATAGTTGGAAAAACAACCGAAAATAAACAATCTAGTACTAAAAAGTACGAAATAAGTTTTTTAATTGAATATGAGTACTTTGATTAATACCTTAGCAATTTCTTTATTCCACACGCGTCAGTTCAACCTACCTAAATATTACAATTCTCTTAAATTAATTTGTGAGCCGGTGCCAGCCTCGATGATAATTGATAATAAGAAAATGATAAAGAGCATGTGTATTTCGCACTTCATATACATGTAAAATGTAGGGTACCTTGTAGTTGTAGGGTAAATTGATTACCATTTAAAACGTTAGGCGATAGATATATATTGTTTAGATTGTAATAATCAGAGATAGATGTAGGGTGAATTTAGTTTTGTTTGACAGGCACCGACTCAAAAATTAATTTAAGAGAATTGTAATATTTAGGTAGGTTGAACTGACGCGCGTAGAATAAAGAAATTGCTAAGGTATTAATCACAGTACTCATATTCAATTAAAAAACTTATTTCGTACTTTTTAGTACTAGATCGTTTATTTTCGGTTGTTTTTCCAACTATGAAGTCGATTTTCTTTTTGTAAAATTTATTTTATTTTACGAGTTTTAGAGATGGATAGACCTGGCAAAGATGCCTCTCGGATGAGGAAGCGACGGTTACTGTATTATTCTTCGTATTTCCGGTATTTCTATTATAGTACGATATTAAATAGGCTAAACCATATATATGTAACCTCACATTGTTTTTAAAATCCTTTGAAAGGCGATGGTCTACAATTCTACATCTCAAGAAAGACTCAAACGTTCACGCCGAATATCCCTGAAGGGGTTAGCGGAGGTAGTAATACTTTTGAATATCACGTGACATTATCACCTGTTGTTCAGAGTACCCACGATTTGCTTAGGCAGCGTTCTCACGTTATACAGGGCAGGCCTATCGGTGTTTTGAACAAATACACTGTCACATGATTGTGAGTTTCGATAGTCCCCTCGATTTCCTGGGATGCCATCATCAGATCCTGGTCTCATGGTACTTTCTCGATAACAATAACGTAACAAAAGAAATGTTTAGTGAACCGTACTTCTCTTCATAAAAGCTACGAAGAGGAGTATAAATCTATATAGAATGTGGAAAGAACTGTTTCCTAATACCTAGTGATTGAGGACCCATACCTTCCATCATCAGCTCAGCAGCATAACAATATGATTTTCGGAAGCAAATGCCAATATAAGTTCAGAAAATTTGTAAAACGCGGTACATTTGCATATAAAATTTGAGGGTTCCCCTCGATTTCTCCAGGATCCTATCATCAGACCCTGATATCCTCATTATGGTACCAATCTCGGAGTATCTTCTTTCGAATAAAAAAATAATAATCAAAATCGGTTCATAAATGGCGAAGTAATCGGCGAACAAACATAAAAAAAAAATACGGTCGAATTGAGAACACTCCTTTTTTTGAAGTCGGTTAAAAAACCATGATAAATTTATTAAAATTAACCACACATAGGCATGTCTTTATAAAAAACAAATTGGTATAGGCCCGACCCGGGATTTGAACCCTCGTCGTCTGCACGATAAGCGGTGTTCTACCCACTGAGCTATCACGGTTGCTCTAGTTTTAATACTTACATACTTTCTGCGTGTTATTGAGACTTCACTATTTATGTAACAAGAATGCGGTTGATCAACATAAAGTTGAATGACTTGTGGTCAGCAGAATAACGTAATACTATAGGCACAGACGAATTATTATGACTGCACGTAATATAAGTTGCGTTGTTGTTAATATTGAATTATAGAAGAAATTACTATCTATATTATGAGAACATTATTCTCTGCTTATCCTAATGGGAAATAATCACTTGAGTATATGTATGTATCTAGTTAAATAAAATAAGATTTTTCGCAGACAAAAATATTCCAAGATGAATTATAGCCCCCTATCACGTGAGTCCAAGCAAAACGTAGGTACTCCACGTAAACGTAGGTAGGTAACACCAGGTGACAATGTAACGTGATGTTGAGAAGTATTAGTACCACTGTGTTTATATATTATATGCTTATACCTAATACTAAGTTCAGTATAGAATACAGCTCATTTAGCCTTGACACTGAACTTGACTTTTGGTACGCTGTAGAACACTTGAATACGCAAATAATATCGTGAGTCGTGACATGAACTTGACAAACATGTCTGCTATCGAAATAAAACATGTCCCCACCGACGGATTCAGCCTACTCTGAATAGTGTGATTTGTTCTTTGTCTAACATGATCAATAGTTTATTTCTTAGAGATCCAGTATTATCGCAGAATTGAGCATTAAGCATAATTTGGTATAATATCCACTTGAAATGTTTGATAGGCGATAGGCCTGCCCCCTATCACGTGAGTACACTGTCCAAGCAAAACGTGGGTACACTGAACACGTGAAAATGTAACGTAATGTTCAGAAGTATTAGTACCTCTGCCAACCCCTTCAGGGATGTACAGCGTGAACGTTTGAGTTGAGTTGAGTGAGTTTGTGATCTACTTGAAATTTAACTATGAAGTCACAATATTGATTTATATGTAAACAATTTTTAACTCATTTATTGGTTTTAAATTATAGCTGCTCTAAGTACAGTTATAAATTTATAAAAGACAGAGTATAGAAAAAAATACAACTGTAGAAATATTATATTCGAATATATCGTGATTCATTACCTCTAACGCTATTTAAGCGAATATTGTATCTAAACAAAGTTATTTATGATTAAAACTAGCATCTATAATAGTTTTTAAAATCAGTTTAAAATATCTGCTTAAGCTGCTTTTTTTACTTACATTCGGAATCACTTGCGGAGATCTGACATGTATACCTCCTATATCTATAACATTATCAGGCCGCACAATGCCTCCGAACACAGACTGATGTGTGTTTACAAACACGAGACTTGCATTAGCTGCTAGGCTCTCCAAAGACGGCAAGTCATCTCCGAGGTACTTGTATAAATACACATGGTCTGTCACTTGGGATCCAACATAGTACACCCAGTTTGTTATATGGTATAAAACAAAACTTTTCACTCTTTCAAAGAACCACGGGTCACGGCCATACGGTAGATTAGACTGCGGAATGTACGCACTATTGAAATTAATTCCCAATCTATTAAACTGCCAGGGCTGCAACGGCTGCGGATTATATGCAATGACAGGTGCACTAAGATTAGCACCTAATGCCAAAGCACAATCGCTATTATATGTTTCAACTAAAATCACATCGAAATGTGGTCTCGTTTTCAACAGATGAATAACATAATGATTTTTCATTAGATTCCTACAATCATCATTTCCAGATTTTGTTTGCACTAAAGTTTCAAATGGCAACCGTATTACTTCGTTCGAAATCACGGATTCGAAAGATTGTCCTCTATAAACAGGTGGGCTATCACTGAGACGGATTTCCTTGTACGTTGCCGGAGCATCAGGTAGTTGGAAGTGGCTGATTAATGTCACTTCGTGGTTCCGATCTGCTAGCTCTCGGAACAGTTGTCTGTACGTGAGATAGTTGTTGCGATCCAGGGAAGGGAATATACCGAGGATTTTGTAGCTATTAGACCCGGCGGCAAATATTGTGAGGCACAACACAAACAAATAGAATTTGCACATTTTGATTCCGGCCGCGTTTGTGTTGGTTAACAGCGTGATGGTTACTAGGGCGTTAATGGAAGACGTGTTGCGTGGTTGTCTAATAATAGTGGTATGAGGTAATCGCGGTGACGCTGGCGTATTTCGCAATATTCAGAAATGTTTGATGACGAAAGCGTCTCACGCAGTAAGAGTCGCGGTCTGCCGACCACTGCGGCACCGTACCACGATGTATTGTCAAATACGCGATCACGCTGTGGTGTTTTCAATTCTGCTGATGCTCTTTGCTCTTGACCTTGATTTGCATTGGCTTTGTTCTGCGCGTTGATTATGAATTCGTTGATGTTTGATTTAGCGTCAAAGTTCACTACGTACTATAGTATTTTTGTTCTCGAAAACAATACAATGTTTTTTTAAAACTTGTGAAAGTCTATTGTTTTGTATATGAACTAATATTTTTGTTTACATGGAAGATGATAATGACGATGATTATAAAAAATTTAGTTAAAATGTGGAATACAGCATTTCTGACCAAATGTTCTAAAACGTCGATAGATCTGAGTTTTATAAAAGCATCACTTATCTCTTCTAAAATACATTTTTATTGCGCGTAAATCGAAATGGAATTAGTGGACGTCGGATTAAACTCACTGCTGGAGTGTATATCACGATTGCTGGCATTGCACTGCTAACAACATCCATTAAGAACAATTAGCATATTGTTCTAAAGTTCGTGTTTGAAAACTCAAGTTAGGTTAGGTATGGTTGGAGTACAATTGGCGAGTTCGTTGGCAGGGGCTTGCATTAAATCTATGTACATATACTTATTTCATTTGCTGGACAATGACTTACTGCAGTCAAATACGTCTGGAAAAGTTTGATATTTGGAACCCTTACCTATATTAATAAAAGCGAAACACCATTAACTACTTAGTAAAAAAATCTGATTCTAACTCTTACAGTATTAAATGGAGGTTGGAAAAGTTATTTGCTTAATTAAAGACTAACTAAATATAGTTAAAAAAAACTGCAAAACACGCTTTGAAGAACATTTAACTAAAAAGAAAAAAAAACCAATTTAAATTGAAAATCATGAAAAAGCGTGCTAGTTAGTAGTAGTAGCTGCCAAAGACAAAATTACCCCTACAAGAACTGAAACATAAAGATTGAATGAAACATACAAATATAGGGACATTAAAAAATTAAAACATGATAGTCCAGTGGGTAGAACACCCGCCCGAAAACAGAAGGGCGTGAGTTCCAATCCTGGGTCGGGCCTACACCAATTTGTCTTTTCTAAAGTCATATGTGTGGTTAATTTATCATGGTTGTTGACGGTGAGGGAAAACATGTTGAGGAAACCCACATAGCTGAGTAGTACTTAGTCATGTGACAGTGTATTCGTACAAAACGGCGATAGGCCTGCCCCCTATCACGTGAGTACACTGTCTAAGCAAAACGTGGGTTCCTTTCTCTGGACACTAGATGGCGCTGCCATGTGATTTCAGAAGTATTGGTACCTTTACCAACCCCTTCGGAGATAAACGGCGTGAACGTTTATGTTATGTTATGTTTTATGTAAAAAATGTAAAATATTGAAAGATAAATAAGATACAGGGCTCAGAATTTAGATATTATTTAGCAATTTTGCGACGTGGTGTAGGTAGAGGATTGTTAAATAAAGGTCGTTGTTACTGAATCTGGACGCAGAAATGGGTTAGTGCTATTCTAAGCCGATATGCAGATTCTACAAAAATATCTGCGTTGGTAAACACAAAGTAAGAAAAAGTGACGAAATTAATTATTTGCATTTGTTTTGAGCAAATAAGACATACTCAGAGGTGGGAGATTGTGATGTCAAGGTGTATAAGGCTCACTCCTACTCACTACCACTCCGAATACGCTCACTACTAGTTTTAATACATACATACATATACTATTGTGTGTGGGTACCTTCTCTGGACTCTAGATGGCGCTGCCATGTGAGTTCAGAAGTATTAGTACCTAAACGGCGTGAAAGTTTATGTTATGTTATGTTATACATATACTCACGGCTATACATCCCTAGAAGGGGTAGCCAGAGCTAAGGAATTAGAAATTCCTCAGCCACTTTTGGAAAGTTGTGTGGGGGAAGATGGTAAAATAAAGGTTATTGGTGATGGGTCTCCAACCGCATCCGTTAGTCGCCTCTTACGTACATCCACCCGAAAAAATGGGGTAGTGCTATTCTAAGCCGACACTACACAGCAATATTACTACTTTTATTGCTTAAATAATTACTCTTTTATCAATAAAACGTCTCCTCGTATCCTTGGTAATTTGTAGTAGGTAGGAGTAATTCGTTGCGATTTTAAACTAATAACATTTAAAATAGCGTTTATTTAACCTGTGTGACTAATCTTTCTAACTAATTTGACGACGTCTGAGGCCGATTGTATAGGTGACTAACTTCTGGGTCGGGAGGCTTCGGGTTCGATCCCGCTGAAAGTAAAATTTATGTATTGAGCATAAATTTTTGTTTCTAAGATTTAGATGTTATTTTATGTGTACATACATACATACATATACTCATGGCTATAAATCCCTAAAAGAGGTAGCCAGAGCTAAGGAATTAGAAATTCCTCAGCCACTTTTGGAAAGTTGAGTGGGGACAAGATGGTGAAATAAAGGTTGCTGATGATGGGTCTCCAGCCGCATCGCCCAAAAACCCCTCAAAAGCTGCAATACCGTTAGTCGCCTCTTACGTACACCCACCGGAAGAAATGGGGTAGTGCTATTCTAAGCCGACACTACACAGTTATGTATATTTTATATTTTATATTATATGTGTATTTTATGGTATTCAATATATCGCTAAGTTAGTATCCAATAACACAAGTCATTAAGTTTTAAGCGCGCTTTTATTGTTTTAACTTCGGTCTTTCGATTCTGTAAGAACGTCTTCAATTTGATTTTCAAAGGTCAGAAAAATAATTATTGTGACATAAGCTAGATATTTTTTTCTGGATCGTGCAAAGTGGTGATCGATAGTCTCGGCCTACTCCAATGAGAATAATGGGCGTGAGTTTAAGTAATTAAGATTAAGTTGTACTTAGTTTGAGATATTTTATAAGTGTAATAAACGACTGTATATATTTTTATTTTTTATTTATTTAAGGTTGTGCGACACAGTGAAAATTGTGTGATTTGTGCACACATAGGTGTGTAAGATGACGTAGTGTGCAATATAGAGAAAGGAATGTTAAGGTGATTTGGGCACATAGAGAGAATGGATGAAGTGGCAAAAGAGATATATAGAGCCGATGCGGATGGTGATGTTAATAGAGGACGGTCGCATAAGACGTTTGAAAACCAAATCGAAAACGTTCTTATGAAGGCGAAAGTCCGTATAAAATAAAAGAGCATGTATGAGATAAATGATAAATGTGACAGAAGCAAGAGAGAACTGTCAGGATCGTACAAAGTGACAATCGATAGTCTCTGCCTACTCATATGGGAACAACGGGCGTGAGTAAGTAATTACTGCATATTTATTGCAAGTTTAATGATAATGACTAACAAACACATGATCAAGTCCAGCAAAATAGCGTGTTTGGAGTATCATATTTCTATTCGTGCACCGCGACGAGACACTATTGTATGGTTTCTTAATCAGGGTTGCGAGTTCGACTCTTTTTGTGTTCTTTATCGTAGCTAATCACGTGTTGCGTTTTGTTTTTATTATTGCCGCATTGTTGGCTGCAAATGAAAGTGCCTTTTTATAGGGGTTTTTGGCTCATGGGGAAAAGAGACAAAAAATTTCAATTGTTTTGATTGCTATCTGTGGCATCCTGATTGCCAAATCTTTTTAAAATTTTAACTCATATACAACCCAAATAATTTTATAAACTTTTACTGGCAATACGGAGCATGAGGATAGTAATTGAAGGTCTACCGTTCGGTATATGACCACACAAGAAGAATGAATTCCAACAGCCAGAAGTTCTAAATGCAATGTTCTCTACGCATTAATTATTTAGATTAATATATTGTAATTTCTAAATACAATCTGAGATGGTTAGTACAGATATCGTATATATTAAGCAAATTGTTATCTTTAATATTTTTAGGGTTTATTTTAATTATTCCTGCTCTTTATGAAATTTCGCTTGATAATATATTGCCGCAAGCGTCTGACAGTGTAATTTTCTTAACATGAAAGAATTTTCATAATCAGTTTAGTATTTCCGAGGGTTCGACCAACAATCAAAGTAAAAAACTGTACTTTTTACAATATTACTATAGATATTTGCAGTGCCAACCCTGTAAACCAGTTGACTGGATTATCGGTATTAAGGTTTTTTTATGTGTTGTTTACCTGTCAACGTTTTCACCCTTTTATAAGCTTAGTAATGTAGCAGTGTATATCCATAAAATACTTTTGGGAAAAAGGGGGGAGAGGCGAAGAGATTGAGAACAGATAATGAATTATGATTTGCCTCTGTGGTCTATTTGTGTTTCTTCTAAGATTTAACACAGTGGGCTAGACGTACATACATATACTCACGCCATTAGTTCAATTACTAGCTAGAATCACTTGGTTTATCAATAAAATAAGAAGCACGGCCCCCTGATTACGTATTTTCAGCGACCACGATTGTGTCGCAAGTTGCACGATTGTCGCTGTCAATGTCATAAATTTGTATGCGATTTGACACTTTTGACAGCGACAATATTGCAACTTGCGACACAATCGTGGTCACTAAAAATACATAATCAGGATGCGGGATCACGTGCTTTAGAGGGCTCGTTAAGATATCAGTCGTTATAAGCCTGCCAACCCGCACTAGAACTCTATATGTTAGTGGTAATCACCCAAATGTTCCTACTCAGGGGAGGATCGAAATCCTTTCTCGGGGACATACATAGGATGTGATGAATAAAGTTATGATATATTCTAGAAAAACATTGAAATCCTATTTCGATCGATCATTGCCATAATACAGTTAAAAAGTTTTTCTGTATAAATTTTGGATTGATCGAGTTTACTGGGAATGACAGATAGTAAAACTTTCAGTTTGAATTCAGAAGCTCGGTTTTGTCTGTGTGCATTTGTGTCCCATATTATAGTCCGGTCAATTTAGGCCTAAAATAAGGAGGAAGGTTACATAAATTCATAAGAAGCTGAAAATTGGCACAATAGTTCAAAACATGATTATAAATGAAACCTCAAAAGTCCCCATCGTTCCGAGGTGTGCTAAAAATTTTACACGAGGTCAAAGGTAAAAAAATGAGTTTTTTGCGTTTTTAAGCGAAACGGTGAGTTTTTTCGCAAAATCACCCAGTAAAAAATTGTAGATCAGAAAATTCTCTACAAAAAAGATAAGGATATTTTTTTTCCTAAAAGCCACCATTTTGAAGATATAACGCGTTGAAAAGTTCGATCATTGGTAATCTTCATACTTTGCACATGTACGCCACAAATAGTGACTCAACTCAACCAGACGTTATCAACAGCGGAATTCAATTTCTTCTCGCTATGTACGGAGCTCCTAAAAAAACCACTTGCTTAGATAAGTTGCGATACGCAACTTTTGTTAAAAATACGCGTAATAAAAAGCAAGTACAACTAGCTTCTTTACCTCCAACCTCAGTAGCTGCTCACCAACATTTATTTCGGGTATATTACCAAGTTCAAGTGTGGCTTGGTAATCATCTGGACCCTAAAGACTGGGGTTGGAAGTTGGTCGACAATACATTAGAGCCAGTTCTAACTTTACTTCCACCAGCACCTGAGAAACTTCTCAACTCAATATTTTGCAACTGTAAAAAAGGTTGTAATGCTAAATGTGGATGCAGAAAAGTTGGACTGTTTTGTTCCCTGGCATGCACAAACTGCCAAGGCCGATCGTGCTCTAATGTTGAGTCAGCTAATCTAGAAGACTCATATGATACCAATGAGGAATCGCTAGTGGGACAGTTGATCTGTGAAATAGAAGAAATAGAAGAAGTAGAAGAACAGGAAAAAGAACAAGAAGAAGACGAAGAACAAAAAAACAGTAATCCTGGAAAATTACGAATCAGACGAGGAATATTAATCATTTCATTTTCAATTACACCGCCATTATTTTAACCAACCGATATGTACAATAATATTTTACAATAGTTTTAAAACAAATAAAATCACTGCAGACCCGTGGAATAGGCCTACAGGGGATACCGCGTTAAAATAAAACGCGCTAAGTACACTACCTCATAGGTGACGTGGAAACTTGTGCAAAGTATGAAGATTACCAATGATCGAACTTTTCAACGCGTTATATCTTCAAAATGGTGGCTTTTAGGAAAAAAAATATCGATATCTTTTTTGTAGAGAATTTTCTGATCTACAATTTTGTACTGGGGTGATTTGGCGAAAAACCTCACCGTTTCGCTTAAAATCGCAAAAAACTATTTTTTTTTACCTTTGACCTCGTGTAAAATTTTTAGCACACCTCGGAACGATGGGGACTTTTGAGGTTTCATTTATAATCATGTTTTGAACAATTGTGCCAATTTTCAGCTTCTTATGAATTTATGTAACCTTGAATGTATAAATTGACCGGATTATTACATGGATTATAGAAATACCGAATAATAGAGTTTATCCTACTTACTATTGCTACTACTAACACTATTGAACTCAATTATAATAATTTTATCATTCACAATTTTATTTATTTAGTCATTTATCATAGTTGTTAACGGTGAGGGAAAACATTGTGAGGAAACCCACATGGCTGAGTTGTGCTTAGTCATGTGACAGTGTATTCGTACAAAACGGCGATAGGCCTGCCCCCTATCACGTGAGTACACTGTCCATGCAAAACGTGGGTACTCTGAACACCGGGTGATTAAGTCACGTGATGTTCAGAACTATTAGTACCTCTGCCAACCCCTTCGGGGATATTCGGCGTGAACGTTTATGTTATGTTATTTAGTCATGAGAGAAAATAAGATAGATTTTTATTAAATAATCTATGCTCCCTTCGATTATGTACTTTAACAATAAATAAAAGAGCATATGTTGATGTGTGTCACATACATGGAGTGGTAGGTCGATATATATGTTATTTTATTGCTTTGCTGTGTAGTGTCGGCTTAGAATCACACTACCCCATTTCTACCCGTGGGTGATCGTAAGAGGCGACTAAGGGTATAGGGGCTTTTTAAGTGATTTTTGGGCGATGTGGTTGGAGACCTGTCACCAAAAACATTTATTATTACCATCTTTTCCCCAATAAACTCCCAAAAGTGGCAGAGAAATTTCTCATTCCAAAGCTCTGGTTGCCCCGTTAAAGGATTTATAGCCGTGAGTATATGTATGTATGTATGTTTATTGCTTTGATTATTTTTTAATCATAAATTGTAATAAACTATACAAAACTAACTTAGTATCGGCTATTTAGTATTTATGTAATGCATTGGACTTATTTTAAGCATAAACATTACTTGTGATGGACACCCCACTCCTCCATAACATCATAATGTGAAACTTACTTAACACAAGTAGCAACTAAGATCAGAAAATTCTTATTTTACTTGAATCCATCTGTTGTAAAATTAAAACTTAAATAATAGACGTGTGTGTGAGACTTCTTCTTAAACAATAATGGGTTGGCAGAGGTACCAATACTTCTGAACACCGCATCGCCATCTAGTGTCTAAAGCAGGTACCACCGTTTTGCTTAGACAGTGTATTCACGTGATAGGGAGCAGGCCTGTCGCCGTTTTGTACGAAAACACTGTCACATGACTAATTACAACTTAGCCATGTGGGTTTCCTCACGATATTTTCCCTCACTGTTAACAATCATAATAAATCCACCACACACATTACTTTAGAAAAGGCAAATTGGTGTAGGCCCGACCCGGGATTTTAACTCATGCCGGTATGTTTTCGGACGGGTGTTCTACCCATCGGACTATCATGTCGTAATATAATGATTACACCTTTTATAAGGACAGAGTATAATCATAAAGAATGATCGTTCTTGCATTATTAATACTAACAATTATTTCTTTATTATTTCTTAAGCGGACATAGAATGAAGTATTAGTCACATTTCAAAAAAGTAATTTCAAATAGCTTACTGACCAATAAAATTCAGCTACTCAGGCTTTTATACGTGAGAATAGTCGTGTAATTACATTTTTAACCGACTTCAAAAAGGAGGGGTTGTCGAGTCGTCGACTGGCAAAGTAATATTTATATTAATACTATTTAAAGTTTTTTTTATTCCAATGCTCTGATTGTCCCTTTTGTGGATTTATAGCCATGAGTATATCTAGCTGTGTAGTGTCAGCTTAGAATAGCACTACCCCATTTCTCCCGGTGGGTGTACGTAATGGGCGACTAACGGTCTTGGGGCTTTTAAGGTATTATTGGGCGATGCGGTTGGAGACCCATCACCAACAACCTTTATTTCACCATCTTGTCCCCACGCAACTTCCAAAAGTGGCTGAAGAATTTCTAATTCTAAAATAATTATGTATATATGTGGTATATCTATGTATGTGTGTATAATATAGTCAGTTCTAAAACATCACTTCCTGTAAAAACGAAAACTCATTAATAATAATACACAAAGAAAAACATACAATTGAAATCGACACCAAAAACAAGGGGCAATACATCAATTATATTCACATTTGTAAGGAGCACCGGGTTCTCGACAACATAAAAATGTAATTACTACATAGAACTCTGCGCACTTAAAAATAGATTTACCCTTTGAAAGCTTGAGGGTCGGAAGGTGTGAGATCAATCATATCTCAATCGAATCTGCCGCTCTCAATTATTTGGGATTTCGTTTTGACATCTTTATTCATTTTTATACGTTTTTCCGTTTTCCTGGTTAACGTGCTGAGAGGTAACAAATGTAATCGTCGATTGGTTTCGGATTTCCTTTTGATGTATCGTCGGGAATTTAATCATCATATTTTACTCAAATATATGTTCATAGAATACTTACTCGTTGAAATTATTATTGATCGAGTTTGTTTTAGTCTTAAAATATTCAAAATTTGTACTTTTAATTCAATGCGATTCAAAGCTATCTATTGCAACTTTAAACGATTTTGGGAAATATCGATATGTTAATCGATATGTATATTCGAATTACTGAGTCAGATTTCTATTCTAGTCTTTTGTGACTCGTCGGTTTATATTTAAATTTTTGTTCTTTATATTTTAGTATGTTTTTTTCATTGCATTCTTTTAACTTATTTCATTTGTATCCGTAGTTTTAAGTTAATATGTAGCAGCGAATAAACGTTTTCTTTCTTTCTTTTCTTGAACTTTTCATACTTTGTTTATTGAACACTTTCTTTTTGATCCAAATAGAATAAATTTGCTATCAAAATTTAACTAGTACTGTGTCTGATGTAGGTTGATGTATGCTAAGTGATAAAAGTACCTACTACCTTTTCTGTGTGTGCACCAATTTTTCAATATAAGCTTTAATAAAATATTTCTTTACGTGACTATGTCTGAATTTGTATGACCTCCTTTTCCTCCTATTTTCACGTTACTAAAAATCAAATTGCATATTTTTTTCATAATACGACTAACAGTAAACATCTGCTTATGATTACATATGCTATATTAAATACTCTTAATACATACGACTAATCTTCATAATAAGCGTCATTTTTTATTGATTTAATGTAATATATATGTAACTAGATAGACGAATTAAAGTTTAAAGTACTTAATGAACATCGATATAACTAACTGAATCTTTTTTTTTTATTTCCGCCAATATTAGTATGGGATGTGCTCAAATCTTCAATGGTTGAATGTGCGACGGAAGTATGTAGATTGAGTAAAAGAACAAATAGACCACCAACAAGTTGGTGGGATAAAGATGTGAAAGAGGCAGTTGGAGATAAGAAGAAAGCTTGGTTAGATTTACTAGCGATTAAAGCTAGTAAACGAATGGATGCGAGAGTAACAGATGATGTAGTGAAGAATAGTGAAGATGAATATAAGAGTGTTAAGAATGAGGTTAAGAAGAAAATAGAAAAGAAAAAGCGTGATCTGATAGAATGGTGTGAGAGGAAACTCTCTGATAATTTCCGGAATAACCAAAAGTTGTTCTGGAAATATATCCGGAAAGAAAAGGGAGTTTCCCAAAACACGAGAGTGAATGTTGTGAGAGATGAACAGGGTGAATTGGCGACGGATGAAAGTAGCATAAGACGAGTATGGAAGAACTATTTTGAGGGACTCTTTGAAAAAGAGGATTCACCTATTTCTTCGCCAATTGGCAGCAATGTTGACTGGAATGAGGCATTGGGTGACAGTAGTGACAATGAGATTAGTATGGAAGAAGTAATGAAAGCATTGAAAAGTATGAAAGTAGGGAAAGCGGCAGGGTATGATAGGATAAGTATCGAAATGCTGAGGGCTGGTAAAGGGTTGGTGGCTTCCTGGCTGTACTTCCTTTTTCAAAAGTGTTGGTCGAGTGGTAAAGTACCACGAGATTGGTGCAGGGCAGTAATTGTGCCCTTATATAAAGGAAAAGGGTCACACCAGGAAGCTAAAAGCTACCGCGGAATCAGCCTACTCAGTGTTGTCGGTAAATTGTATGCAAAGGTATTGATTGAAAGAGTGATGAATGAAACAGATGATAAAATTTGGGATGTGCAAGCAGGATTTAGAAAGGGAATGGGATGTATGGATCAAATCTTCTCTTTAAGGAGCATCACTGAAAAGTTCTTAGCCAAGAATCGAAAGGTGTATTGCTCCTTCATAGATTTAGAGAAGGCGTATGATAGGGTGGTAAGGAAGTATTTGTGGGAGGTGTTATCCAAGTTCGGCTTGGGGAGCCAACTTATACGTGCATTGGTATCACTCTATGAGGATTCTAGTGCATGTGTAAGAATAAACGGGGAAAACACAGACTGGTTCGGTATCTCTAGGGCTGTCCGACAGGGATGTGTAGCTTCTCCGTGGCTCTTCAACTTGTTCATGGATGACTGTCTGACAAGAGTTGCGTGAAAGTGATTATGGACTGAGAATGGGTGGATTTGTCATCAAATGCCTCTTATATGCTGATGATCAAGTGTTACTTGCATCGTCGGTTGAAGAGTTGCAAGAGATGATGAATATTGCATGTGCGTCGTTTGAAAGAAAAGGAATGAGAGTGAATGTGGATAAAACCAAAACCATGGTTTTCGAGAGAGAGGGGAATATGACTGAATGCGTGATTGAGATCAATGGTAAGAAAGTGGAACAAGTGAAAGAGTTCGTATATCTGGGAAGTTTGTTTACTAGGGATGGAAAGTGTGATGAAGACATTGAAAGAAGAGTAAAAAAGGGTAATGCGGTAAATGGAGCACTGGATAGTCTCATGTCTAGTCAATCGGTGTCCGAAAAGGTGAAAGGTGTGGTGTGGAGGAATGATGTGATTCGTGAAAGGTGTGGTGTAAAAGATGATATTGTAAGAAAGATAGAAAAAGGAATGTTGAGATGGTTTGGGCACATAGAGAGGATGGATGACAGTAAAGTGGTGAAAGAGATCTATAGAGCCAATGTGGAAGGTAATGTTAGTAGAGGTCGACCTCGGAGGACACATTTAGATCAAATAGAAAATGTGCTCAAAAAGGCAGGTGTCTGAAGTACAAAGAATAAAAGAGCATGTATGAAAAGATTGATATCTAGTCAATCGGTGTCCGAAAAGGCCCGAATGGCTGTGCATGATGCTGTCCTCGTTCCTACGCTTATGTATGGCAGTGAATGTTGGGTGTGGCAGAAGAAGCATGAAAGCAGAGTGAATGCAGTAGAAATGAGATCCCTCAGAAAAGTTTGTAATGTAAGGTTATGTGATCGTGTGAGGAATGATGTGATTCGTGAAAGGTGTGGTGTAAAAGATGATATTGTAAGAAAGATAGAAAAAGGAATGTTGAGATGGTTTGGGCACATAGAGAGGATGGATGACAGTAAAGTGGTGAAAGAGATCTATAGAGCCAATGTGGAAGGTAATGTTAGTAGAGGTCGACCTCGGAGGACACATTTAGATCAAATAGAAAATGTGCTCAAAAAGGCAGGTGTCCGAAGTACAAAGAATAAAAGAGCATGTATGAAAAGATTGATGGATGTGAATGAAGCTAGAGAGGTTTGCCAGGATCGTACAAAGTGGCGATCGATAGTCTCTGCCTACCCCAATGGGAACTAACGGCGTGAGAATATGTATGTATGTATGTTATATGTTCGATGTTCAATCTAGAGTTGTTTTTATTCTATTCTACGCTACATATACTTATCAAATCATCGAAAAGTTATAAACTAAACAATCCCCTAAAATTTGAAACAGTACCAAAAGTAAATAAGTACATTAATTATGGTTTTAAGCAACCCCATTCCATGATTGACTTCGTTAAGCTATCTTATAACCAAAGATACGTTCTTGCAGCTAACTTGAGCTGAATTCATTTGATTTATATCCCCATTAAAATGAAATTGCCGCGCTCGGTGGGGCAGCCCGCAGTTCAATTTGAATCACAACTTTTAGCCAAAGTTCGCGATATCTCCCCTCAACAGATGCGAGACACGGGATCTAGTTTTAAACATAAATTACAAAGAATGTAGAGATTAATTAAATAACTCAAACTTGGAAGTCCGAAGATAGAAGAATAGAAGAAAATTCATCAGGCGGTTTCCGAATGACAAGGGAACGAGAGAGGTTTTTAGGATCGAACGAAGTGACGATCTGTAGTCTCTGTATACTCCAATGGGAATTATTAGCTTGAGCAAGTGGAATGTTAGCAATAGTATTTGCCCCATGACAAATTTTTAGAGCCATACACATTAACATATATTTGCTGGTAATATATAATCAAAAACACACGTAAATTTATTCTTATATTCGTTTCATGTATTATTTATAAGTGGATAGCCCCGCCTCAGCTTAGTGTAGTTAGTGAATTATTTTAGTATCTAACTAACATTAACCGCTTTTCCTTTATAGAATTGAGCATGATGACATTGCTTAACTTTCGTCTAAATGTTTTAGGTTTCTCTATTCATGTAATTTCGATAGACATTTTGTATGTTAAGAATGTTGACAAGACATGTGTTCCGTATCGTATTTAAAGTCTGTAGCATCCCCGTTTCAAACAAAATAAACTATTAAATTTCATGCTAATATTTATTTTTTTTAAATCACGTTAGAAGTATCGGAGCCTATTAAAAAAATACACGAAAAATCTTTCACTTTTCTAATAAGTATACTACATAGATATAAATTAGTTTAGCTACTACATGTAATACTTGACTTCAATCTGTTGCTGTATTTCCATACATAATACTTGACATTAATTAACATGGTAGAAAGGAAACACTGACTTACAATCTCAAGACAAATTAGCATATAAAAACCGACATAAAATCTGCATTTGCGTAAATATATTCAAACTGAAGGAATTTGCATCGTGTAGGAGCTCCTTATAAAGTTTATTGTTGTCTTTGTGTTTCACATGGCACATACAATTCCGTGGTAACATTAAAACGAACAAGTTTCCTGATAAATCCCTTCCTCGTAGCAAACCTGACCCAAATAAAATTTAACGCTATCGCAGCAAACTTGGATTTGTTGGTGAAGTGTAAGGAATTTACTGTTCACCTTGTCGCAAGCTCCTGTGGAAATGGGGCCTGAAGTGGCATTGAGTGGAGTTGCAGCTAGAGGGTAGGGACCCGAGCATCTTTCATTATAAAATCGCGTGTGGAGTAGAAAATATGTCAACTAGTTTATTGACATTTGTTTTTAATTTAAAATTTCGATCCCTATTTTTCACTCTATCCTATTATCAAATATGTTTTCTCAGAGAGAACTTATCTTTACTACTTTTCTGTGCTCTAATGCATCTTGTGTCAGAAGTAACACACGCTGCCATACATAGGCGTAGGAACCAGCACAGCATGTTTGACAGAAATGACTGATTACAAATATTTAAAGAAAAATGATTTAATGTATTTTTTTAAAGAATTATTTCAGCTCTCTCAAACCAAACATAAATTTAATAAATATAGTGCTCAAGCATGGGTAAGTACCCATAGCTGTGTTCTTTTTTGATGAATTATGTGCTTCCCAAAATATATGCATCGTAATAAAATGAAAAAATCACAAGCCAATAAGTGAAAGGAATTAACTTTTTGTGAGGAATTTTGAATATAAAATCTTTACTCCATGTTTTTCGTCAAACTTTAATTTTATAGTTTAATTTATGTAGATGTATTCATGTCCTCGTACTTTAATCATATTTGAGTGAGTAAGAAACGACAAGAAACCAATTTATGACATCCAGTTGATTTCGTAGAATATATACTCAATATAATCTTTAGCAGACAATCAAGAATTTTATGGAATATCGAGGGAAAACTCATCACACCTTTAATGACAGAGTAAAAAAGGCATTTCAATGGAATCGTTATGAAAATTTATAGAATTTTCAAAAGCGATTTGTAAATTAATGAACAAATAGGTCTAAAATCTGATACAATTATGAAAAATGTATGTATCGGTGTTAGAAATTTGAATAGAGCTATGTTTTACCCTTAGGGCGAGTAGTGAAAGTTACATCTAGAAGTTCAATTAATGCTGAAGTAAAGTTCTAAGATATGTGAATGGTTTTCATGCTGATAATTGATTCTGAAACTAGTTTAATCTGATCTCCAAGATACTATACTACTCCTAATTTGCTTTTATGTTAGCTCTAAAATATATGTACATCGTTGTTCTAATGAAATAAATATTGAGATAAACTTTCTCAAAGTAAAAGCAAACTGTATGCAGGTTACAAAAAACTGGTGTTTCATAAAATAGACAAAGTTATAAAAGGATAGCATGAGAAATGTTGCGATAGTTTTGTTAATTCTCTGTATGTTGGCTAGGAGTATTTACTGTATTTACAACGCAGGGACGGGCGGCTCTCAGTTAGTGCGAAGCTGTTGCAGTGTTTGGACAGTTAGAATAAGCCCTTGTAGACTATATTATGTGTACAAGAATCTTTACATTTTGAAAAGTTTATAAATTTTAAGCACCATTTTGCACCATATCGTTTTCATGGAAATTAGAATTGTTATACTGATTTCCATACTAAGTAACTTGTAATTAAATTCAGCTACAAGACTTAAGTCAAACAAACAAATAATATGTTTGAAGGCTAGATTGAAAATATTCTTATAAATATGAGAGACTGAAGTCAGAATAATACAAAACCATGTATGGTAGAAAGGAGCAAGAGAAATTTAGCAGGATTGTACGAATCCGTAGTCCGAAGTGTAAAGAATAAAAGATGACGTATGACAATATTGATGAATGTAGACAAATCTCGAAAGGTTTGCTAGGATCATACAAAATGGCCATCGATAAACCCTGCTTACCCGAATGACAACTAACGGCGTGAGTACATGCACGTATGTGAAAAGACTCAAAGTTTTCTAGTAAAACGTAACATACATTACGTCAAAGCTTTGAAAGCTAACAACGCCGGTCAGCTTTCGCCATATCAAAGTAAACAGTGCACAAAACCCGGACGTAAATTACTTCTGTCGTCTAATTTGTTTGCATTGTCCAGTGTAAATGAGCATCTAGATTTATTTATGTCTTACATTACGGAAATTTAAACTGTTCGAGTTCAGTGCGATGCATTTCTTCCAATCTTATTTTAGGAGTAATAAAATTGATGATAATATTATATACAGACATTAAACTAGCCGTGTAGATTTGGTTTAGATTAGCACTTCCGCAATTTCTTCCCGTGGCTGTTTGTCAGAGGCGACTATGAATATTGGGGCCTTTTAAGTGATTTTTTGAAGGTTACAGATTGAGACCCTTGGCTGAAAACATTCAGTTTACAGTCTTCCCCACTCAACTAATAAAAGTGGCTACCCATTGTAGGGATTTATAGCCGTGAGTTAATGTATGTATGTATGTATTAAACTACAACCTACATATCAGACGTGATTGCAAATACATCATTCCGGGTGGGATGCAAATTTTGCAAACTAGTAATATATTTGGTTACATATTGCATATCCGAAACTTTTAAACCCGAATATTATTTTACCGAAAACTAATCGACTTTTTTTTAATTGCCATAGTATTGTTTCACCGAAATTTCAAATACCATATTCTTACATTCCAGATTATCACCACTAGAACGGATTCTCACAGAATCAAAAACCAGATATACCTTAATTCCGCAATATTGCTTTTCCGAATAATCACTATTCCAAAAAATCATTTTCCATACATTTGAAATACAGATGTATTGAATGATACCTACTGCTATGAATAATTTTGCAGGCATATTTTATGTAAGAAGTATACCCCGCCCCCCGTCCTCTATGCAAGCAAGCTACAAGCAAGCAAGTATGCATATAGGCATGCGTCAGGCATTTAGGTGCTCGCTCCGCTGCGCTACGCTCGCTCGTTTTATACATAATCTAACCTAACCTAACCTAACTAAATGTGACCTAACTTTTCTTTGTCTGCAGGGGGCTTTCGCCCCCCGACCCCCCTAAGCAGGGGGGCTCTGCCCCCCTGCCTCCCCCCCCGACATGCAAACAAGTAAGCAAGTATACATACAAACAGATATGCATCCGCTTTTTATTTATACAATTTTTCTAACATAAATAATATCTAGTTAAAGAGATTTACGATTTGTAAGACTATAGATAAAGTTACTTCGGTCTTTTAAACCTTTGGAATAATGAGATTATAGTAAAATATATAGTTGGTAAAAGCAAAAAATTGATTTTAATAATCTGGTTTTAGTTTTTCTGGGAAGTAATACTTCTAGAAATTGTATTTATGTACTAATGAAGTTGTGGAAAATAAAGCATCTGTGATACGTAAATTCTGTGAACCGCTTTCTGAATGTTGAAATTCGGATTTAAAATATTCGAATATTCGAAATGTTACCAATATATTTACAATCCCGCTATTTAATAACTTAGACACAAACGTAGACAAAAAAAGATACAAAAGTTATGTTTTCGCAGAGACTTTAGCTTATTTTATTTGTTTCCATTTAAATTAAAAGTTTGAATGAAGAATAAATCTTCCAAACTTTTTTCGGATTAGCTTCCAATTTTTTTATGCATACATATATTCACGCCATTACTATCCATCAGGATTGACAGAGACCACCGATGGTTACTTTGTACGATACTGAAAAAACCTCTCAAGCTTCGTCTACAATTCTAATAAATAAAGGAAAGAAAAGTTTCAACACCAGCGGGAATCGAACCACGACCTCGACTTAATTATTAGTAATAATAATCCACATGAGGTTTTCATCAAAAAAGTATTCTGATTCGCTACATTTATTAATGTTTTCATGTATGACCTTTAATTCATTAAATTTCGGACGCTTGCTTTTTTAAACATTCTTAAATAATATCTAAATGTACTCGTATCCCCATACGTTTTTTCGTTTTTACTGACGTTACCATCTTGGCTTTAAAAATATCTTCTTGCATTTTACCTTTCATACTTTTACACAAACATATACTCACGCCATTTCTATCAGGATTGGCAGGGACTATCTTTTAGCAACTTATTTTCATCCGTCTTCTCTTTGTGCCCAAACCATCTTAACATATTTTTTCCTATTAAATGTGTGTAAGTTGATAATTATTTAACTACATAACTTCCTCACACGAATATAATAATATTTTTTATATTTGATAATTGTCATTTTTTTATTCACTTTTCTTTGGTTCGTGATTTCAGTTCGACTTTTGGGGAAGGAAGGAAGAAGAAGCCGTGAGAATAGTGATGGATGACGTATATTGATGGTACAAATAAAATACACACGTACTATGCATCGTATTATCACTTAACCACAAAGCATCTTTTTTCCAAAAAATGTAAATACATTTGCCGTGTAGTGCCGGTTTAGATTGCCGTGTAGTGCCGGCTTAGAATGTCGCTACCCCTTTCTACCCACGGGTGTCGTAAGAGGCGACTAAGGGTATTGGGGCCTTTTATTGGATTTTTGGGCGATGCGGTCGGAGACCCATCACCAAAAACCTTTATTCTTACCATCTTTTCCCCACTCAACTTCCAAAAGTGGCTGAGGAATTTATAATTCCTTAGCTCTGGTTACCCCTTCTAGGGAAATAAAGCCGTGAGTATATGTATGTATGTAAAAGGTAAAGATTTTATGTTACTTGATGACATTAATAAAATACTTCTTCATAAAATGATTCAGTCAATAGCACAAAAGTCAATAACTGTTATGTTGACTTACGATAAATAGAAGTATAACATATTGTTTCCTGATCGAAGCTTCGGTAAAATATATTCATGGAACAGAGTAAGAAGGGTATAAAGTCTTGGATTATCGCCAGTGGACTGACATAGATTTGTTACTAGAGTGGAAAATTCAGTGTTCACCCGCCCTAAGACTTTGTAAACGGACACAAAATGCACGGAATGCACTGTTTTAGTTTTATTCTGCAATGCTGTTTTCAGATTGAGTATTTTGTAAGCTTATAAAAAACTAGCCATGTCGCTTAAAATACTTCTCATTCATTCTTCTTCTTGGTGTTAGACCTTTTGAGTGATTGTTGTGTGATGCGTTTCGAGACCCGTCTTCATGAAACTTAATATACAATCTTTTCTCTCAATTCAGAGGTTCTGGCTACCCATTTTGGAATTTATAAACGTGAGTTAACCGTAATTAATAAAGAATAAATAATTAGGTGCTGTGCAGTGTCGGCTAAGAATAGCACTACCCCAATTCTTCCGGCGGGTGTACGTAAATGGCGACTAACGGTATTGGGGCTTTTAAGGGATTTTTGGGCGATGAGGTTGAAGACCCATCACCAACAACCTTTATTTTACCATCTTTTCCCCACTTAACTTTTCAAGAGTGGCTGAGGAATTTCGAATTCCTTAGCTCTGGCTACCCCATCTAGGGATTTGTTGTCGTGAGTATCTTTCTCAGTTTCTTCCTTTAATAACATCTTTTATTTATGAGTAATAATCCCCACATGAGGAATTCATGTCAAAAAACAGTAAATTAGAAAAATATATTTTTATCATCAGAATCAAAATCTGTCGAAATGATTTCATCTCTTCACCTGAATAAACCTCTTTCACTCTAAGACACCACTCTAAACTAAAACGACTGAAGTGTATTGATATTTGTGTATCAAAATAATAATAAATGCAAAAGCCGTCTCCTCAGAGTTTCTTAGTCCACTATTCGGCATATAGGGAACACGGCGGCATCGGAAAACTGTCGGATTACACGGTTGCGGCCGCAAAGGAAACTTTTATTCTACTGTTGTTTTCGGAACTCTAAATTTACTGTACCTCACAAGTATTTAAATTTAAAACACCTTTTTGGGTAAAACTGTAGATTTAATAAATCGTTTTTTTATTCGACCTACTATTCCACTTCTAACTTGTAACCGTGGTTGAGATATATATTTTGTAGCTCTGAATACACTCTTTGGACATTTATGGTTGTAGGTTAAGTAAATACGAGAAGTTAAGTTACTAATGATTAAATTACCCACTTAGCCCACTTAAAAATCCAAGTTCTTTTTGCATCCCAAGTTTAAAAAAATTATGTTGTGTGTTTATCGTACGAGACGTTATAGGAGTGATGGGGCTTTTTAAATGGTTGTTGGGTGATGTGCCTGGAAACATCAAGCATAACTTATTTAACATTTTACACTTATTTATCATCAACCCTATGCCATTTCTAAAAGTAGCTAAGGAATTTCTTATACCGAAACTCCAGTTCCAGTGAGGTTTCAGCTAGTAATTGCATGTATGCGTACACTCACAACAAGTCTGATGTTAATATTTCCATACCTACATGTGGTCACGGTTATAAATAAAAAAATGGTAACGTAAACCTTGGAATTAACAATCCCTCAGCCAACTTTGCAAGTTGCATGTGACAAAGATACTTGGTATATAAAGTATGATAAATAAAGTATACTTGGTAATGGGTCTCTAGCCACATCACCCAACCACCACTGAAACATCCCCTACCCTTAGTCGCTTCTTATTCCGCCCGCGGGAACAATGGGTAGTGCTATTCTAAGCCAACACTTATCATCGGTTAATATGTATAAACAAAAATTATGGTATAAAAATAGTATAATAAAAAAAAATATTATACAGAAACAATCGTTTTACTCAAGTAACTTCTTTGATGTAAGAAAATTAAATCTTATTTTATTTAAATAGTAAGAAAGTAAACAACTAATTTATAAAGAATGAAATGTAACGACGTTGCTCTTCAAGCTGCCAAGTTTTTTAATGAAAACGTTAATGAGACTTGTTTCATTAAAAAAAACTGTAGTGCAGTTACTTTCTTTTATCGCAACTTGAATGTCAAAGAAAATAATTTCCCTAGTAAAGGCTGTAGAAAAGCTTTTTAATATCAAAGTGTCATTACATGCCACTTGGGCAAACGGCATACGAGTAAAGAAAAGACCTAGTCTCAACTATATGAAACCCGTAACATAAACAGCAGAGTAGCACTTGTGATAAGAAAGAAGAGGTTTTGCTGTAGGGAAAATTACAAAGTACATTTTTTTTAAAAAGGACCCTGTTGGTTAAAATAGTTTTTTATCTTCCCTATCATGATTAAAATAAAAGTTCAGTTTCTTAGGTTCAAATAAATTATGGTCAATTACATATTAAAATAAAATTGCTCTCTAACAAACATCGATTTTATTTATTATTACAATGCAATTCTGATTTCCTGAATGGTGCGAGGTTATAAATATTTTCAAACTGTATAAATCTATCCATGACCACCTCCTTCAAAACTTAAGCTTTACGAATGTTAATACAAATTAATAGCTGCTTACGTACAAATAACCGTACATACGTTCATCGCCACGCCACTAAGTCGACACCCCTCCAAACCATACGTCATTTCGCGCCGTCTGCCGAAACATGTCATACGTCATTCGTAGTTTAAATAATTAAACGGCCTCCTCGATTCGTCTCTGTCCGCAGCCTCAGACTCAGATTAATGGGTGACGTAATTAAAGTAGTGAGCGGCAGGTGTTCCCGTGCTGGCGTGCTTGCAAGCTAAATATTAACTTGGCTGTAAGCTGTAATATAAAACTGGCCTGCAAAGTGGTGCTTCGTTTTGATGATGAGTTTTATTTCAGATGCTGGGGATGCTTCTTTTTGTGATTGTATAAAAATGTTCTACATAAGTTGCTTTTAGTGAAAATAACTAAAATTTTTAATAGCAGCCTAAATTTAAGTCTGAGACGCAACTTGATGATGTGAGCATATATACGAAGATGATTAATTTTTCATTGTAATTGAAATATTACTTGCAATCTTTATCACATTGCTACACATTTACACAAAAAAGATTTATGTAAATAAGTATTCTGATTTCTACATAAAAACATCAAAAATAAGAGCATATATTTTTTAATATACACCGAGTTACCGTAATAACATGTTTATTCCATTTAAATCTCATTGAAAAACAAAGATTTTAAAGTTGAAGTACACACCAAAAGGTTTTCCCCACATTCCGAGTTCTCAGGATCGTTCCCAGGGAGATTGGTTTTGATAAACCAGGATTAAGCGTTAAGTGCCCTGGGAGACAGCAGCTGGCTGACACGAGGTCTGATCTGAATCGATTATCACAATTCTTCTGGAGCGTTTCACTAATGTAGGCATTGATTTGAGGGTGGAAAATAGCAGAGTTTTAAATATTAAGTTACTAATGCACGGCTGTGTAGGGTTTATATGCGTTGTTAGATAAAATCACGAGGGTAATGAATTAAGAAACATACCAAGTGCGAGTCGTCGCGCACACGGAGTGTAGCATTCAATATATCTTTCAGAACTTGTTTTAGGGAAAATATTGAGTGGGCGAAATTATGATAGCGAAGACAAATTCTGAAATCTGAGAATCAGAGTTATTTAGAAAGATCAATGTTATAAATTTATTATAAATTATTTCGTTAATAATTTTCTTGTTAGCACAAAGGCTTCTATGTTACATTATATTAAACATTTGCACTGTCTTTATTATGGCTTACAAATAGTTTTTTGTGTGCTATGAGGGTTTTTAGATCGGAATAGTTATTTATGACTTATGTGATATATGGCTTTTATTTAAATGTGACTTATATTTTCAAAAAAAAACGGACTGTATTAAAATACTCTTCATATGACAAAAATGTAATCAAAGATTCATAATCACACAAAAGCGTTCCTATCCTATCTTAGCCGAAGTACAACTTGAACTCTAAAATAAGACCAAGGAGTTTCATTCACGAACTTCGTTGCCAGTTACATTTTAAGACGTCACCCGCACCGTCCACAAATTCGAAATTTGAACAAAGCGTCCTTTTCTGCTCTTGGCGTGAGAAGTACGACGTACAACCGCAAAATCTTAATTGCACTTAGCACTAGTTTGAATTTATTGTTCTAGAGTATTGTAGTGAAGTTATCGCGAAGTGCGATCCGTGCTGTGCCCGCCAACTGTTACCGCACATTCCTTTTAAATGGAACGACTTTTATAAATTGGTAGGGAATTAACTTGATTACATTTTATATTGCAAAAATATTGAGGATCATAAGTTTGGTGTATAGATAGATTTAGCGAGAGTTGAGGCCAAAAGTGACACGCATTAGAGCCATAATGAATACATAAACATTTAATGAATCCATCAATGTGCAACTAATAAAACCAGATTTAACTATAATAGAACCACTCAGGGATCTTCAAGAGTAATTATTTCAGATTAATAAAAAGTTTCATAATTATTCGTGCAAACAAGAAATTATACGGACACTTAACAATTTTGATCAAGGGTTTAGAGCAAAAACTTAAAATTTTAAACCTCAAATCCACGTTGCACAACCTCTTTTTTTAAATAACGAAGCGAGCCACTTTGCCCTGTTAGATTTTCTACTCCACTTGTATGTCCCGCTCTTTGGCTAATGTAATTTTAGTTTAAATAGCTTTTAGACCCTACTTTCTCTTTTTATTTTATTTGAGGGAAAATTTACCACTTATTTGATGTTCAAATAGAATTTTAACACGCTTTCCTAAGTATCTAGCCAATGCTTGTCGTAAAAACTACAACAAAATAATACCTTTACTAATACAAACCTTTGAAAGCGCAAAAAGTTACCTATTTTTTATATTTGTGTGGTGTATAAGGTGACAGAGATATTAGTGTGACATCACGTGACTTAATATATTTGATTCATTGATTGATGGTTAAGGTTCTCTTTTATTATAACTATCTTTGTTGCCTGAAATGAAAATGTGAATTTAAATATAAACTAAGCCCCGATCGTCCTATATAGGGTAGGCTGGAGCCCTTTGGTGGAAACATATATGGGCTATGAGAAACCAAATGAGAAATCACAAAGTAAAGAGTAAAACTTCTTTTGGCAGTGCATTGTTAATAGTGAGAAAAATTGTTTAAAGGTTGTCTAAAAGTAATGGTTTAAATGACTGCCTCCGTGGTCTCGCGGTTAAGCGCTTGGTTTCAAGTACGGAGGTCTCGGGTTCGATTCCCGAGGGGTGGTAAACTTACATATGTAATTTGTAAGATTTAGCTCAGTTTGGAAAGGATATTGCAGGCGTGAATCACCTGATTATCCGAAAATTAAGATGATTCCGTGCTTCAGAGGGCACGTTAAGCCGTCAATTGGCCAGCGTGGTAGACTATGGCTGAATCGCCCTATACAGGGTAGGCTCGAGCCCTTTGGTGGAGACATATATGGGCTGTGAGGGAATGAGGAATGGTTTTTACTAATTACGGTAACACGTTTGAAATGTAATATTTAGTAAAAAGTTTTATTTTCGATTTCATAAACTACTACTAACGCACGCAACGCAATACTAGTAGACATGCACAGCTTTTTCTGCGTGTCAGACAAATCATCATCAGAACCTTTTCTGTAGTTCAGACGTGATTGAGTACTGAAAATTTAATTTCGTTTTTTATTTTCGATGGATTCTCACACCTTTATCAATCTTGACTAATGTAATAGACCTAATACTGCGCAATAAACATAGATGCTTTAATCTAAATAGGATTTAAAACATATAAATGACAGTGTTTGGAAAAAATAATGAATGTGTAAGAAAAAAGAGAGATTTTTCAGGATCTTGCAAAGTGGACATGTCGTGCCAAGATAGTCTTTGCCTATCCCAATGGGAATAATGGGCGTGAGTAAAAGTAAATAAAGGACAAAATGATTCAATCAGTTGGTATTGAAGTCGTTTGATTCCTTAGGGTTTTTAACAACCCTTTTCTTCGGAATCATGTAGTCATTTTAAAATATTAACGTGACCATAACGACCTCTTTATTTTAACACAAATTTTAATGTAATTTTCTGTGTTTAAACGATAAGCTCATCGAAGTCAAAATATAAACATAGGATAGATACACAAATAAATGTCATATAATCGGAACTACCAAATGTGAACCAAATGTGACTGAGGAGTTTCTAGCTCCAAAGCTCTGGCTACCTCTTTTTGGGATTAATGGCCGTGAGTATATGTGTGTACGATTTAAGTGAAAAAAAAATGACTACCCGAATCTAAAGTATATAAGTTGAACATAACTCTGTAGAGCAAATTTATGTAAACTATGTAGGTCTTTTAAACATAGTGCATATATGGCACGTATCAGCCCGAAGTAACTTTGTGTCGACACCATTTTCCAGTTTCACATCATAGACGTCATTTACTCTCCTGCATTACGAAGTTGCTAGACGCGGTTCTGACCCACTTCGGCAGTATGCACTTCACACTTCTTTGTAGCTCCGACCTTAATGAAAGCAGAATACATTATACAAGGCACTGTTTGGATTTTGAGGTCGTGACTCGAAACGTCTTGTGAACAAAAGTGTATTGGAAGTAGGTGTGACGAAATTTCAGTTAACCATATTTGTTTTTACATTAAAAAACATAATCTTAAATATCCAATGAAGTATTTAAAGTATACAATAAAGCGTGCAAATAAAAATAAAATTTTATTTGACTATGGTGTTAAATGGCCTTGCCTGTTGCAAAATTCTATTAAAATATTCATCACAGCTGGTAAATATGACAACACGCAGGGGCTCATCCCTATTCTAAACAGGGTTAGTTGACCAAAGTCAGCCACGCAGGCTTAGAAAGGGTAGGGAGACTACAAATACAACCAAAGTACTGAATAATGTTGTTTGATAATCAGGTGCTTCAGCTTGCAATAACCTTCTAAACCTGAACCAAGACTTCCAGAGCATGAGGCAAAAAAATCTGCTGCTACACCACGGAGACAAACCTGCCCACATAGCCTTGGCCAGTTCATGGCTTACACCTTACAATATGGAGCTCACAGTTTGGGCTATATATATGGCATGAAATGTTTTTTTATATTACAACATATCATTTATATTTCGTTTTATTATCCATGTAGATAAATTAACCGTAAAATCAATCGTTCTCGATTCGATCACAAAGTAGTATAGCGATTTAGTTTGAACATTCGTGCCGCCACGGAAGTCATACGTTATATTAATATAAAAATACTAAATAATTGAAATTAATATAAATAACCAGGGTAAAAACTAATACATTCGATGTGCGCTTCACTAAGTGTGCAAATTAAAAATAATGTGATTTTGTAAAAGTGTAATTGTGTGGTGTACTAGTTAATTAACTCTCATTTCAAAACTTCGAGGTTTGTAAGTCTAAATTAGTATTAAAAACGCAAGTGTTTTGTATTAAGTAATAAATAAATTGTAATCAGCCTATTGAAAAATGAGAGTAAGTTATTTGCATTGTAAAAGTCCCCACATTAGGTTTTCATGAACCAAACATTCTAACTCTATCTGGGGGAAAAAGGTTACCTTTTAGCGAGATACAGTACAGAGAAAGAGTTCGTAGAAGTTAACTAAACTAAACTACACTGTTTTGTCTATTCCGCAGATTTTGATATAAGGAGTCTCTTGATATTAGTTAAATAAAGATGCGTTCAAAACTCATGACTATTAACCATAAAGTCATGTTGCTGCTCCTTATTGTAACAATGAATGCAGTCGCATGTCATTTATTTCCAAATACGTTTAACTACCATAATCGGATAGGAATAGAAAGGGCCAGAAAAATAAAAGAAGATGAAGATAATATAATGAGGTGTTTAACTAGCCGTGTGGTTGGAGGTCATA
This sequence comes from Bedellia somnulentella, assembly GCA_963576735.1. Lineage (NCBI taxonomy): Eukaryota > Metazoa > Arthropoda > Insecta > Lepidoptera > Bedelliidae > Bedellia > Bedellia somnulentella. The sequence goes on from OY755188.1 coordinate 7,443,411, forward strand.
AATCATCAATTAAAGAAGCACCATACCAAGTACGTATAAATAAAACTTTTAATTAAACTAATCTCTGCCTTTTCCGATGAAAATAAATAGCTTGACATACATACATATACTCACGGCTATAAATCCCAGGAAGGGGTAGCCAGAGCTAAAGAATTAGAAATTCCTCAGCCACTTTTGGAAATTTGAGTGGGGAAAAGATAGTAAAAATAAAGGTTGTTGGTGATGGGTCTCCAACCGCATCGCCCAAAAATCCCTTAATAGCCCCATACCGTTAGTTGCCTCCTACGACACCCGTGGGTAGAAAGGGGTAGCGACATTCTAAGCCAGCACTACTCCTCATCCAATGAAAATAAATAGCTTCAATAAAAGCAAAAAAAAAGATTTATGGTATGATCATTTCAAAATCATGATAAATGTAAACATTTACACATGTGTCACATTTTTTTTAAAATCTCTTGTATATTTTACCCCCTGGTCCGAATGACGCCGTCAGCGCTAATATCGATGTCATCGATATTTTCCGGTCCGATTCAATTATCGCGCTAAAAGTGATTACAGTGACTATCAGCGCGTCTATCGAATTGGGACGCATTTTGTAATCGCTCTTGTTTGTTTCATTTAATTTTTTCTTAAATGGCCTTTGACCGTGTTTCAACACAGTAATTTTGCCAACGTTTAGTAAAAAGAAAAAACGTATTATAAAGTTAGGAAAATTTTGAAATTGATTGACACATACTCATTGAACATTCATTGTTGAAAACTAAACTAAATATTGTGATGTGTTATATGCAAGACCCTGACAATCATTTCCAGAATGATACCCATTTAGTGAGAGATGCTGCATATGGGATCTATCAAAGTTTAATGGTACCATTTAAAGACAATAGACACCTGACACAACACCAGAAAAAAAATAATTTTTGCCTTTCATCAGCTAGAATGTCCATTGAAAGGGCATTTGGCTTATGGAAAACCCGCTGGCGCAGTATTCTGCATTGTAATAGAGAAAATCCCAGAATATTTGTTGGCTCTGCAGTATTACATAACATCTGTATTTTAAATGGTGAAATAATGGATGTGGAACAAGTACAGTTAAGAGTAGTCAGAAGGGGGCATCTTATTGAAGAAGGAAGAGAGAGTGGAATAATTAAAAGAATGAATATAATGAATAATTTATTAATTCGAAACAATTAAATATATAAAAATAATCATTTGTTATAAGTTTACTTGTGGTCATTTAAGTCATCTGTAGTCAGTCTTCGCATCTTAACACTTATGTGTGGTTAATTTATCATGATTGTTAACGGTGAGGGAAAACATTTACTTAGTCATATGACAGTTTATTTGTACAAAATTGAAGTGATTACACTGTCCCAACAAAACGAGGGACGGTGACAGTCATGTGATGTTCAGAAATATTAGTACCTCTGCCAACGCCTTCGGGGATATTTGGTGTGAACATTTATGTTATATTAATTTTCCGAAGCACAGAATCATCCTTGATTTCGGATATTAGGGTGATTCAGGCCTGCAATATCCTTTCAAGCTAAGTTAAATATTACAAATTAAATTGGTGAGTTTACCCCTCAGGGGATCAAACCCAAGGCCTCCATAGTTGAAACCAAATGCTATCATCGAGACCATGGAGGCAGTCTATATTACAGTATGAACTTCATTAAATATTTTGTTTGAGCTTACTCTAAAAAGGGTAATATGGGTGCAGTGCACACGCTTGCCTAGATGCATAACAGCAGGACAGTACAAAATCACACATTATTAATAATTATAAACTTTACTAATTTCACAACAATCAAACAAACATAAATTATAATTGAGATCAATCTTTTCAAGACTTAAATAATAATAACTATTTTAACAAGTCTAAGAAAACTAGAAATATCCGTAAATCAATAACCTAAACCTATTTTGAGAAACAAATACATAAAAATAATAATTTGTTATATGTTTACTTATTAACTGAAATATTCTTTCCACAGCACTATCACATACACTCACTTACTTGATGACATTTAAGTCATCTATATTCAGTCTCTGCATCTGAACACTTATATATAAATAAAATTATCTTTATTCATATATAACTAATTTCACAACAATCAACCAAACATTAATTTATTAATGAGATAAATCTTTCCAAGCCTTAATTAATAATGACTATTTTAAAAAGTCAAGGAAAATTTAAATTATCCCAAAGTCAACAATCTACTACACCTAGTTTGAATTTATAACTCCTTATTTATTTATGCTGTGTAGTGTCGGCTTAGAATAGCACTACCCCGTTTCTTCCCATGGGTGTACATAGGAGGTGACTAAAGGTATTGGGGCTTTTTAATGGATTTTTGGGCGATGTGGTTGGAGACCCATCACCAACAACCTTTATTTTACAATCTTTTCCCCACTTAACTTCCAAAAGTGGCTGAGGAATTTAAAATTGCTTAGTTCTGGCTACCCCTTCTGGGGATTTATAGCCGTGATTATGTATATGTATGTATAGATGTATGTTATTTATTTAAATTTTCACACAAATTGCGCAAAACAGCCAATTTCTCTTGGTGGTGTTTTTCTTTTAGTTGCAATAGATTGTTAAATATTTCCATTTTTTGTCAGTGGCGCTGATTTCTCTGATCATTTAAATTTTCTAATATGGTTTCAATTTTCCTCTTTTTATTTGTATTAGTAGAACTACTTGCTTCAGCAGCAGCGTCAGTAGCTGCTGGCCCCAGTTCTGACGCAACAGCAGGTGATTCTACCCATCCCTGGGTTCCAAAAATTTCTTGCATTCGCTGTAACAACACATTTTCTTATTAAGAATACAACAATTTGAAAAGTAAGAATTATTTAGTCACTCTTTATTTTGACTTGCACAATTAAACCATTGACTTACTTCAAAATAAGGCCATGTTGCTCTGTCATTCCCGGATGTGTTATTGTGATCTTTTATTTCTTTAAATGTTTTTTTGAGGCTATTTATTTTCGATTGGCACTGATTACCATTTATTTTATAGGCAGAATTTTGATCTTTAATTTTTTTGCAATTGTTTCAAAAACTTTTCTGCTGCTCCAACTTCATTAACACCTCCCTCGTTTTGGGCATCAATAGAAATTGCATTCTCACTTTCAAATTCATAAAATAATTGCACTCGGTTAGCCAAATAGCTGCTATCTAAAAGATTTACAAAATAAATATTATTGATGCCTTAGATCATACAACAATAAAGATTGAAGTTAAAAAGAATATAGAAAATTGAGTTCAACAGAAATAACAAACTTGATAGAGCACTGCTTTTTGATTACTAACCCGATTGAGCGCGTTGTACCTCCTCATAACTTAAATTCAAGGTTATTTGTCTTCCATTTCTTTCGTTCGAGACGACTACAGGAATATTTTCCATTTTAAATAAAAACTTAAAAGCTAACAAAACAAAACTTCCCTAACTTTTCAAACTTTTAAACGTCAGTTTGACATTTGGCTCACAGTGCTAACGCTCTAATGCGATATCGTTGTAATCGCAAAATGGCGCCGGTAATGACGTCATATATGACGTCACGCGGGATTTCGTAAGCGCGCTAACGTTCATTCGGACCAAGATTTAGCGCGCTGACAGCGATAATATCGATTTCATCGTCATTCGGACCAGGGGGTTAGTTTTCAACCGTGATGGCCAGTAAGTCAAACACCGCATATCGTGCAGACAATGAAGATTCGAATCCCGGGTCGGGCCTGCTCCAAATTGCCTTTTTTAATGTCATACTCGTATGTGTGGTTAATTTAACACGGTTTTTAAGGGCGAGGGAATCATCGTGAGGAAACCCACATGGGTAAAGTTATACTTAGTCATATGACAGTATATTAGTATCAAACGGCACTGCGGTGATAGGCCTGCCCCCTATCACGTGAGCACACTGTCTAAGCAAAACGTGGGTACACTGAGTACCAGATGACAATGTCACGTGATGCTTGGAAGTTTTAGTATCCCTGCCAATCCCTTCAGGAATATACGGCGTGAACGTTTGAGTTTGAATTCTGTTTTTAAATTTATAGGCTGGACTAATAATTGCTCTTCCAAAAAAGAGGATCTCTATGTGTGGGGGATCATTAATATCCGTCAGAAACGTGATCACAGCAGCTCATTGTATAAACGATGGAGTCTCAGATATTATTGGTGTGAAAGTAGTCTTGGGATCTGAGTATCTTTACCACGGAGGACTTCGGGTGGAAGCTCTCAAAGCCGTGTTTCATCCAAGATGGGATGCTTCTATTGTCAAGCATGATATTGGTATAATCACTATGGAACCAATCGTTTTTACAGGTAAGAGTTCTATCTTCACCTCATATATATGCTTTTTAATTTTTGTAATCACAGATACACTATTAAGGTAGCTGTTACTACTGTTCTACATAAACAACAATGTTTGGCAGTAGGAATCGATGAATTGAATGAATTGTTAAAGCCATTTATTTCTGAAGGGATAACATCGGTACTATTTTTTCTTATCAGAGGAAGGAGTTCTCAATCTCAGGATCAGAGTTCTCAAGGATCAGAGAAACCTATACCATATAAAAAAGGTGGCAAGGTACAAAGGAGGCTAGCGGCATTGCCCTTTATATAGCCAAACTAATACGTTCGGCAAAATACGCAGCAGCCCTTGGATCACCACACGTCTCCACAAGCGCACCGAAATTTCTTTGAAAAATCTCAGCGCACTTGGACCCCATGGACCAAGGGTCTCAACAGAGAAAGCAGTGAAAATATGGTCTTCACTTAGATTACTTTATTTTCGCTTCTTAAGACCTTCAGCATCATTAGCGGTAGAACCAGCCAGACGCAGACCCCGATAAATGAGACGGCGCTATTGTGTCGACGCAAAGTGTGTCCCACACTAAAGTCATGCAATTTTTCCATGGAATCAATAATATATCCATCTGGCCTCTTACCATCATCGCGCAGCAAACCTGATGGTTCCAGGATAGCTGAATTGTTGACAGTGGTAAGAGCCCGTCTGATTATGTCACTGATTGCAGAATGGAATGGAAACAGAGGTATACGCTCAGCGCTACGGTGACATGATAAACCTTGGTGCCCTAACTGATAGTAATACGCCACAGCAGCAGCTATGTTTCTCGTTTATTTTCGTACCGAATCTTAGACCTAAAGCTAGAAAAAAAGGAGCCTCTGTCCAGTCGAGTTTCCAGATTACTAGACGGAAGAGCTTGTAGCCAATAATGTCCTGAATCTGGCTCACAGCAAGCCGAAAGAAGCGCCCGCTCCACTAATTCAAGAGCTGAATTCAAAAGATTTGCCTGAACTTGACAGATATAAAAAACCTATGTATAATAAATTTTTACCTTTCTTATATTTTCACATCACTAAATGTATATAGACTTTTATGTTTATACTATCTTTTTGAAATATTTTATTTTCTATTTTTAGATGTTATACAGCGAATAAGTCTCCCGAATGAAAAGGAAAATTACATTGGTGAAATGGCTGTAGTGTCCGGATTCGGCTACACGAACGATGATGGTAACAAAAAGTTATTACTTAACATACGTATATACTATATATACATATACTCACGCTATTATTTCCCTATGGGGTAGGCATAGACTATCGATCGCCATTTTGTAGGATCCTGGCAAAACTCCATCTTAATTATACATTTATTCTATACTAGCTGACCCGACAGACTTCGTACTGTCAAAAATGAAGACTTTCACGTCGTCAAACTGAATTATTTAACTGAGGGTTAGGAACTGAGGTTCCCGTTGAGGGTGTTTTTCATAGTGTCCTCACAATTTTTTCACTTTATAAATTTTAAGTTTATTAGTATAGTAGTTTCGGCTGAGCATTGATTCTGAGTTAGTCAGACAGTTTTGCCATTTTTTTTAAGGAAAATGGATTGAACGCTTATTTTTTCCGGGATATAAGTATCCGATGTGATAATTGGGATCATTACGTAGCTGTAGTTCCCTGTGAAATTCTGTGAATTAGGCTACATTTAGCAACAAACACACAAACATCTAAACATTCACATTTATAATAATATTAATTAATAGGATGAGGCTAAAACATAATCTTCTCGCACGGGTGACTTATCTCGCCGGCCAATCATGCACGCGTGTCAGTTTTGTTGCGGAGTAATTTTAAAGTTGTATTATTTTCTAAGATTGTAACTTAAATTAAGTAATGTCAAGGACAATTTTGTTCTCAATCAAATACTCTTATTCAACAACACATTTATTTGGATAAGGAATAATATTATAAGCAACCGTGATAGCCCAGTGGGTAGAACACTCGGTTATCGTGCAAACGACTAGTGTTCAAATCCTGGGTCGGGCCTACATCAATTTGTCTTTTCTAAAGACATATGTGTGGTTAATTTATCATGGTTGTTAACGGTGAGGGAAAACATCGTGAGGAAACCCACATGGCTGAGTTGTACTTAGTCATGTGACAGTGTATTCGTACAAAACGGCGATAGGCCTGCCCCCTATCACGTGAGTACACTGTCTAAGCAAAACGTGGGTACCTTCTCTGGACACTAGATGGCGCTTGCCATGTGAGTTCAGAAGTATTGGTACCTCTGCCAACCCCTTCGGGGATAAACGGCGTGAACGTTTATGTTATGTTATGAATAATATTATGTTGATAAAATATTATGGGAAATAATTGGCAATAATGCATTACCAAATTGACCAAATTTGATTACCATAAAAATGGTTATAGTGAGACAATCTTAAAATGTTGCGGACATTTTTTCAGATCATTTAAAGAAGAATAATTCTTTACACATTTTTTTTGTGTAACTTAAACCGTTTACGCAGCACACACAACGGAAGCCTTAAAATATGAATAATTATCCCCGTTTTTGTAACATTTATCTCTGATTCTTAGCTCCTATTATATTATTATCCTATTAGTCACAGCGTGATAATATAAAGCCTAAAGCCATCCTCAATAAATGGACTATCCAACACAAAAATATTTTTTCTATTTGATTGGGCAGTTTCTGAGATCCTAGCGTTCAAACAAACAAACAAACTCTTCAGCTTTACAATATTAGTATAGACTAGTGGATCGTCCCAGCTTCGCACGGGTAGCGTTGTTATTTTAAATATCTGAGGTTTCTTTGTTCAGTCCCTGCTTAAGCATTGTGAAATTCAGCGCAATATTTTCAATTTATTTAATTTATAGCACTCCCTAAACAGTCTAGTTTGGTGATTTTGAATGCGCTTTAATGAACAGTTCAGTATTTCTGAAACAACAACAATCTGAAAAATCAATCATTACATGATGTAGGATGCAACTACTGGCGCCATCTAGTATGTTATATATATAAATTAGTAAAGATTTGGTTTTGGTCACGGGCGCGCTGGCTTATTTTATGTATAATTTCGGTGTTTGTCTACCGATTTCTATGATTCTTTTTTTATTGAATAGGTAATAATGTTACCTTTTTTAAATTAGAGATGAGTGAGAGGTTCACAAAGGTAAGAGTAAACAAATATAATCAGAATGTTCCGAACTGCGAAGCTATCAGGAATTACACGTGTTATTGTGAGTCAACCGTAAAAGATAGACATAATCTGTTTCGGATTTTTTTTCAGATAATTTTATGCAGAATTTTTCCGTGATACGTGATTTCTATGTAAGTTTAACCATTAAGGCTGAACACGCGACGATAGCTTAAAAAATGGAGTAACTTCTCCCGTTTTCCCAAAATTTCCCAAAATTCCCCTTAACTACTCTGCTGGAAAGTATACAAAAACCTGCGCAAGAGTATGAAGAATAATTATACTAAGTTTCGTTAGAATCCGTCGAGTAGTTTTTGTTTCCATAAGGAACATACAAACCGACAGACAGACAGACAGACAGACAGACAAAAATTTTACTGATTGCATTTTTGGAATCAGTATCGATCCCTAATCATCACCTGATAGTTATTTTGAAAATATATTTCATGTACAGAATTGACCTCTCTACAGATTTATTATAAGTATAGATTAGATAAATAAACCATGATAACTCAGTGGGAGAACAACCGCTTTTCATACAGAAAACTCGATTTGAAATCCTTAGTCGGGCCTACACCAATGTATCTTTTCTAAAGTCATACCTTTGGTAAATTCATCAAGGTTGTCAATACTAAAGGATAACACTAAAGGATCCTGCATGGCTTAGTTTCTCATACAAGTGTAATAGTGTTTAGCCGTGCAGTGCCTATAATGTTATTACCCATTTCTACCCACGGGTGTTGTTAGAGGCAACTAAGTGTGTGGGGTTTTTTAAGTTGTTTCTGGGCGATGCGGTTGGAGAACCGTCACCAACGATACTTTATTTCTACCATCTTGTCCTCTCTCAACTTCCAAATGTAGCTGAGGAGTTTCCAGCTCTAAAGCTCTGGCTACCCCTATGCATGTATGTATGTAATAGTTTTATAGAACAAATATGGCCAAAGACCTTCCCGCTATCACGTGGATACATAATCAAGTGAGAAATAGTGTGATTTGTGAAAGGTGCGGCGAGAAAGATGATATTGTAAACAAGATAGAAAAAAAAAATTAAGATGGTTTGGGCACAAAGAGAGGATGGATGAAAGTAAATTGGTGAGTATACCTATACAAAGCTAAGAGGCAGAGAGAGTAAATCATGCATACAGTTATTATTTTATATAAAAGGTTAGCATAGCATATGCTAATATCATTTCCAAAGTTAAAAAATCGCATAGAGTATTTGTGGATAAATATTTATATTTACAGGTTCACAGACGCCAAGGAGCTTAAATTTAAATATAGTATCAGTGCCGGTAGTATCAAGAAAAGTTTGTCGTTTGGTGTATGGGTTCTACGTGAGAAATTACAACATCTGCACCAGTGGAGCAGGAAAGAAAGGTGCATGTCAAGGAGACTCCGGGGGACCGCTTGTAACAGAAGACGATGTTCGACCCGTTTTGGTAATTGTACATACATACATATACTCATGGCTATAAATCCCTAGGAGGGGTAGCTGTAATTTCAGAATAATAAATTTCTCAGCCACATCTGGAAGTTGTGTGGGGATAAGATTGTAAAACAAAGGTTTTTGGTGACGGGTCTCCAACCGCATCGCCCTAAAATCACTCGAAAAAGCCCCAATACGAACTCATTAAACTAGCCACCTTTTTCGAACACCCATGGGAATAAATGGGGTAGTGCTAATCTACACAGACACTACACAGCTTTAGTATTGTTACATATTGATTCACATAACACAATCGTAACATGTCCGAAGGTGCTAAATATTGGCCACAACAATGTAAAATGAATAAAAACGATAATTTTTCGAGGTGGTTTGTATTGAGGAAAAATATGTTTTAAGGGCTTCCTCGCGAAATTAGCTTCATTTTGTTTACTTTTAAATTCTATAAAATTTGTATTGTTGTTTTTGATGTGACTCGTACGGTAAATCACTTTGAAATATTGTTAAAAATAATAATGAAAATAAATGTATTGCAATATGCTGCATTTTCCTAAATAGACACTACATTTCATACACACATACATGTACTCATGGCCATATATCCCAAAAAGGGTAGCCAGAGCTTCAAAGCTAGAAACTTCTCAGCCACATTTGAAAGTTGATGGGGGACAAGATGGTAGAAATAAAGTTTGGCTGGTGATAAACTACATTTCAAAGCAATGAAAAATTTACACAAATTTAACTGCTCCTTTAAATTTGTAAAGTGGTTAAAGCTAAGTTCATTATGGATAAAGAATGTTTTTTTCAGGTTGGTATTGTGTCTTTTGGAGCCGACCACGGCTGTTCAGCAGGACAACCAACTGTGTACACTAAAACCAGCGAATACCTTAAATGGATTTACGAAAATATTAATTAAGTGTTTACTAAGATTGGGAATCATTAGTTAGTTGTATATAAAATCCGAAAAATGTCTGCTAAAGCAATGTTTTTTTTTTCAACTACCTGTCTTAAGAGGGAGCCTAGAGGCGATAGAGATAACTGCAGTTTTGACCGAAAACACTTAATAATAATACACAAAATCATCGTTTCGTAATCCACTTATTTCCATAACTTAACCGATTTAAATATTTATGAACCGAGAAATATACTTCTGCTTTAATTGTGTTTCTATGTTTTCAGTTTTTAATATTATTAAGGCTCTAGAGGGTTGACAAAAAATTCACTATAAAAAATAGTAGAAATAAGAATTCCAGTGAGAATTTTGATTAAAACGTCACGTGGTTTTTATAAAAATAACATAACTAATTATCATCCCTTGGAAATCCAATTCAATAATTATTGGAAAAAAACAGTAATGTGCAAAGGGTCTAGCAGGCTAACCTAAGAAGATTGGCCCCCGCACGGGATGTGGTTGTAATTTGAGATGCAGTAGTGGCAGGCCCTAAGAACACTATATGCGTAATATCAGCCTTTGAACTTCTTTTGTTTTAGACTTTTTTTACGAAAATGAAAAAAAAATCATGGTAATTTTTAAACTGCGATATTAGCTAAACCAAGTAAGCGAGAGTAACCAAATAAATTTAGAATTAAAGAGCATGAAATGGGGTTCATAATGCATATTTTTAAACACATTCATATCCTTGAACTTGGTTAAATTAAAAAATAGTTTTTTTCCGCTTATATTTTTTGCTACTTATCTCGGAGGCACAACTACCAAAAAAATTACTTAATAAGCCACAGCTGCCAACTACGTACCGAATTAAAAAAAATGAAAAAACATGGTGCGTCACGTCAAAAAAAAACATTTACGAACGTATGTTTACATATCATACCAATAGTAGTAACGGCAAATGAGTCTTTAGTAGGTTTATCTTCTTTCATTCATTATGAAATAATTAAATGCCATTGATCAATGACGTATGTCATATATTTACAACTAAAATTTTCTCATACCTGGTGCCAACCGGAATATTTTCGAAAACCAGTTGAGGAGGGCGAGAAAATGGGGCAACAATTAACCTGGGAACACTTTCCTCAGGTTTAGGTTTCCTCTGGGCAGCCGCCCTGCGAGCTCGTCTAACATTTTCAGGAGTATTATCTATCTGCAATGAAATACATCAAAGAAAAACATGGGTGGAGTAACCAGGCGAAAAAATGAACCCAGACCCAATTTACAACAACTATAGTCTTTGAAAGATCAAACAAGCAAAAAGTTTTATTTGACTAACATAAATCCTGGAAACCTCAGCTGTAAACAGTATAATAATACATTATATATACAAAAGCAAGTTTGCCGTGTAGTGCCGGCATAGAATAGCACTACCCCATTTCTTCCGGTGGGTGTACGTAAGAGGCGACTAACGGTATTGGGGCTTTTAAGGGATTTTTGGGCGATGCGGTTGGAGACCCATCACCAACAACCTTTATTTCACCATCTTTTTCCCACGCGACTTCCAAAGGTGGCTGAGGAATGTCCCATTCCCTAGCTCTGGCTACCCCTTCAAGGGATTTATAGCCGTGAGTATATGTATGTATGTATGTACATACATATACTTACGGCCATAAATCCCAAAAATGGGTAGCCAAAGCTTCAGAGCCAGAAACTCAATCTTCTTAGGCCTATAACGCACTAGCGGTTGGCCGCCATGCGGCGTGCCGTTGCGGTAGGCCGCACATCGATTAGTACATGAAACCGCACGATGACGACGCACTGATTTGCGGCCAGCCGTCAACCGCTCCGGTTGTTCCAGAGCTGCGACGAGCCGCGCCGGTTGAATGATGCGGCGCGCCGCATCCCCACCACGCACTCGGCGCGGTAGTCGCAAACGCCGCGTCCCGCACGCCAGTCCGTCGTCGTCGTGTTCAATATTTCTAGAAGCACTGACGATTGCGGCAGACCGCAGAGAGCCAAGAACATACGGTTAGCCGGAATACGGCGTGCCGTTACGGCTGACCGTACATACTGCGGCGTGCCGCATCGGCATACCGCATCGCGGCAGGCCGCTAGTGCGTTATAGCCCTTAGGTTAGCCTGCTAGACCCTTTAGTAAATACTGGAAGACTTTTTTACCCTACGTCTTATTTATGCGTTACTTTCTAATTAACACTTAGATAAATACCTCAAATAGAGAATTTACCTTAATATTACTATTACACTAAAAACCCACGAAAGTTAGAAATTTTTATTTCCCGAGTTTCTAATATTCGACCCCTCGCCACATACGATTAAGGTTCGGTGGCATCCTGACACCCAAATGATTTGTGCGTTGCGTTTTTCTAGGTCTGGTTTCGTTCTAACTGCTTGCACCTGTTGTTTGCTACTTTAATTACAAAAACCATTAATACACGTCTAGAAAGCAAAACAGGTCAGATCCATTCAAAAGACGTATTTTAGGTTAAATGCATTTAATTTGTAGGGTCGTTTTTTCTTAAAAGTACACACTCATAGTACATACACATGCATACATTGTTTATGGGCACGGGAATCAATTGTAAAAATTTGAGAAGTAAAAATCCCCGATACCTAGAGATGCCTTTTTATTGCATCCGCGGTAGGAAATGGGATAGTGCTATTTAGAACCGAGACACACTATTTTAAAAACCAAACTTTAAAATATCTTCTTTACAAAAAATATCGAGACATGTAAATTGGTTGGTTGTCTTGTGGTTTTAATTCATGTGGATATCCTCGTTCTATTGAAGACTGTACATTGTACAATAACGATCACAGAAGACATCTTTAGATCAAATAAAGAATTTACTCAAAAGGCATCCAAAAAATTATAACGGATTGTATAAAAACAAAAAAAAATGAAAGATGCCTTATTAAAAGCAGCAAATACTAAATCTACACAAAACTTAGAGTAAAACCTGTTTGCGGTAAAGTAATTCTAAGTTATTGCTGAAATATCACACCGTGTTCTGAATTCAGCTCTGACGGGGTCACTGCATAGTCAGCTGTCGCGTTCCCAAGGAGTTTTTGCACGTACAAGTTCATTGCTGGAATTTTGCGGCAAGTCCTCTAAATTGTTTTCTTGTGCTACCTACACTCCGGTGTTCCCCCTGATGGGGTGCTAACGACGAATAAAACATAATGGAGTTTGCTGGCTAGAAACAATGTCTGTATCTGAGGTACGTTGTACGAAAGTTCTTGTGAAAGTTAAGGCAAATATGCGTAGTTGTGTTTCAACACAGTATGTGTTTTTTGGACATAGTCCTGGCTTTTCATTGGTCATTTCGGAGAGGAAAGGTTTGTAAAAAAAGCGTTGAAGAGTTAGAAGCTTGGCTCTACATGATATGTGATAACATTTTGACGAGTGTGAGTGATATAGTCTTATCTTAACAATATTTTATAGTATCACTGCCAACCCCTTCGGCGATATACGGCGAGAACGTTTGAGTTTTATGAGTTTTTGTTTTTACTAATTCTTTAAAACTTGTTATTTGTGTAAGCCACATTTCGGGTTTTACCATTATTTGTTCATGAACACAAAAAACAAATCTTCTGGTGCAGAGTCCCATTTAATAGTATTCGTTTAGTAAAACCTAAAACAAACAAATTACTTTTAATCTCCCAATCACCAATAAAAATTTGCTCCAATATCTAAAAGCACAGTTTCTTCCATATAAGACTAAAAGAGAACAGTAATAACGCGATTGGTGATAAAGAAATGCAATTAAAGTTAGTGTTCGCTCTATGTTACTATGTAGATAGCAAGCACGTACACCGCAGCGCGGAGTTATGATCCGAACGTGCCTCTAACACGGACTGTGTTCCTTTTTACGTGAAACTAATAAGAGACCCACTGGGGTAGTAACTCAAAGGGAACTGTGTCGTTCACTATTTTTTGGATTTTTGTATTGCTCGTTACCTATTTGCTACTAGATTTGTAGACTACAAACAAAATGACTACACCATTTTGTTTATTGCTCGTAAAAGATTTTGGGTAAAATTTATAAGTAAGATACACTTGTGTTTAACGTAATGTTTTTTTGCTATTAATGTTGGCACAAATCTTCGTGAGGAAACTTTTAATGACGACGAATGGAAGTTTACACGGCTCTTAAGCTGCTGCTGCCTCGTGCACAAAATTTTCAACGACTCATTAAGAAGTTGTCCGTCAATTTTCCATAATTTGTTGCAAAGACTCTTTGACAAAGTTTCGAAGAAGACGAAAAATAAATACCATTTGTGTTGTATCTGCAAGAATAATTCCGATTGAGATTTGTGTGCTCTAAATTTGTGCTCGGATTTGTCAGTTGAATTAAATTTGCTTTAATTTAAACTTAATTTGTTAGTTCTCATATATCACGTCGAGTATATTTCCTTAACAATGAATCAATCTTCTTTCTAATTAATAATTAGTTTTTGATGATTTGCATTGGTGGTTTGGGACATGCAGCAGATTTATGTGGTGAAAAATAGAGCTAATGTGGATAGTATTATCAGAAGAGAACGGCTGTCATTACGAAGGCGGGGTTCTGAAGTGAGAAGAATAAAAGGTCATGTATGAGAGAAACAATGACTGTGAGTGAAGCAATTTAAATTTGTCAGCATTATGCAAAGAGGCTAAAAGGTACGAAGGTTGTAAGTTTAATGAATTAAGTAAGTATTCTGTTAATAGTTAGTATGCTTCTATCATATTTATAATTTTTAATATAGCACAAACACCTGCACGTTTCTGAAATAAAAGCAATCTTAACTTTGTAGGACCTAAAAAGAACAAACCCTTTATCAATGTAATCATCTCATCAGAAATGAACCCTTTGAACTTGATGAGACCCACACAACAATGATGATTCTAAGCGCAAATTTGTGTTTATTTCATCAAACAACGTTTTATTTTGAACATCAAAGAAACAAAGGATAGAGAAATTTCGCGCTGGATGCCAACTGACACTGTAGCTCAGTTGGCAGAGCGACGGGGGCGTATACCCGAAGGTCGCGGGTTCGAACCCCGCCAGTGTCGAAGTTTTTCCTTCCTTTAATAACATCTTTTATTTATGAGTAATAATCCCCACATGAGGAATTCATGTCAAAAAACATTAAATAACGTTTTATTTTGTTTAAAATTTATTTTCGATACAACACAATTTCAAGTAAAATCGAACAATGTAAATTGCAAAGCAGTTGAACCAATCAAGGTAATTGTTTTCGAGGGTGAAAACGGCGAAAATAAAGACACGCGAAAACGTGTGAAATCACTTTTCGAGCGGAACTCATCTAATAATGGGCCATAAAAATGAAATCTCTTATTTCAGAGAATTATTGAAGGGCTGTTGAGTGAATGTATTATCGATTTTTGGAGCCAATGTTTTAGTATCAGTTTTCAGCGATCATTGTACATATACAATTTTAGCATTATCATAAGCGTTTTATTAACTCAATATAATTTTGACGGCATATTGAATTTATTGAGCAACATAATGTTTAACAAACAGTTTAGCAATAATAAAGGAATTCAAAGTAACACAACACAGATAACAGAGGACATCGACGTCTTGTGGAGAAGGCTATTAATTATGAGAAAGGAAATTGAAGCCCCAGTGGAAATGGAAAAGTAATAAAATGCTACAGCGATTGCAAGACGAGAACCCATCCACGGCGCAGCTTCCTACGAAGCCAATTTGAAAGCTAATATTGCAACTATTTTATTGTCTGATTCAGAATTTATGCCAACTTGACACTTTTAACTTGGTTATGAAGGCAATTTCATTTTTGATACGATTATGGCACTCTAGTCAATTTAGACTGGGTTTTTATTGAAAAAGTAACCTAGGGAATGTTATAAATAAAATGCTCTATAGGATTCTTTTCAATTGTACCCTTTATTATTTTACTAATGCTGTTTGTATATCAGATGTATCTATCTGATATAACTAATGTAATGTAAAAACAGATGTAATTGATACCTGTCCCGAACACTAATTGAAATTCAAATCATTTATTGCAATCATGCGTTGATGTTTGAGATGATTCAGGAATTTTTATTTTATGTGGCAACATAAACCCTGATAGGGCACCGCAAAATATAAATTCACAAAAAAAGTTAAAAATAAACAAAAGTGATCAAAATTATATCTTGAACACAGGTATACGATGAAAAAGAAAAAAATAAAACTATTTACATTATTTCTTCGTTATAATACTGGCTAGGTTTACTTTTTTCTCAAGTTAATGAAATTAAAATTTATTGCTAAAAGTCCGCTTTTAAAATTCATATCAAAATACATTTGAATGTCTTTTTTTATACATAATTTATAAAAAAATCAAATAAATTATAATAAGTTATAATTATATATATTATTATTTTTTATTTAATATCCAGATAGAGTTTATAAGTGTAACACTGTGTGTTATATGATCATTTTTTAATTTTGCGTTGTTATGTAGATAAATATCATTGAAACATATGTAGCGATTAATATTTTGCACTATAACCTTGTTTTATAAAGCTTTTTTTGGTATGACCTATTTTTGTATATTCTACAATTAATGACCCATGACGGTTAATTCTATTATAATTAAATAAGTAAAATAACAATCGTATCTTATAACTCTGAAACTGATTTGGTAAAAGTTGTTATTCTCAGTTATCGTTATATCTCAATTGTCTACAAGTGTGTTCAATCGTTTTCGTGCTATACAAAATTGAAGATTTATTATCAGTTATCAGATGCACACTATAAAACATATTTTCATTGCTGGAAGAGAAAAAAAAAACCCCTACCCGACTTAGCTTAAGTACACTCCCTTGCCGCGCCAGGGCGGCCTTCAGCCGCCCCGCAACAAAAGTCATGGTGACGCCGCAAAGGCCGCACGGCCAGCAGCACCAAAACGGGGGGTTTTAGTCAGTAAAAGTCTGACATACCCCCGCCGCTCTCTCGAGAGGCGGGATATCCTTGGAGGATTTCCCCCCGGTAAACAAAAAAAAAAAGAAAGAGACAAATTTTACGTTTCTTAACATTAAATGCTTTGGTGTCCATATAATTTTTGAAACCTGTATTACACCTAAATAATCCTAACCCAATACTCCTACTTTTAAATTAATATATTCGAATATTCAATAAATTGAACAACCCTTCCATTAAATACATATAAAACGCGTATGTCATGTCAAAGGTGGAAGCTATTAGTGCTGGTCCAAGAAGTCATGTCTGCATTAATGAAGTTAGTCGTTTACGAGCGCCAGTCCCTCTTGCAAACTTCACTTTACTTTACAGCCTACATTTATGGCCTCTAAAGTTAGTGTCACTTAGTGAGTTCTACAGATCCTCTTTATTTACTTTATACATCATAGACTACGGAAGTTTTAAGTGGGGCGGTTAATATCTGAAGTTAACGTTTAACTTTATGAGATGAACCCTTTCGCTATAAGAAAGGTTTTATAAACCGAGAAAGCTCAATGGGTAAGAACACTCGCCTTTATATAGACAGGCATGAGTTGAAATCCCGGGTCGAGCTTACAACAATTTGTCTTTTCTAATGCCACATTTGTCGTTAGTTTACCATTGGTGTTAACTTTGAGAAAAAACATCGTGAGACGATCCACATGGCTGAGTTTTACTCAGTCATGTGACAGTGTATTCTTAAATCACCGCGACAGGCCTGCCCCCTATCACGTGAGTACACTGTCCATTCAAGCAGAATGTGGGTACTCTTTACGCCAGGTGATAATGTCCCGTGATGTTGAAAAGTATTAGTACCTCTGCCAACCCGTTACGAGATATACGGCGTGAACGTTTGAGTTTAAGATATAATTTTTGATAACATATTTTTTTATCATTGTAATCAACATTACATCAATGTGGTGTCAGCTTTATTTATTTATCTAAATAAGACACACCGGCGCGGCAGTTAACACAACAGACATAATAGTTGTTAAATCTACATTAATAAAAATTTAGTTGTGAGAACCCTTAAAGGCGTACACGACATTTTTTAATTATATTACCTTAACGACAACACTGACTAAACATATAATTATATTGTGACAATATTTAAAACATGAAAAAAGTTTATAACAAAGTTAAAACTAGCGATGTAAAACAGGATTAACAAAATTAACATGGCAATTATTACTATTTCTGTAAAAAATGTTTCTTAAACAAACTGAAGGAGTCATGAAAGATATCAATGTCTAATTGTGGTTGTATTAGCTTTACTAAACCCTGGAGCACGCAGCATATGAGAGTGCGAAAATCTCATATTTTTTATATAAACTGCCATTAGACTAACTCGTATCATTAGAGTATCTCCGAGTTAATTAAAATATTACTAATTTTCAAAAGCTGAAACTTTTTTTTGTAGTGCCGGTTTAGAATGTCGCCAGAGGTGACTGAGGGTATGGGTTTTTGGGCGATGCAGTTGGTAACATATCACCAATCATACTTTATTTCTACCATCTTCTCCCCAATGAACTTCCAAATGTAGTTGAGAAGTTTTTAGCTATAAAGCTCTGGATACCCCTTTGTGGGATTTACAGCCGTGAGTATATATATGTATGTCTGCTATTTTGAAAAAAAATAGAGTCACATTTTTTATTATATATTATATTTTTAATATATCTATTGCATTCTTAAGTATATGGTATTCTAAAGCTATATTTTTATTAAAAATCTACACAATATGTAAACCGCTATTTACCAAATAACCTCTTGCAAAGTGTTACGTATTCGAAACAGGCAGGCACATAAAGATATTTCAAGGAACCTCCTGAATTATTTGTGTCGCTGGATAACCATTAGTTGCGGAGGCTGAGAGGGTCCCACGGGAAGTGGTGCTCGTATTGATCCATGCGTGTACTACCACCCGAATTATGTTACATACATGGTACAATGTACATTCTTGTTTTTTGCCAAAGCACTATATTACACACAGTTTTAGAATGGGAAAAATATAGAATATGTTATTACCCGAATTTATGTCTTAATTACATAACTATAATATACATGAATAGTCTAAGAATTTCGTGTTGTAGGTGTGTACAACTAGGTGTACTTTTTAAAATATCATACAAAAAATAATCTTCAAGTAGTTTGTTGTTTGTGAAGTCGAAATATATTCGAAGCCCTCCTGGCAGTAAGTGAAATAAAACGTAAAAATGAGACAACGCATATCACGTTCTCCCTTGTGGTTATACTGTTATCCATAGATGTAGTACATCTATGCTGTTATCTTATAAATATTAATCCGAATAACAATCATGGTCAACAAAAACTGACTCAATGAATAGTAGCCGATTCAAAAGTGTTTGTCGTATTGGCCCATGTTTAGATGACCGTGCGCTCGCTGCACCCAAACAGTCTTGCCAAGCGCACAATGCATACTAAGTGAACTGGAAATTGGGACTGCACTGTGATTTTTCATACGGACATGCATTTCTTTGATAGTCAAGCTGGAGTAAAACTAAATGTCGCTATTACTTATCATGGTTTTTAGTTTAGAATATAAATGTTGGTTATATCTTTTTGATTATTTGCTAATGCGTAGGTATTCAAAGTGATGGCAACATAACACTTTTTCTTTCGGCTTTAGATTTACAGCTGTAGAGTGTCGGCTTAAAACAAGTCTAGTCCATGTCTTGCCATCAAAACTCTGCGATTTTTAAATGTAGTGGCTGGAAACTCTTCACCAACAATTTTTTATTTGATCGTCTTTTGCTACTACTTCTAAAAGTGGCTGATGAGTTTCTAACTCCGAAACTTTAGCTACCCTTTTTTCGGATTTATACATACATACATATACTCACGGCTATAAATCCCTAAAGGGGGTAGCCAGGTTGTTGGTGATGGGTCTCCAACCGCATCGCCCAAAAATCCCTTAAAAGCCCTAATACCGTTAGTCGCCTCTTACGTACACCCACCGGAAGAAATGGGGTAGTGCTATTCTAAGCCGGCACTACACAGCAATTATAATCATGATATAATTAAGATATTGGCTGTAATGCCTGTGTCAGATTTAATTATGTATATGTTTATAAAATTAACCTCCACACTTTTACAACCATCGTTTGTTACTATTACAATTTAATTAAATAGAAGTTTATTCTACTTTTGAAATGAATTGAAATTAATAGTATTTTTCTATAGCAACCCCAGTGCAATCTGTTTTCGGAGAAAGCGGTTCGCAAGCGCATTTGTCACAGTTCAATGTCGGTCGTGACTAAGATAGATACATTGTGCTCTGTTCGACATAACGACTATTTCCAGTTTGTTTTTAAGTTTTGTTGGTTTGAAGTAAACAAATATTGGTTCAGTTGTTAGGATGCTGAAACTTTTGTTGCAATCATAGTTTCGTTGTTTTTCTGTCAAGACTAATGTTCTATTGTGCTTTACTTCTTTGAAAGCCAATAAGGGCAATAATAATGTCAGAATAGCAGACATCAAAAATCCAAAAGAAAGCGAGTTAAAAACATATTGAAATTATTTCATCATCATCAATCATAAATTTATTGTCAGATACCCATCAAGTCAGCTCCACAGTTAGTTCAACTAAAACTATTGGATAATAACTCCACGACATATTTAATATTACATAAAACACATATAAATAATAAGACACACATAACAATATGCTGTGTAGTGTCGGGTTAGAATAGAAATTAATAGTATTTTTCTATAGCAACCCCAGTGCAATCTGTTTTCGGAGAAAGCGGTTCGCAAGCGCATTTGACACAGTTCAATGTCGGTCGTGACTAAGATAGATACATTGTGCACTTCGACATAACAACTATTTCCAGTTTGTTTTTAAGTTTTGTTGGTTTGAAGAAAACAAATATTGGTTTAGTTGTTAGGATGCTGAAACTTTTGTTGCAATCATAGTTTCGTTGTTTTTCTGTCAAGACTAATGGTCTATTGTGCTTTACTTCTTTGAAAGCCAATAAGGGCAATAATAATGTCAGAATAGCAGACAATCAAAATTCCAAAAGAAAGTGAGTTAAAAACATATTTAAATTATTTCATCATCATCAATCTTAAATTTATTGTCAGATACCCAACAAGTCAGCTCCACAGTTAGTACAACTATAACATACACACATACATATACTCACGGCTATAAATACCTAGATGGGCTAGCCAGAGCAAAGGAATTCGAAATTCCTCAGCCACGTTTGGAAAGTTGATTGGGGAAAAGATGGTATTAATAATTGTTTTTGGTGACGGGTCTCGACATCCACATCGCCCAAAAATCACTTAACAAGCCCCTATACCCTTAGTCGCCTCTTACTATCACCCACGGGTAGCAATGGGGTAGTGTTATTCTAAGCCGAAACTACACGGATTACTGCAAATATAACTATTGGATACTAACTCAACGACTTATTTAATATTACATAAAACACATATAAATAATAAGACGCACATAACAAGACTAAGAAAAAACATGTAAGTTTATCAAATAAACGTTACCCTCAACGGGGATCAAACCTGTGACCTCTGGTGTGGACCTATAAGCTAGTCACCAAACCACTCGGCAACGGACGTCGTCGGTTATATGAGAAAAATTTTGTTCCATTTATTAAAAGAGTTAAAAATTTAGTTTATGCATCATTAGATTATTGTCTTTTGACTATCGATAAATTTTCCTTTGTTGCTTGTTAAAACACTAGCTTTAACATAACAAAGTCATATTACTACTGTAATCTATACTTATAATAAATCTGTAGAGGTCAATTCTGTACATGAAATATATTTTCAAAATAACAATCACGGGGTGATTAGTGATCAATACTGATGCCAAAAATGCAATCAGTAAAATTTTTGTCTGTCTGTCTGTCTGTCGGTTTGTATGTTCCTTATGGAAACAAAAACTACTCGACGGTTTTTTACCAAATTTGGCACAATTATTCTTCATACTCCTAGGCAGGTTATAGTATACTTTTCAACAGAGTAGTAAAGGGGAATTTGGAGATATTTTGGGAGAACGGTAGAAATTACTAAATTTTTTAAGCTTCCATCGCGTGTGCAGCCTTAATGGTTTAAGTTACATAGAAATCATGTATGATTAAAATATTCTTCGTAAAATTTTCTAAAAAAAATGTATGACAGTATACGTCTTTTATGGTTGACTCACAATATCACGTGTAACTCCTGATAGCTTAGCAGTTCGGAGCATTCTGATTATATTTGTTTACTCTTACGTTTATAATACTCTCACTCATGCCTTATTTAAAAAAGTTGACATCATTACCTATTCAATAAAAAAAGGATCATGAAAATCGGTAGAGAAACACCGAAATTACACTTGAAATAAGTCATCGCGCCCGGTATCAAAACCAAATAATTACCAATTTACATATTACATACTAGATGGCGCCAGTTGTTGTAGTTGTTATAAGTACTTCATAGCATTTTACTCAACTCAACTTCAACTAATTCTAAAAATTAGGTTATTTTTGGAGACACTAAACCGTTCATATGAGCGCTTTCACAGAAATCACAAAGCTACACTATTCAGGAGTGGTCTATGTAGTAATCATTGCGCTTGAGCATTCAAAGCTTGAGCAGTGATTCAAGAAACCTCAAATATTAAAAACAACGCTACCCGTGCGAAGCTGGGCCGATCCACTAGTTAATAATATAATAATTACTTATATTCACTTAAATTCAGACATTTTCTTTGAGTATATTATTTTAAGTTTGTCAATATATTCCGAATGCTTATTGTTCGGCGTATATATTCTTTATTTATCAAATAAATATTATGTATACTTTAATTTAATAAAAACACCTTAATCTATTTTAACTTGTGCATTATACTATTAAAAAGCTGTGAAACATTTAGGTTAAAACATTTTTGACTTGAACTCTATTCGAATAAATAATTTACATTCAAGGGAGAAGAAAACGGTACCTTTGATAAATAAAGAAATTCACCGAGCTTAGACATGAAAAAAGTCTTTTTGTTATTCTAGCTATTCATTACTTTAAACACGTTTTCGCATTAATTCCGCAAAGATAAATAATTAATACAAAAAAGTAAATGGTTGGGACCTCTTTGCTCAATTAAAAATGGACTTAAAATGAAGCTATCTTTGTCCTCGCTTCTTCTTTAATTGATGCCCAAGAAAAAGGAAACAGATACTTTGTGTAGTATTCTGAAGAAATATATTTCGAAATATTAAAGGAACGGTTTTTTACAATTAATTATCAACCATTATATTTAGGATCATTAAGGACTAAATGGTCTTGTCTGTTACAAAATGGCATTATAATAATTATTCCTATTAAGTGGGTTGTTGTATGTAATAGAGTTTTTGTCATTTATTGTCACTGGACTTGTTACAAAACAGTGATGGTCAAGGCAAAATATAGACAAATACATACATATATGCATATACTCACAGCTATAAAAATCCCTAGATGGGGTCGCCAGAGCTAAGGAATTAGAAATTCCTCAGCCACTTTTGGAAAGTCAAGTGGAGAAAAGATGGTAAAATAAAGGTTGTCGGGGATGGGTCTCCAACCTCATCGCCCAAAAATCCCTTAATAGCCCCAATATCATTAGTCGCATTATACGTACACCCACCGGAAGAAACGGGGTAGTGCTATTCTACGCCGACACTACACAGCAAAGACATCAACTCAAAACTCAAACGCTTACGCCGTAGGGGTTAGCAGAGGCACTAATACTTTTTAACATCTCGTGACATTGTCACCTTGTGTTCAGAGTGCCCACCTTCTACTTGGACAGTGTACTCACGTGACAGGAGGCAGGCCTATTGCTGTTTTGTACGAATACACTGTCACATGACTTAGTACAAGTCAGCCATGTGGGTTTCCTCACGATATGTTCCCTCACCGTTAACAACCATGATAAATTAACCACACATGTGAGGGAAAATATCATGAAGAAACTCACATGACTGAGTTGTACTTAGACATAGGACAGTGTATTTGTATGAAACGGCGATAGGCCGTCCCCCTTTCACAAGAATACTTGTCTATTTAAGCCAAACTAGGTATTCTGGACATCAGGTGACAATAACGTCAGTTGAATTTCTGAAGTGTAAGTACTACCTCTGCACCAATGTACACCAAAAAACAAGGGTAAGGCTACATTAATTCCCATCAAGCTGAAAGTTGGTATAATTGTTAAAAACATAATAGTAGCGAAACGGCTGGATGTCCCGAGTCATTTATCCATATATTTATTCATTTAATTGTGTCTTACGTTAAAAAAATAATATTTATTCCTAAAAAATAAACTACCAAAGAAGTATAAAAATTCGAAAAAATATACAAATGGAATTCATATGCTTTTTTTGATAAATCTCACTCAAACAATTTCTACTAAAAACAATGAAATATATACATAAATATTATTTATACACTACTATAGGTTTGGCTACCTATTAAACACGGTTCAAATGTAGATTCTAAGGAAAGAAGAAATCTCCTTATAAGTTTGCACTACTTCGCAACGTTGAAAAGAAAAACAATGAGAAAATATGACAAAGTTTCAAGCGGACTGAGATAAAAACACTTTGAAGAGACGATGTTCTATGTAATGCCGGTAAAATACTCTCGGTCAAGACGAGCAATTAAATTCAAAAACTATCAAACTTCGTCGACAAAGATGAGACTTGTTTCAGTAAACCATTTTGTTTTGTTGTAAGTTTCTTGGTACAATAAGCGGTGCATTCCATTTAGTTGCCTCCTTAGTACAGACTTTATTTTTCTTCGAGTTTATGATGTGAAAGCTGTTAAACGTTTCTATCTTGTTAAGAAAAATACTGTTAAATGTTCCACTAACTATGTTTCAATGATGTTACAAGAAATTGATTGCATGTTTTTCTCTAGTAGCTTCGTTATGGACCGTACCTTTTTAAACGCTATTTCCGCCTCAATTTATTGAAAGACCGAGAAAGAGTAATTGAATCGTAGTCATTTTAATTTTATTTTTATTTTCAATTATATCTCAAGAATTATTCCAATTTTATAAACCATTTCACAACGGTGACTTTTAAAATATATGTAGATTTTTATAAAAAATGTGTTTTAAGGCAATAAAGGTTTCCAGTGATCCCTACATATGGGGTGGCAGGCGTACTAATAATACTGAACATCATTATGACGGGTTTGTCACCTGGTCAACCCATGTTTTGCTTGGACCATGAACTCACACTATATGGGACAGCCAATCGCTGTTTTGTACTAATACATTGTCACAAATAGGTACAACCTAGCCAGATGGTTTCCTCACGGTACGAAATGATCATGATTTCCCTTATCGCTATGATAATCATGATTTATTAATCAAACATATGTAGGTGTAGGTCCGACTCGGTATTAGATCCTAAGCCTCTTTGCATGATCAGCGGAAGTTCTTTCCACTGAATCATTATTTAAAAAGTCCCTTAGTCGCATTTTAACGCCACCCGCAGAAAAAAATAGTTTAGTGTCTGTCTAAGCCAACACAGTTTTTTCTTCATTTATTTTAGATTAAATACATATATACATATACTTACGGCTATAAATCTCTAGAAGGGGTAGCCAGAGCTAAGGGATTAGAAATTCCTCAGCCACTTTTGGGAACTTGAGTGGGGAAAAGATAGTAAAATAAAGGTTGTTAGTGAAGGTTAGCACTATTCTAAGCCGGCACTACACTGCAATTAAATTAAATATTGGGTTCTATTACATTATGAGTGTGAAAGTTGCGTAAAAGTCAAGTCAAGAAGAAGATTTTGACTTGCGATAAAATATAAATTATTAATTTATTTATGTTGTTATCGGTGACTTAAATAGTAAGCGACATGATAGTCCAGTGGGTAGAACACCCGCCCTAAAAACAGAAGGGCGTGAGTTCCAATCCTGGGACGGGCCTACACCAATTTGTCTTTTCTAAAAAGTCATATGTGTGGTTAATTTATCATGGTTGCTAACGGTGAGGGAAAACATCGTGAGGAAACCCACATGGCTGAGTTGTACTTAGTCATGTGACAGTGTATTCGTACAAAACGGCGATAGGCCTGCCCCCTATCACGTGAGTACACTGTCTTAGCAAAACGTGGGTACCTTCTCTGGAAACTAGATGTAGCTTACCATGTGAGTTCAGGAGTATTGGTACCTCTGCCAAACCCCTTCGGGGATAAACGGCGTGAACGTTTATGTTATATGTTTATGTTATAAAATAAACACATTTTACATAAACATTGGTATCTGTAACCCGCAGTTGATGGCTACATTGCAGCACCAGGCTATTAAACTTTGCAACTACATTCACACAGCCGACGTTGGTCAAAATCATAGTAATCAGATTATTACGCATGTAGTTGAATATATCTAGAACACTGGGCGACAAAACAGTTTTGCGTGTTAACCGATTCAGAACGGCTAGGCGTTTCATAACGCTTGTTCCAATTTATTGTCAGTTTACTACTAACAAATACGTTTAATGCCAGTTTTAAGTCATTTTTTCATTTACTTACTTGAAGTCATGGCTATAATCCAAATGAGGATAGTCATAGCTTACAGAATGAATAAGGGCATGACATATTAAATGTTATGAGGGGTATATAGACATAAAGAATATTCGGGTCAGAAAGCACTTAAAAAGACCCAGTACTTTTAGCGGCCTTGTATAAAACCCTAGTATTAATTAGTAACTAACTGACTGGTAAATACTGCCGTGTAGAGGCGGCTTCGCCTACCCCTTTCTACCCACGGGTGTCGTAAGAGGCGACTAAAGGATTTTTGGGCGATGCGGTTGGAGACCTATCACCAATAATATTTTTTTTCTATCATCTTGTCCCCTATCAACTTCCAAATATGGTTGAGGATTATCAAGCTCTGAAGCTCTGGCTACTTCTTTTTGGGATTTACGGACGTGAGTATTATGTTTGTATGTAAAATGGTAAATGAACATAAACATAAACGTTCACGCCGAATATCCCCGAGGGGATTGGCAGAGGTACTAATACTTCTGAACATCACGTGACTTTGTCAACTGGTGTTCAGAGTACCCATGTTTTGCATGGACAGTGTACTCACGTGATAGGGGGCAGGCCTATCGCCGTTTTGTACGAATACACTGTCACATGACTAAGTACAACTCAGCCATGTGGGTTTACTCACGATGTTTTCCCTCACCGTTAACAACCATGATAAATAAACCACACTTATGTCTGTAGAAAAGACAAATTGGTATAGGCCCGACCCGGGATTTGAACACTAGTCGCTTGCACGTCAACCGGTGTTTTACCCACTGAGCTATCACGTCGTTTGGTATAATGGTAAAAGGAAAAACTGTCTTTCAATTTAGCGAAAAGCTTTAGTAAAATCTCCCACAAAAAAATACTAATGCTCTGTTCAAGAACACCGGAAGCGTTGTGTAATTCACTCTTAATTGACAGTTAGGCTACTGGTTGTATGCTTCATCGTTATAGTATTTTGCTTGTCTGACTGATATCTTGCTTTAAACTAGGTCAAATATAATGTTTTTCTTTTGAATTTTTTCTCACAGAAATATCTGCAATACATAATACATTCATACTTGAAGATACATACATATACTCAAGGCAATAAATGGCCAAAATGGGTTGCCAGAGCTTCAGAGCCAGAAGTTGATAGGGGACTAAATGGTAGAAATAAAGTGTCTTTGGTGATGGATCTCGAAAAACATCCCTAAAAAGCCACTTAAAAAGGCCCTATACCCTGAGTCGCATCTTACGACACCCGTGGGTAGAAGGGGGTAGTGACATTCTAAGCACTACATTGCTAAATCTTCTATCACACTTGAAATAATATTTATTTTTAAATTCTTTCTTATAACCACTTGTTTCCTTTCTATTGCATTCAATGTAAAAATTATATGCTTTAAAACCATAGATTAGTTTACGTATACAAAAAATTAAACTGGAACAAAAGTTTGCTGATTGATGTATTATCTGGTCATCATAATTTTTTTTGGTTGAATGTCTTTGAAAAACGCTGTTTTAAACAACTTTGTGTTTAAATACTAATTCTTATGCGATGCGGTTGGAGACCCATCACCAAAAACCTTTATTTTTACCATCTTTTCCCCACTCAACTTCCAAAAGTGGCTGAGAATTTTATAATAGGAAAATATAGCCGTGAGTATATGTATGTATGTATTATTTTCAACTTAAATATTACCATTTATTGTTACTGCGTTAAATAAAACTAGAGTTATTTGACATTCCAATTTAATTATAGACGACTGATTCATTTGGGCTTAGCATTATATTGCAAGTGTATTTTGACAGCTTCACTTAATACGTATGTATATGTACTAATATACTCAGATTCATAGCTATAAATCCCTATTAGGGGAAGCCAGAAATTCAGAATGAGATATTCCTCAGCCACTTTTGAAAGTTGGGTACGGAAAGGATTTTAAAATAAAGGTGATGGGTCTTCAAACACATCACGCAAAAATCATTTAAAAGAGCCCCAATACACTTCATCGCCCCTTACGAACACCCACGAAAAGAAATAGAGTAGTGATATTCTAAGCTGAAAAAACACAACCAAATAAACAATCTATAACGAATTGATTTCTAACTCTAATCACCAGTAAAATTATTTATCATGACTAAGATCCATTATAAGATTAAAACCTTGTTCAATTAAGTAAAAATGTTTCTGTCAAAAGTTCAAATCAAGGCTATCATTGTATCAGAAGGCATGCTCATAATTTTATTAGCAACTTTTTGTAGAGCACAATATGACATACTATTTCAAAATTACTGTTGCACAACAATGTTAATTCTCATGCTAAACTCAATTACTACACAATAACTAATTTAGTCATAAGCTGACAGTAAGTATTCTTTGGTTGTGCATAATAAATAGAAAAGAATGTTATTTTTACATGAGAAGGTTGCCGTTAAGTAAGATTAATGTACGGCAAACTATTACAATTAATATTATCATACAAAGAACTGTCAAGCACCTAAATTTGTTTTGTCTTAATAGTATATCATTTTTTGTACAGCTATTTTCTTAAAATGAAAAGATGTTAAATGCTTTTGTTTTATAAATTAAATAGTCAATTTTCAATTCAAGATTGAGAACGAAATTATAAAAAATAAGTTTTAACATTGTTAAACATTACTTTATCAGTATAGTCCATTGAGTTTGATAACTGCCTGGTAAATGGAAAGCACAGGGCGTGGTGGCGGGTGCGACCGGTTTGCAGTATCCTTGTACTAGCTAAGGTGATCTGGTAGCACCACTACAGAATGCGGACACAGCCTACACCTGCACTCGATGTGGACGTGCTTGCAACACCAGGAAACGTTGCCAGGTAGAGAGCAAGATCTACTGATGCAATATTTACTTTGAGGTCGAGGAGTAGAATAAAGAAAACATGTTTTATTTACTTATCATTTAATTATGTACAAGTTGATTTTCGTTAATAGTTTGCAGTCTCACCAACCCTCCTACGCATAACAGTATTAACATACAAGTTTACCCTGTCCTTTTAACACAATATCACAGCGAGCAACAATTAAGAAATGCTTTTTAGGCGACAGAGTAATGCCGCGTCCGCCTCCGATGACTCGACGAAATGTTAATCGATGAGCGCTTTTAAGTTTTTTTGGGCGGACAAAGCGGGAGTTTTGGGTGCTAAATTACACTTTTTGGAATGAGTATGTGTAGCCGTCAGGTGAACGATTTAAACTGAATTTTCCGGGAGGGAAAAATCTGGATGGCTGCGGGGTAGTTTGCTCATAGTACTGCTGCTGTCTAGCCGCGGGCTGCACTGGGGCGGTGTATTGCTGAGAGCTCAATCCACTGTATTGTCCTTGCTGAACACCGGGGTAGATATTGTTGTATTGCACTTGAGGTTGAGCCTGATATTGTGGTTTAGGTGCAGCATAGTTCCTTGGCTCTTGAGGCGCCACGTAGTTTTCTTGTTCGTACAACTCCGGATGGTATTGACCATCATCTTCATCTGGTTTACCGAAGCTGCGGGCAGGAGCGGGGGCTGAGTATTGCTGGGGAGCATTGTATTGTTGGGGCGCGCTGTACTGCTGAGGAGACTTGTAATCAGGAGAGTTGTAACGAGGATCGGGAGTGTATCCTGGAGTCGGTGCTACGGCTTGAGGGGCAGTGGGAATATGATCACCAGTAGCTTGGAATCCATTTTTTCCAGCAACATAGTTTACGGTTTTTCTTTGTCCACTTGGGTCTATGTATGAATAACTTCCACGACGGTTTCCATCAGAGTCGGTTTCTTCTTTGAAGTCAATTCCATCTTCTTGTTTGTATGCTGCACCGAAAGCTCCATTACCGTTAAGGTAACGTGCTTCTTGGAGTATGGCAGCCGTTTTGGGATCCACCGCGTAGTTTTGGCTGGACGCACCAGCGATCACAAAGGCCAATAACACGAGCCTATACATTTCGAATGTGCACTGCTCGCGTGAAAGTATCAAAATGTGTGGTTGCGGGCTGCTGAACTCATTATATACGGAGAGTGAAGGCCTTGGTGTGCATTGGAAGGGCCAACGAGAGCGACCGCGAAAATGGTTCACATGTTGAACCCGGTGGCATCCAGCGACGTTGCATCAAGGAAATGGCTTTCATTGATCAAAAGCGAGTTTCGTCAGACTAGTTAAATGTCAACTTGCTTTTACGAGTACTGTCAGTTATAAATGATATGAAGGATCATTGCAGCTTCAAAATTATTTTAAATTGATGATATACTAAAATTTAGATTTAATAAAATGATATCGATAAAAAATTATATGACAACGGGTTTTGCTTGAGTGCAAATATGATGGAAATTAACTGTAATTTATATTGGTTAAAAGCTACGTGGTATTATATTAGGTTCTTTAAAGCTTTGTTTGCCATCCATCATCATTGTTAGAATCTTTTGAAAGAATACTTACCTGAGCCAAACACCAAACTACGACCTCCATATATTCGAAAACCATTTCATATTGTTTGAGCTAGAGGTTATTTATAAAATGTAATATGTTTGGTTCTTATGAAATACCAAAAAAGTCAATTTTTCTAGTTTAAACAGCGTCTCACATCAGCACTTTTATTTTTGTGAGTGTCATAAATATAAAGAAATTAGTGTTAGAATAGAATAAAATACAAGTCACTGATTACAAATTTAAGTTCATACAAGCAATTTTCTTAAACACAGTCAGGGCTAAGTTTTGGGGAGGGCAACCAAGGCAAATGCGTCGGGGCCTCCACAAACGGGGGTCCCCACAAAAGAGACATCAGAAAAAAAAACTTTCATATTCCAAGATGCTTCCTATTAAACACTAATATGCATCTTTTCCTTTGATATGTTTTTGCTCTTTTGCCTTTACCTACAGCCTACAGTACTTTGCGCATACATGATTATAGAAAAAAACAAAAAACAAAAAAAAGCATACACATACCCACGGCCATGTATCCCAAAAAGGGGTTGCCAGAGCTTCAGAGCTAGAAACTACTCACCCACGTTTGAAAGTTGATGGGGGAGAATATGGTAGAAATAGAGTATCGTCGGTGATGGGTCTCTAACCGCATCGCCCAAATACCACTACATTATTAACTAGGAACTATTTTTGAGCTTGATATTAAGGTATATACTAAATTCAAAACAAATTTGTGAGATCTATGCTGTAATAATGTAGTTAATTCACAAAAATATCTTATTTTTACATGCATACATACATATACTCACGGCTATATATAAAGGGTAGCCAGAGCTAAGGAATTACAAAATTTCTCAGCCACTTTTGGAAGTTACGTGGGGAAAAGATGGTTAAATAGAGGATGTTGGTGATGGGTCTCAAACCGAATCGCCCAAAAATACCTTTAAAGCTCCAATACCGATAGTCGCCTCTTACGTACACCCACCGGAAGAAATGGGGTAGTGCTATTCTAAGCCGACACTACACAGCATAAGTTTAAAGTTTCTCTGTTTATTATACATACACATACTCACGGCTATAAATCCCAAAAAGGGATTAATCCCTCGGAGTTAAGCCACTTTTCGAAGTTACACAGCAAAAATATGAAAATCAAAGTATCTTCGATGATGGGCCTCTAACCACATCGGCAATCAACCACTAAAAAGACTCTCGCCTCTTACGCCACTAGCGGAAAGAAATAAATTAGTACTAAGTTTATCATTATTGTTTATAATTCATGATGGTTGCTGGTTTTTAGTTAAGTTTATGTTTATTTAAGTTATCAACTCGAGGGAAAACATCGTAAGGAAAATCACGTGATTAAGTTGTACTTAGTCATGTGGTATTTTATTCTTACGCATACAGCAATAGGATATATAAGTAGAATAAAAAAACATGTATGAAAAGCTTACTGGATATGATCGAAGCTAGAGATATTTGCCAGCATCGTACAAAGTGGCTATCGATAGTTTCTGCCTACCCCAGTGGCAACTAACGGCGTGAGTTTATGTATGTATGTGTGTACAGGGTAGGTCCCTCTGTTAAATATGTGCCTCTGTATTAGTATTATTACTACAAAGTATTAGTACCTCTGCCACAACCGGTTCGTTGATTTCCTAGTTAACTATTAATTTACTTATTGTTAGCTATTGTTATTTTTTACTTATTTAAGTTCTCCTAAATATATATAAATACAATGCATTAATGCGTGGGTGATCGTAAGAGGCGACTAAGAGTATAGGGGCTTTTTAAGTGATTTTTGGGCGATGTGGTTGGAGACCCGTCACCAAAAACATTTATTATTACCATCTTTTCCCCAATCAACTTCCAAAAGTGGCTGAGGAATTTCTCATTTCAAAGCTCTGGCTACCCTGTTAAGGGATTTATAGCCGTGAGCATATGTATGTATAAATATATATATGAAAAAAAGTCTACTAAATATAGAATTTGTTCAATGAAGTACATTGCTAGTATACACCTTAGAAATCATTAATGCTAGAATTTTATTGTATAATATGCATTGCATATTTTTTTAATAAATTTTTTTTGGTAAACCACCTGCAGATGAATCACAAATCATTGCAATGTCACCCAAACAGCAAAATTCTAACCAATTAACTAAGTCATACAGAATTTTAATTGAATTAAATATCAAATAAATGAATGAAATTAATCAATTCCTTAATAAAATTGACAATGACGTCGGATAAAATCAAGTATTCATACATCAAGTACAAAACCCCGCCTAGATATGAAGTCATTCCAATCAACCCGTGACAAATGTTATAAGCCATTTAGCAATGATCAATTTACGACACCAAAAATAAAGACTCGTACAATAATTTAACATGGAAGTGCGCAAAGGTTATCGTCGCCGCCTTCAAGGTCCCATTTCGGTATGCGATCGAAAGAATGCTATCGACTTACGCAGCCTCTATTTCATATATGACATTCTTTGTTTAACGTCAGCATTCTTGGTCTTCGGAGCACTTATTGTTATTTGACGGTATTGATTCTTCTGTTGGAAATGAATCATGTTCTGTTCTGACTTGGGGTGAATGGGTGGCCCTTTTTTAAGTGTGTCTGTGGTGAGTCTGGAAGAGATTTGCTTGATGCAGTATATTGTATGTAAACTTTTATCGCCTTCCAATATATTTTTTGATAAAAATTCCTTTCCATTCGTTAGGTTATCAAATTAATTACCAACTGTTATTAGTACCTTTTAATGAATACGGAATAATTTGAAAACATTATTGAAAGGAGACACGCTTGTTTCATTCATATTTTACAATATCAACTCTTCCCACATGCTAAATATTGTACTACAAATATATTCGTACTTTGTATGTTAATAGGACACCGACCCCAGAGCTCCATTAACTCGCCACTTCACCGAAGATATCCCAGATACCGACCTAGACGAGATAAGATCGGCCCTGAGCCAGCTTAAAAACAGCAAAGCTCCGGGTGATGACGGGGTAACGACAGAGCTTCTAAGGGCAGGAGGTGCACCTGTACTGAGAGCCCTGGAAGATCTGTTTAACAACGTCATCTACAGTGGAACTATTCCGGGGCGTGGAGTGAGAGCGTCGTGGTCTTGTTCTTCAAAAAAGGAGATAAAACCCTTCTCAAGAACTACAGACCGATCGCGCTCTTGAGCCACGTATATAAGCTGTTCTCACGGGTCATCTCGAATCGTCTTGCCCAGAGGTTCGACGAGTTCCAGCCCGTGGAGCAGGCTGGGTTTCGAAAAGGCTTTAGCACCGTAGACCACATCCACACAGTACGGCAGATTATACAGAAAACCGAAGAGTATAATCAGCCGCTGTGTCTAGCATTCGTGGAGTATGAAAAAGCCTTCGACTCCATCGAAACCTGGGCTGTTCTACAATCCTTACAGCGTTGCCGAATCGACTGACGATACATTGAGGTGTTGAGACACTTGTACAATGCTGCGACCATGACCATCCAAGTACGGGATCAAAAGACGGAACCCATCCAACTGCAGCGAGGGGTGAGACAGGGGGATGTCATATCCCCGAAACTGTTCACGAATGCGTTGGAGGACGTCTTCAAGATGATGAACTGGAACGGAAAAGATATATGTGTCAACGGCGAGTACATCTCACACCTCAGGTTTGCGGACGACATAGTCGTTATGGCAGAAACGCTGGAGGATCTCGGCGGGATGATTAGTAGCCTAAACTCAGCCTCTCGGCGAGTGGGGCTTGGCATGAACTTGGACAAGACGAAAATCATGTTCAATCGTCTTGTTCAGCCAAGACCAGTTCTTGTCGAGGGAGCAGAGCTCGAAGTTGTGCCGGAGTACGTCTACCTAGGTCAGACGCTACGACTCGGTAGAAACAACTTCGACAAAGAGGCTGCAAGACGCATCCAGCTGGGCTGGGCTGCTTTTGGAAAACTTCGGCATATCTTTTCCTGGGTCATCCTACAATGTCTGAAGACTAAGGTTTTCAACCAGTGCGTCCTGCCAGTGTTAACGTATGGTGCGGAAACGTGGACACTCACGGCTGGACTAGTCCACCAATTCAAAGTCACTCAAAGAGCGATGGAGCGAGCTATGCTCGGCATCACTCTGTTGGATCGCATCAGAAATGACGTGATCCGACAGAGAACTAAAGTGGCCGACGTAGCTCATCGGATCAGCAAGTTGAAGTGGCAGTGGGCTGGTCACATCTGCCGAAGAACCGATAACCGCTGGGGAAGACGAGTTCTTGAGTGGATACCACGCACTGGCAGACGCAGTGTGGGGCGCCCTCCGGCCCGCTGGACCGAACGACCTAAAGCAGGTGGCCGGGAGTGGTTGGATGAGGCTGGCCGAGGACAGGAAGAGGTGGCGCGCCATGGGAGATGCCTATGTCCAGCAGTGGACGAGTGTGGGCTGATGATGATGATGTTAATAGGGTGACATGTCAATGAGCTCCTCCCCACCACTTTGATTTGGGTCTCAACGATTTTAATTTATGAAAAAGCTACAATTGTGTATCTTTTATTGCAATATTATTTTATACGTTCAAAGATATGTCCAGATTTTATGTCCGTTTCCGTTTCTAGTGTGTCTAGGAAATTGATTTTAAATCCTTGTTTGTGTAGTAAGACTATCCCTTTATAGCAAAGTAGCCTTAAGTATTTACATATTCAACGTTGGCTTATTAAGTTTGATAATCTGAATTTTCATATAAATAACTGCCATCCTACACTAGGCCCGCGTGGTGGACTCAAGTCAAAATTAGTATACACCGGGTAGGTTCGAGCCCCTCGGTGGGTACATATTTTGGCTGTGAGGAGTTAATGAATTTAATCGTGTTATTCGAATCCCTAAGCCGTATTATATAATGTTGCGAATAAGAAAAAGTACAAAAAGCAAAACTTCGTCTTCAAGTACCAACTTTTTAATTCTCGTCTAGTCTATCTTAAACACAAAAGTTTGTGTCACTTTAGGCGTCTTTAACTTTAAGCCGCTCACGAAGAACTTTATATTTTAAATCCAAATTAAATAAAGACGTGTTGTCTTCAATGTTTAATGCTTAAACCTATTTATTTTCTAATAATAGTAATTTTTGCTTTATTTTTTGTCTAAACTAGTTTATTATTTTGATATACATTTTATATATACTTAAAAAAAGATAAAAAAATATATAAAATAAGGAAATATAACAGCCAGTTTACAAGCTTAGTGGTTAATTCAATTCATTTATTCAATCAAGTAACAACGACTCATTATGTAAGTAGAACTTATTTTAAAGTTAATAAGTTTCGATTTAAAGATTGTAGATAACAAATCAATAAGTCGCCTCTTACGACACCCACGGCAAGAAATTGATTAGGGCTTTCCATTCCTATCCCTAAGCCCACATTACACAGAATTTCGCAGGGGCTTCGAAATTAACAAACAGCTTATTTTATACAGCCATTTCATCTTTTGTAACTCTTTTATCTATATTATTATTATTTGCTGTGTAGTGTCGGCTTAGAATAGCACTACCCCATTTCTTCCGGTGGGTGTATGTAAGAGGCGACTAACGGTATTGGGGCGTTTAAGGGATTTTTGGGCGATTCGGTTGGAGACCCATCACCAACAACCTTTATTTTACCATCTTTTCCCCACACAACTTTCCAAAAGTGGCTGAGGAATTTCTAATTCCTTAGCTCTGACTACCCCTTTAAGGGATTTATAGCCGTGAGTATATGTATGTATGTATGTATTATTATATATATCATTAAGAAAGCTGTTATCTGGAGCAAAGGTTGTTTACACTGTGGAAAGATATAGATTTTTTTTTATATTACAGCTGTATTACTGAACAAATTATTGTTTGACCTTATGTTATTTGGATATTTAACTTAACCAAATTTAAATTTAGCTTTGTCAACTTTAACGACCTTGATAGCTCAATGGATAAGAACTTCCGTCCGTCATGCAGGTAGGCGTGCATTCGAATTCGGAGGTTGGGTCTACACTCATTTGTTTTTTCTAAAGACATACGTGTGGTTAACTTATCATGGTTGTTGACGGTGAAGGAAAACATTCAAACATAAATACATATACTCACGGTCATAAATCCCAAAAAGGGGTAGCCAGAGCTTCAGAGCTAGATACTCCTCAGCCACATTTGGAACTTGAAAGGGAGGCAAGACGGTGGAAATAAAGTATCGTTGGTGATGGGTCTCCAACCGCATCGCCCAAAAACCACTTGAAAACGCCCCAAGTATTTGTTATTGAGTCACAATCCACCACAATAAAGGCACTTGTGAATATATCTATGTGATTTTTATATTATATCTATGTGATTGATTATCTATCTGGGTGATTTTGCACCAGATGCTCAATAATGCTTTTAATAACATTTTAGATTAGTCTTTTGTATCATTACGTAAATTTGATTTTCTGCTCTACCATAAGATTTTTTTGTTTATTAATTTTTGGAGTTTATTTCTACCATCTTGTCCCATATCAACTTCCAAATATAGCTGAGGAGTTTCTAGCTCTGAAGCTCTGGCTACCCCTTTTTGTGATTTATGACCGTGAGTATCTGTATGTATGTGTGTCATCATGTTCAACGTTTACAATATATTTATTAAGTTACTGAGTTTTTCGTATTAGTCCTAAGGCCAATTGTTGCAACTAAGTATTTTTGCGAAAAAAGTATCGTAATATAAAACCGATTTTGCAGCATCACATAAAAGATAAAATCTTGAACACTTAAAGATTCTTGACAAAGTACATTTTTCGAGTAATTCTGTCACAGTGAATTCGTTACACTGCCGCCCCTTCACCATAGCATGTACCGTATTTTTGGTTTTTCTCGAGATGCAATAAATTAATCTTTATTCAACTCTCCCCTCAGACGGAGGGATAGGAAATGTAATGATGTGAAGACCTTAGTTCCTGTCGTTACTCTTATAAAGACAGTTACCCTATGGCTGACAAACTGGCAAATTGAAAAACGAGCTAATATCCTTGTTTTCTTGTTTCGGATAGGTGGTCATAAAATACATGACCAATAAATCGTTGATTTATTGAGACTATTTCATTGATTGGAAACAATTTAAATACTTTATTCAATTTATTAACTGCAACCAAAATACTATTTTACAAGTGAAAGAGAGATAATAAACATAAAATAATTTTTAAAAAAAGAAAACCGACTTCACACTTGAAAAATCAACCGTAAATATAAAATCAAGTACTAAAAAGTAAGAAATAAGTTTTTAAATTAAATATGAGTACTGTGATTAACACCTTAGGAATGTCTTTATTTCACACGCGTCAGCTCAACCTACGTATCTTAAAATTCTCTTAAATTAATTTGTGAGTCAGTGCCAGCCTGCGTGATAATTGATATTAAGTGTGTGTATGCGCGGATCCAGCCGTATGGGCAGGATGGGCATGCCCACAACCCTAATCGACCTACGAACTCACACTTTATTTATGGTCTGCTGATAGGATGATGATAGTAACACTATGACTAAGAGATTTATGGGTGTCTATGCCCACAACCTTATTGAGGGCTGGATCTACCCCTGAGTGTGTGTTTACTACTTCATGTACATGTTCAATATAGGATGGTAGGGTAAATTGATTGTTGTATGTATTACCATTTAAAACGTTAGGCGATAGATATATATTGTTTAGATTGGAATAATCAGAGAGATAGTAGGGTGAATTTAATTTTTTTTGACTGGCACCAACTCAAAAATTAATTTAAGAGATTTTTAAGATTTAGGTAGGTTGAACTGACGCGTGTAGAATGAAGAAATGCCTAAGGTGTTAATCACAGTACTCATATTTAATTCAAAAACTTATTTCTTACTTTTTGGTACTTGATTTTTTATTTTACGGTTGTTTTTCAAATTTGAAGTCGGTTTTCTTTTTTTTAGAGATGGGTAGACCTGGCAAAGATTCCTTTCGGATGAGGAAGCGACGGTTACTCTATTATTCTTCGTATTTCCAGTATTTCTATTATTGTATGAATTGAAGATTTTGGCATATTGCACAGTATTAAATAGGCTCAACCATATGTAACTTTACATTGTTCTTGAAATCCCTCGAAAGGCGATGGTCTAAAATTCTACATCTCGACTCAAAAAAGAATCAAACGTTCACGCCGAATATCCCCGAAGGGTCTAGCAGAGGTACTAATACTTCTGAACATCACGTAACATTGCCACCTGTTGTTAAGAGTACACACGATTTGCTTGGACAGTGTACTCACGTGATGCAGGACAGGCCAATCGGCGTTTTGAGCAAATACACTGTCACATGATTGTGAGTTTTGACCGTCCCATCGATTTCCTGGGATGCCATCATCAGATCCTGGTTTCATAGTACTTTCTCGGTAACAATAACATAACAAAAAAAATGTCTAGTGAAAATGTACTTATCTTCATAAAAGCTACGAAGAGGAGTATAAATCTTTATATTAATGTTGAAAGAACTATATCCTAACTTCTAGTGATTGAGGACCTACACCTTCCATCCATGATTTCCAGAAGCAAATACCAATATAACTTCAGAAAATATGTAAAACGCGGTATGTGTGCCTATAAAATTTGAAGGTTCCCCTCGATTTCTCCAGGATCCCATTATCAGACCCTGATATCCTCATCATGGGACCATTACGTATCTTCTTTTTAATAAACAAAATATAATTAAAATCGGTTCATAAATGGCGAAATAATCGGCGAACAAACCTAAAAAAAAATAAAAAAATATACGGTCGAATTGGAAGTCGGTTAAAAAGGGTAAATAGGTTAAAACTAAAATCAGGGATGATGTTATTGAACAAGATAAATATAATGGAAAGATATGCGCAACAGCAAATCAAAAATCAAAGTTAGAAAATCACAATTGAACCATTGATTTTAGTTGACAGTTGATATATTATTATTATAAAAATGTATTTAGTATGCTCACAACCCTTATATGTCCTCAGCGAGGGGTTCGAGTTTGTCCTAAATTAGGTATGACTATATTATCGCGATAATAGCCTGAACCGAGTTTGAAGCATGGCAAACACATAAATTTCGGATAATCATTTTAGAACTAATCATCTAAGAACTTCGGAGAGTTCGTAGGTTAATCTCAATTTTGTTTGGGTATAGCAGAATAAATACCCCGATTTTTCTGAATCTGGGAGTATCTTTGCCTACCAAGGTGGCTCAATTATTACATAAAAAGTTTTATGATCAGCAATGAAAGAATAATAGAAAAAAAAGATAGAAAAATGAATATTTGTAGTTATTCACACACGTACTTGTAAACATTTAGTAACATAATAATAACATAAACATAAACGTTCTCGCCGAACATCCCCGAAGGGGTTGGCAGAGGTAGTAATACCTACTTCTGAACATCACGTGACTTTGTCACCTGGTGTTCAGAGTACCCACGTTTTGCATGGACAGTGTACTCACGTGATAGGGGGCAGGCCTATCGCCGTTTTGTACGAATACACTGTCACACGACTAAGTATAACTCAGCCATGTGGGTTTCCTCACAATGTTTTCCCTCACCGTTAACAACCATGATAAATTAACCACACATATGTCTTTAGAAAAGACAAATTGGTGTAGGCCTGAACCGGGATTTGAACACTAGTCGCTTGCACGTTAACCGGCGTTCTACCCATTGAGCTATCACGTCGTCACATTTAGTATACATTTAGTATTAAAAATAAACCATTAAAAAAATATAAAAATGCACGCACATAAAAGCAGTAGTAATCTCCACTATGCAATAAGGCAACAAAATGGCATACATACATACACTCACGGATGTAAATCCCTAAAAGGGGTAGCCAAGCTTCGGAATAAGACATTCGTTAGCCACTTTTGGAAGTTTAATGGACAAAGATTCTAAAATCAAGGTTGTTGGTCATGGGTCTCCAACCACATCGCCCAAAAATCACTTGAGAAGCGCCTACACCTTTAGTCGCTTTTCACGATCACTTACAGGTAGAAATGGGGTCGTGCTATGCTACACCACAATGCGACGTGACTTCACGTGGCTGTCATGAAATGCCTGAGTGATTTGAAGTACCTAGTTTAAATGATTGGTCGGTTACGTTTGGCTATTCTTTATTTAATAATTAGAAATTACTTTAAGGTTCAGTATCGAAAAGGTTAAACGAGACCCTATTACTAAGACTTCGATATCTATTCGTCTACCACAAGTGAAAATATGATGAAACGTGATTGCTAAAATGTCTAATGTTAATTATTTGTGTCTTATTTTTATTGAGGGAGTATTTATTTGAGTTGCATCACAAAGATCTTTAATAAGAATCAAATAATTAAAACATGTAAATGTAGTAATTGCAAGAGTAGCGCTAATTTTAACAAGTACGTTTCAATTTCCCATGTTTTGTTTTCAGCGACTCGGGCCCGCCTGGAGTGTAGAAAATTTATTGACAAACCTATTAACTTTGCTGAAGATACTCGTTTTTCATCTGAGCCCCGAGTCACCCTAAACGCTATTACTTTCTAAAAGGAAAATATATTTATTATTTATACGAAAACGTTTTGTTTATAAGGTGAAGTGCGTAGAAAGATGAAATGTATGAGAAAATTATATGAAATTTGCAAAGGATGTTGTATTAAGGTTCTTGCTGAAGAATATGCTGATGAATTTTAAATTATATATTTTGTGTTTATTCCCAAAAAGGTAGCAGCGTTCATTGAAAGCCATGAAAAAATGTCTTATGTGGTTTGTTGTTGGGTGAAAAGTTTATACTTATAGCGTGTAAATTAACGCCCCAAAGGTCTTGACCTTGTGGAATTATTATAACCCAGTCATATTGGTTTTTTCACCATATTATAACTCTCACACGAGAAGGGATAAGCAACAAAATATTTTTACTCGTACATACATACAAACATACATATACTCACGACTGTAAATCCCAAGAAGGGGTAGCCAGAGCTAAGGAATCCGAAATTCCTCAGCCACGTTTGGAAAGTTGAGTGGGTCTACCCTAAAAGATGGTAAAATAAAGGTTGTTGGTAATGGGTCTCCAACCGCATCGCCCAAAAATCCCTTAAAAGCCCCAATACCGTTAGTCGCCTCTTACGTACACCCACCCGAAGAAATGGGGTAGTGCTATTCTAAGCCGACACTACACAGCATTACATTACTACTTACATAATATTTATTTAGTTGATATATATAACTTAAACTAAAAACTTAAAGCGACTATTTTTTATGCGCGCTAATTTGTTACCAATATAATTATATACTAAACAAGAAAGAAACTAAAAGCAACGAACAATCCGCCCCAAATAAGTGCTTTGTTAGTAAGAACAATATTAATTTCAAGCAGCAATCCAAGATAAATTGAAGTTTTAATTAATTCGAATGGTAAAACAGAACAATGAAGAGATAAGCGAATTGAACGCAATAACTCATTCAAATTGAAAGGCCTGCGAACTAAAACGGGAGGCAGCGGGCACAAATAGAAATATTGATTTACATCCCGTGACACAGAAGTGGAATAAATTGGAATATTAATTTCGCATCACAATGTTGGGGAACAAATTAGAGCGCAGATGTCGTCTTTGGGTTCCGCTCTCTCGTAACCTACTCGTTATTTCCAAGGCAACCTCTCGGTACAGTGCAGGTCTTAAATTGTCATTATTCACAACCTCAAACACGAAAGACCCGGGCCACTGATACACATCTTCTTAGACGGGTAGAGGTTAAATTTCAACGTCTTGCAAAAAGACAAAGAAATATTTGTCAAATGAAAACAAACATACTTTTTGTTTTGCCCGTTAGTAATATAAGAATAGACTGTTAATAATAAACTAGATTTTGCAACAAAACGTCTTTTTTACCATAGTCCTTACATACATACATATACTCACGCCATCATTTCCCATTAGAGTAGGCAGAGACTATCGATGGCCACTTTTTACGATCCTGGCAAACCTCTTTTACTTCGTTCACATTCATCAATCTTTTCATACATGCTATTTTAGTTTTCATACTTCGGACGCCTGCACACATAGTTCTTGTTACATCGATATCAATAAAGTTAACAATAAACATCATTACTAATAAATAAAGGAAAGAAAAATTTCGACACCAGCAGGAATCGAACTCACGTACTCCGGGTATACGCCCCCGTCGCTCTGCTAATTCAGATATAGTGTCAAGTGGCTACTAGTGGGAAATTCAGGTTTTCATGAATAAAACATTCTAAATATACAAATTTTTTTTCAAAGATCAGTTATTCTCACCAGTGCAGTGTTTTAAATAAAAATATATTTGATAATAGAAAAACGTATTCAAAAACAAACGGACCCGAGTGCCCAGCAGCATGACGTTTTATACAAGCGCTCATTTTAAGTCTGCTACGACTATGTGGATCACAGCTGAAATTTAGTTTGTGATATTTTTTGCTTTTCATAACAAGGGACCAATATTTTTTAACAAAATATTTTTATTTCATAGATTTACAGTTTATTTGTAACTAGGAATGTGGCACGTTGTTTAGGTAGGTTTTAGGATTTTGAAGCTTATTAACTGATTGAAGGTCGATATGGCTGGAAAACTATCAACAGTCGTTATTTTAAAATATTTTATAGGATGACCTCCCAAAATTGACCGATGGATTTTGTTTTATAAGCGTCTGGCTACCCCTTTCAGAAATTAACAGCCT
This sequence comes from Bedellia somnulentella, assembly GCA_963576735.1. Classification (NCBI taxonomy): domain Eukaryota; kingdom Metazoa; phylum Arthropoda; class Insecta; order Lepidoptera; family Bedelliidae; genus Bedellia; species Bedellia somnulentella. The sequence continues at coordinate 7,486,961 of OY755188.1, forward strand.
TAAGTAAAGTAAATTTTCTGCATGTGACTCGGAATGTTTAAAGTTATAATACAAAAAATGCGATGCTAAAACTTTCATGCAGTAAAAGGAAATGGAATTCAGTTACGTTTAATAATCACTTTATCGGGAATTTTTTCCAACAATTTGTGAAGTATAAAACTGAAAAGCGATTGAATGGGAACCATTACAGTATTATAAGCACTTGCATGTGAGAACGTTATCTCGTAAATAATATCACGATTTTCAGCTTGGAAGCGGACCAATAAAGTTGTATTTTTACTGTGTTCAACAAGTTATTAAGGGATATTTGAAATCAAATCATGGTGCTACAATATGTAGATCTTATATTGTTTAGAACATAAATCGTAATATACCATAGGATGCTAACTATATTATATGTAGTGAATGTAATGTAAACTTTTAAAATGTTAATAACTTTGATATACATTACCCATTAGAAATCTAGCAAACGTCTCTGCCGTCCATTTATATGCTTCCACTGTATGTACAAATGTTAATCACACAAAACAATTGAATAAACATTCAAGCCAAGGCGCAAAAACAAAACGCAAACACTCTTAACGAAACGCGAACCACCAAGCACTAACATTTAAAAATGCAAAATAATTCTCTCTATTCCAAGTAACACATGACTATGTATCGTCGCAATAAATTGCTACAAAACAATTGGAGTATATAAATCACGATTCAAATAGGAGGAAAAGCTTAAATGAATTGTTCGTTGAGAAACTCCTGCCAGCTGGAATAGTGCCTATATGCCAGCCTCCACACGAGAGATAATCTGCTTACTTGAAAATGCCTACTTGTATTGTTGAAGTTGATCATGCTTGTGATTAGCTCTGTGACAAATTAAATTCTAGAACAGTCCTTGCTAAATTATATGTAGATCTAAAAACTGAATTTGCTATCTATTCTATTTATTTACGTAAGGTAAGGTGTTACATTTAGTTATATTTTTAGATATCACTTAGTGTTAAAGTTGCTGTGTAGCGCTGGCTTAGAATGTCACTACCCTTTTCTACACTCGGGTGTCGTAAGAGGCGAATTAGGGTATGAGGCTTTTTTAAGTGTTTTTTGGGCAATGCCGTTGGAGACCCATCACCAACGATGCTTTATTTTTACCGTTTTGTCCCCTACCAACTTCCGAATGTTGCTGAGAAGTTTTCAGCTCTGAAGCAAAAATCAAATAAAGAACTATTCTAAGATACCAATCAGATCACCCACCAATCAGAACACGTAAAAAACTAAAATGTAGTAGCCATTTTATCACACAATCAGATAAAAAACAAAAAGAAGAACCGGTAAAAGAATTCAAGTATTCGATCGTCAATTTTACTCGATTTTCCTGTAATATCGTGAGGTTTTTATGTGGCTTTTATGTAAGCTGTGTACTCGGTTCGTGAAAATCTATGGAAGTAAAAAATAGAGGTGCATTGCATCGCAGTGCGTCCAACATTCGAATTTTACTTGCAAATTGCTTATCCATCGATACCGCCACAACACCTCATACCCAGTGTACTCGTATACTCGTAAATTGTCAATAACATTACCGTTCTATTGACGCGGTAAAATGAATATGACGTTGAAATTCTCTATCATGGAATCGACTTCCGCGACGGAAATCAGCTGACATCAACAGATATGAGCTCACTCCTTATATGTCGGGTATTGGAAATTACATGAAGAATGGAAAATAATTTCACTTTGTTGGTTGGGTTGCGTTGACGAAATGAAATTAATGAGATTGTTTATCATTGTTCCTCAAATAAATGTTACTCAATGTTTTCTATTAGTAATGATATCAATGAAATACCTACATTAAAATCCTAAATTGTAGTGATAAATGAACGGAAATGTGATAGCCTTGCTTTTTCTCTATTTTGTCTAACATTTAACCTTTTTATTTTTTTAATTCGAGCGTCTACATTATCTTAACAACTAAGGTTGATTGCGGTAGGTTTTGAGTATGAATGAAGCATAAAATCACTTTTTTTATCAAACTTGTGTAGTCGCGTGAAAAGAAAACTTAAGCTCGTGCAATATAGTATATAAATGTGACATATAAATAACATACATATACTTACGGCTATAAATCCCTAGAAGGGGTAGCCAGAGCTAATGAATTAGAAATTCTTCAGCCAATTTTGGAAAGTTGAATAAGGAAAAGATGGTTGAATAAAGGTTGTTGGTGATGGACAGCATCGCCCTCGCAAAAATCTCCTATAAGACTCAAAACCGTTGGTAACCTCTTATGTACACTTACTGAAAGAAATGAGGTAGTGCCATTCTAAGCCGACACTACACACTTTATCTTATCATATAAGAATAAGTGATCTATAATACCCGTGGATGCGTGTGTGCTATTAATGTCATACAATATTGTGTTAAGAGCATATTTTTTGACACAGTACTGGTTTATCAATAATTTTGCCGAGTTTAAATATACTTAATTAAATTATCAAACGAACTAAAGATTCATATTGACCAAAGCAATAAAAATTCAAACATACATACATACATACACATACTCACGGCTATAAATCCCTAAAAGGGGTAGCCAGAGATGAGAAATTAGAAATTTCTCAGCCACTTTTGGAAGTTGAGTGGGAAAAAGATGGTAGAATAAAGGTTGTTGGTGATGGGTCTCCAACCGCATCGCCCAAAAATCCCTTAAAAAGCCCCAATACCGTTAGTCGCCTCTTACGTACACCCACCGGAAGAAATGGGGTAGTGCTATTCTAAGCCGACACTACACAGTTTAAATTCAAACTTATTAAAAATATAAGAAATAGCAACCGCCGTGTTTTAAATATCGGACTCAATTTCAGCGAGTTAAACCTTAAACCCTTATAGACATTTCAACTTGAAATTTATCATTAGTTAGTTTCTTGGGAAGTGTTTGGAATTTCTTTTTGAGGGGAAGTTTTAAGCCTGGCTGTAAATTATTCCATCGACAGGTGAGGCCGTAAAGGTAAGATTTATGCGTAAGGCTCACCGGGTCCCCTTTTCATAAGATGTATTTCTTAACGAACAAGATTACTGGGTCCATCTGCTTCTACCGATTTGAGTTACTATCTGAGTTCTACAAGAAAGTCGATTGGAATTTAGAAAAGTTGCTACTTTTATCTTTCTTTATACCTTCAATGTTGTAGAAGAAATATTTAAGAAATTGAAGTAGTATTTCAAAGTGTCAACTTTCCTTGAAGTCTAAGGATAAAAGATACCTATAATAGTTTTACAAAAAAATATTATATATAAAGAAAGATATTTATTTGTTTGAAATAGATATGAATGTCATTCTTTGAAGACTCAAATGGCATATTACTGCAGAAAAAGATGACATGTATAAATATTGTTTCTACTGTGTATTTTAAAATATATTTTTTTAATATAGAATATGCTTTCAATATCTCAAGTATCTTAAAAGTAGTACAAATTGAAATAAAAACGTTTAATATAGGTTTGCCTATTTAAGACAGCTTTAAATACTCCCTCACACCACGCATGAGTCATCTAGAGCAAGGGATTTAGAATAAGTTATAATCATAAACATAACATAACATAACATAAACGTTCACGCCAAATATCCCCGAAGGGGTTGGCAGAGGTACTAATACTTCTGAACATCACGTGACTTTGTCACCTGGTGTTCAGAGTACCCACGTTTTACATGGACAAGTGTACTCACGTGATAGGGGGCAGGCCTATCGCCGTTTTGTACGAATACACTGTCACATGACTAAGTACAACTCAGTCATGTGGGTTTCCTCACGATGTTTTCCCTCACCGTTAACAACCATGATAAATTAACCACACATATATCTTTAGAAAAGACAAATTGGTGTAGGCCCGACCCGGGATTTGAACACTAGTCGCTTGCACGTTAACCGGTGTTCTACCCATTGAGCTATCACGTCACCTATCATAAAGAACTTACATATTAAATTTAAAAAAAGATAATAGGCATACGTAGCTTTTATTTATTATATTGGGGAAAGGAAAAAGGATCTAAAGCATATTAAGCATTCCAAACATATGATTTGTAATAAAAAGATAACCTTATTAACTAAAAACTGTGTCAAGGCTTAAGGTTTACTAAAAACTGTTTTATTTTTATAAAAAGCAAGTTCAAATGTTACAGTTACAGTTTCACGTAGTTTCTATGTATAGATTTTCCAAACACTTTTGAAGTTCCACAATTCTGCAGCAATTTTCGGCTACAAAGTTCCAACATGTTCCTGGTACAGTGTCCAACATAAAACAAACTGTGCTATGACGTCATGACACAGACTTTTATTACGTAGGTGAGTGGACTTCATATGAAAAAAATATGTATTTTTTATACCAATAATGTAAGTTATTCAAAACCTTCAATGGAGCCAAGTCTAAGGTTCCTTACTGCGATTTATTATCACGTAAAATTAACTATAGTAATAAATAAATCGCAGTAAAGAACCTTAGACTTGGCTCCACTTATTTTAAAGATTTCATCATAGAGACTTGGCTAGTTTTTTACAGAATTTTTTTGGTAGGATTTCAATTCTTTTCGACAGGACGTAGACAGATTGAATGGTTTCATTTTCTTATTATTATATTATCTTGTGAAATCAAATAAAAATAAACTCCACGACTTCTCAAATCTTTAAAATAAACGATTTTTTTTAAATGTGTAAATAAATACGTTACCGGGATTTAAAATACAGCCAGCGCAATCTAGTGACGTGTACTGGTACTAATGCTAACTAACGTGAGCGAAGCAGCGGCTGAGTGCTAGTACATAAATAATAATTATTATTTTACTGAATATAAGCATAGCATAAGCATAAACGTTCACGCCGAATATCCCCGAAGGGGTTGGCAGAGGTACTAATACTTCTGAACATCACGTGACTTTGTCACCTGGTGTTCAGAGTACCCACGTTTTGCATGGACAGTGTACTCACGTGATAGGGGGCAAGCCTATCGCCGTTTTGTACGAATACACTGTCACATGACTAAGTACAACTCAGCCATGTGGGTTTCCTCACGATGTTTTCCCTCACCGTTAACAACCATGATAAATTAACCACACATATGTCTTTAGAAAAGACAAATTGGTGTAGGCCCGACCCAGGATTTGAACACTAGTCGTTTGCACGTTAACCGAGTGTTCTACCCACTAGGCTATCACGGTTGTTTTACTGAATATTTTTATTTATTGAGTAGAATACAGTTAATTGACTACTATTTCTCGTAAGTACGCTTAGTATTATAGTTTGGCAGTACTCTTATTATGTTTTCTCATCAGCGTCACCAGGTAGTCCAGATCTTCCATAAACCTTGTTCTGATAGTTTTTTCTTTATGTGGGCGTTAAAATCTACCTCTTTACCAAATTTCAGCTCTCTAGGTCTATGGGAAGTACTAGTTCTATTTTGATGATCAAAGAGTCAGTCAGTGTCGAAAATGCGAAACTTTGCATTAGCTTAACTTAACGGAATTGATTGACCTACTGACTTCAAATTTTGGATTTTAAGGTGACGAAAATTTCAGCTATTTAATCCTATTTAGAGGTTCTCGAATGGGGCCCTTAAAATGCGGCGAAACGGTTCCAGAAAAGGATGGTACGGCAGTGTTTGCTTCGCGCTCGACTTGGCGTACGCGACAGATACGTATTTTGTTGGAAATACACAATTACTTCTTGATGTCTAACAATAGTTTTGAAATCATTCTGAAATTTAGGTTTCGCACATTCTTCACCAGCACTATAAAAACGAAAACTTTTCAACCAGCTCCAATATTTCAGTCCAGCGTGATTGTAAAATAGTGGTCAGTGTGCCGGGCGGCAAACTCACGAAATCAAAGCATTGCAAGCCGTCAACTTAATTTACATACCCAAACGGAAGACGTCTATGTATTTTATTACTATCAAGTTGTCCTTTAAAATAAGGGCTTTGTGGACGCTTCACGTTTAATGAACTTGGCAACTTTGTTGGAAATGGAATGGATTTTGATTTAGATTGTGTTGGGTTATTTAGATAGACATTTTATAGCCGCGCTAACCGAATATAAAGAAGGCTGTGATTTTTAAGCCAGTGCTGATGTTGCGTTTTTTTTAGTAATAAATATGTGTAATAAACTGTTGAAGCATAGTATTTTTTGGTGTTACCGAATACCTACGGCATAACGGTTAATTATCATATTTTTTCAATTTATAGTTTTTGTACACATGTGACTCACATAAAACAAACAATGTTTGCAGCTTACGGGTAGGCCAAGAGCCACCCGGCCTCACCTTACCCTATTTATTTAAGTGAATTAATGGTAGTAAAGTTTTATATTAACTTTGAACTTATATGCCCAATTAATTGACTATAGTACCACAACTCGTTACTAATACTTACACTTACAAAAACTTATGTGCAATAGTGTCATTATAAAATTAAAGTTTATGCCATATTTGTATTGCCAAAATAAATTAGGAAGAAAAAAAACATGCGACTAAAGGTGTTCCCTAAAAGAACATGTATAATAAGATTGATGGATGTAAATGAAGCTAGGGAAGTTTTCCAGGATCGTACAAACTGGCGTTCAATAGTCTCTGCCCACCCCATTGAGAAATAATGGCGTGAGTATATGTTTGAATGTGACATTCAGTTACGTTTATTATTTGAATAACCTCTGGACTAAATATCGAAATGTAATCACACTCTAAACCACTTTCTTCACAATCTTGTTTTTTACATATTAACCCAACATCAAACACTTAAAACGCTAATGTTGTTAAAAACACAACAGCAGAAAGTTCCGAACGTAGATTAGCTTAATAGATAAGGCTTTTGGCGTTAATCTTGTATTGTTTCAATTGCCAGCCCATTCATTAGACCCCGGACCGCCCGTTATGCTAATGTTCAGGCCGTTGCAATCTCTATTTCTACCTCGATACTAAGCGACTACTTATATATGAATTTGCGTAATATTGCAAATAAGATCTCCATTTGTGAAATTAACTTGTTCACACTGTTCCACATTTGATATGTTTTTATCCATATGGTACGAACGTTGGTTATGTTCTAAGTAAAGTTAAATTTGCTTATCTAACTATCTCTAAGGTATATAACTAAAAGTGGGTAAGCAGAGCTGAAAAATTGCAAACTATTAAGTGGCAAAAACAAAATCCTTATAAATTTCCCATGTCTATCTGTCTGGCTACATGTCACAGCCAATTATTTCTTACAAAAAGAGTGTATGCCATTGGATATTTTTAGTGTACACATCTCCTCGAATATTCGAACTCTGGAGTTCTTTAAAATGTGCAACAACTGATTGACCAGGGAGACAATTGAAATAAATTCGAGGCTAGTTTTTGAGTATATTGTTAACGGACGGATAATGTGATGAGGAATCCCGTGAAATATGGCTGAGAATACTTAATCATCATACAGTGTATTCAAATAAAACGGCGATTGGCCTGCCTCATAACACGTGAGTACGCTGTCCAAGCAAAACGTGGGTACTCTGAATATCAGGCGACAATAATGTCACGTAATTATAAGAAGTATTAGTACCTCTGCCACACCTTCGGGGTTATACGGCGTGAACGTTTTAGTTGCATTATTCTTAAACATACATACATACATACATATACTCACGACTATAAATCCCTAAAGGGGGTAGCCAGAGATAAGGAATTAAAAATTCCTCAGCCACTTTTGGAAAGTTGAGTGGGGAAATGATGGTAAAATAAAGGTTGTTGGTGATGGGTCTCCAACCGCATCGCCCAAAAATCCATTAAAAGCCTCAATACCGTATAGTCGCCTCTTACGTACACCCACCGGAAGAAATGGGGTAGTGCTATTCTAAGCCGACACTACACAGCAATAATTTTAAAAATATCTAAGTGAGTAAAAGTTTAGTATATATCCATTAGCAATCTGCATAATCTAGTAACTACATCTTAGCTCGTTGCCAAAACTATAAGTAAAGTTGGCAAAGTATGTACATTTGTTTCACTTAAACTGTTTACTGGCACTGGCTTATTCCTAAATGTATCTCTTTATAATAATGGTGTCTTGCATTATGTTCAGTGAAATAGTTTTGGCAACGGAAAAATAGGTCAGTAACTGTGTTGTAATAAAAAAGATTTTACTTGAGAAACTTCTATAACTTCTTATAAAAATATTAAGTGAACTTTTTAAACTTTTATCTTCATTGAAGCTCCTTTCTGTCTGAGGCAATCATGGCACAGTAAAACTATAGATTTTCATTCAACCAATACTGAGGCAACATGGTGTAATTTTTAACATGGTATAATTTTTAAAGCTTCTGTTATTATTCTGTGTTTAAAGGATTACAATTGAATTAAGAATGTGGTAGCCGTGAGTAAATGTACGAATGTATTGTTACGTACCGGGTTCTTAATTTGATAAATACCAGTCACACTTTCGTGCAATAAGGTGTAATTATATTTATTGACCAATAACGCACTTTACACAACACAACAAACACTATCGATAATTAACTATCGATACTCGCACTAATTAACAACACTAATTTACTCCGTTATAGTAACACTGTCCACACCGTTAAGCTTATTCCCGTAATCCGTATATCACTGCACTGTCGTATTTAATTTCTTCGCTCTAGTATTTCGCTTGTTCTCGCTTTAGTTCTTCGCACTCGAATACTCCGTAGCACGCATCGCTCTTTATATATGCCAAATCTCAAATACGCGAATATTACAGAAAGTTCTAGTACCACATTCTCGAAAAGTCGATATTCGAGAAACATCTAGTAATTCCCTTTTTTACTTATTAAAATACTAGTAACGCCATCTAGTATAATCTAGTAGTGGCAAATCCTATCTCCTACTTGCGAACAGATGTCGTAACATTACCCCCTTCTTACATTAATACTCGTCCCGAGTATTATTGCTTCCATGGTACTTCGCAAGTCGATCGATGTGAACTATTTTCGAAGCCCCTCTAGGTTGGCGTTGAATTCTGTACGTTACATCGTTTATTCTAGTGACCACCTTGTACGGTCCTTCCCACCTATTTTGTAACTTAGGGGACTTCCCTTTCTGGCGAGTTGGATTGTGTAACCAGACGAGCATACCCTCTTCGAAACGCGGCGTGTTAGCTTTACGGTCATATCTGGTTTTCATCTTTTCACTAGCATGTAAACCATTTTCACGCACTAGGGAATGTACATCTTGCATTCTTTCCCTCAAATCGCTTACATATTCAGTTACACTCTGCGGCTCATCTGGTGACCCTCCTGTCAACAAATCTACAGGCAATCGTAGCTCTCTTCCGAAATTGACGAAAGCAGGTGTTTCCTTCGTGCTTTCGTGAACAGCTGACCGGTAAGACAGTAAAAATAATGGAATGTGTTTGTCCCAGTCCTTCTGATGTTTTTCAACCATCTTCGCCAACTGTCTCTCCAGTGTTTGGTTGAACCTCTCCACCATTCCATCTGACTGAGGATGATATGGCGTCGTCCTGGTTTTATGCGTTCCAAGTAGTTTGCACACCTCTTGAAATACTTGTGACTCAAAATTTCTTCCCTGGTCAGAGTGTATCTCCAGGGGCACGCCAAATCGACAGATCACTTCCTCAACCAGTTTTGTAGCCACAGTTATTGCTTCTTGATTGGGTATGGCAAACACTTCAGGCCACTTAGTGAAGTAATCCATCACCACCATGAAATATTTATTTCCGGACTCTGATTGTGGAAACGGTCCAGCCACATCAACGGCAATCCTCTCCCAGGGAGCTCCCACATTGTACAACCGTAATCCCCCTCTACTCCGGGTCTGCGGACCTTTCACCGCGGCACACGTTGTACATTTCCGGCACCAGTCCTGTACGTCATCCCACTTCTGACACCAATTGTTACGTACCGGGTTCTTAATTTGATAAATACCAGTCACACTTTCGTGCAATAAGGTGTAATTATATTTATTGACCAATAACGCACTTTACACAACACAACAAACACTATCGATAATTAACTATCGATACTCGCACTAATTAACAACACTAATTTACTCCGTTATAGTAACACTGTCCACACCGTTAAGCTTATTCCCGTAATCCGTATATCACTGCACTGTCGTATTTAATTTCTTCGCTCTAGTATTTCGCTTGTTCTCGCTTTAGTTCTTCGCACTCGAATACTCCGTAGCACGCGTCGCTCTTTATATATGCCAAATCTCAAATACGCGAATATTACAGAAAGTTCTAGTACCACATTCTCGAAAAGTCGATATTCGAGAAACATCTAGTAATTCCCTTTTTTACTTATTAAAATACTAGTAACGCCATCTAGTATAATCTAGTAGTGGCAAATCCTATCTCCTACTTGCGAACAGATGTCGTAACAGTATGTATAGGAAACTATTTGTGTAACTGGAAGTATTGGTTTTTAAAAGTAACGTAAACGTAAGTTAAGGAAGTAAGTATAAACTACACTCTTATAATTTAATGAAGATGCTGAATCCTATTATTTTGTCCATAATGTCAATTATATATATATATATATATTTGTTATGTGATGTGCACCAGTCAAAATAAATATACCACTATTGTGAAATGCAATCTAGATCATCAAGATAGATTGCATTCCACAATAGTGGTATATCTATCTTGATGATCTAGATTGCATTTCACAATAGTGGTATATTTATTTTGACTGGTGCACATCACATAACAAAATTTTATTAATTATTCTACACTAGCTTTTTGCCCCGCGACTTCGTCCGCGTGGACTTCATTTTTTGCATCCAGTTTACATAATACCAAAATACCGAAACACTGTCTCAACTTCTGTTTTTTATATTTATAATCCCGCGGGCGTTGTAAATGACATAAAGGACATTGAGGCTTTTTAAGTGATTGTTGGGCGATGCAGTTTGTGACCCATCACTAACAACCTTTATTAACCTATCTTTTATCAATATATTACAAAATTGGATGAAGAATTAGTATCTCCGAAGCTATGGCCACCCTTTTATGGAATTTATGGTTGTTAGCATATATATTCATGAATGATTGATAGTTGGATTTCATAAATTCAATCGCACCAAGTTTTATTATAAAATGTAAAAAAACTCTATATTAACTTTCATTTGCTATATCAACCCGTTAGGGGATGAGTTCCAAAAATTCCTTTTTAATTGTTCATAAGAATCATGAAACAAATATACCAAGTTTTTATGTTCAGAAATGAGAATATCTCTAGTAAGTACAGATACGGATAGTAGTTTGGCGCTGCGGCGACGGCCCGGTGCTGCCCCCTACACTGACCGTTGGTGATAGTGGGAGAGCTTGCAGCGATTGCTCGGCAATATAGGGATGATTAGTGGTGGATCTCCTTCCAAAATAATCGCTAAATTGAAGGGATAGTGCTTGTTATTATTATATATAGTGTTATTTTAAGCTGACAAATTTTTTTTTTACAAAAAGCTTGAATGACCTGAGATACGAACCCGGGACGATTGATTCATAATAGTTCTAATTAAATATTCATAGTAGTTAGTTATACCGCTACGCCACGGAGACGTTACCGGGGCGGTGTCAAATTTTTATTACGCTTTATTTCACATTAGTCTTACTATTGATAAACAAATTTGTCATTTAAATTGATGAAACCCCTTCATCTTTCCAAAATGAACATTAACAAAGTGTCTGATGTGAATTCCATCGATGATAAAAATAATCGCTGCAATATTTTGAGCCATATATGAGTTAAGGTTTTTTGATGTTCCTATGAGAACTCTTGCGGATTCCTTAGTTTCAAGGAATCGTCGTCGTTTCATTTAGTTTCTATATTTACATGTTAATATTCGTTTGCAATATAAGTAGATGTAAAAAAAAATGTATACGATAAAAAAATAGTACATCATGGCTCGGGAGTTCCTTATTTTCGGGGATGCATTACCGTTCCATTAAGCTTCTAAATTTTGATTTTTATATTAGTTTACAATATTTTACGTTGTTTTAAACGATACACAGCGCCATCTCCAATGCATTTAGTAAGCAAACAATATTTTTGATTTCCCGTGGGAACATATTTTTTCCGGGATAAAAAGTACCCTATTATTTAATTTAGACTTCTAACTACACGTCTGAAAAATTTCAAAGCAATCGGTTCAGTATTTACGGCGTGAAAGCGGAACAAACAAACAAACAAACTCACTTTCCCATTTATAATATTAGTATGGATAGTTAAATAATAATGTACATTATGGACAAAATAATAGGATTCAGCATCTTCATTAAATTATAAGAGTGGAGTTTATACTTACTTTCTTAACTTACGTTTACGTTGCTTTGAACAACCAATACTTCCAGTTACAAAAACAGTTTCCTAATACATTCATTCATACATATACTCACGGCTACAAATCCCTAGAAAGGGTAGCCAGAGCTAAGGAATTAGAAATTCCTCAGCCACTTTTCGAAAGTTGTGTGGGGAATAGATGGTAAAATAAAGGTTATTGGTGATGGGTCTCCAACCGCATCGCCCAGAAATCCCTTAAAAGCTCCCAATACTGTTAGTCGCCTCGTACACAGCAAATCCTAATACAGTTCATCCAATAAGTACTCTGAACGCTTGCGGTCATACCTATGAATGGTGAATAATAGTTGGTAGTACATACTATATTGTGCATCTTGCAAACTCAGGGCGGGTCACTAGTTCAGTTAAATTGGTTTGATTTTCCAAATTTCCCATACTAATCACTTTTAACAACCTATACTTCCAGTTACAAAAATAGTTTTTTAATACAATTCATCCAATAAGTTCTACGCTTGCGGTCATGTCCGGCAGTGAACTTAATATGCGATGTCAGTACAATATGTTCACTCCAATATTGTAGTATGAGTAACATTTTACATGAAGGTCATAGTTACAATAAACATTATGCCATAAATTATACAGATTTTTCATTTATGGTATAGTGTTTATTGTATTCAAATTTGTTCATCATGCAAACTCCCACTTTGAGTTGTGTAAAATTTAAATTATATTTGACTTCATAGACAAATTGGTTTCCATTTGCAAATTACCTTATAACACTACTTTATTTCATACACAAATGTCCAGTAATAATAGTTTTCTAATACAATTCATCCAATAAGTTCTGTGAACGCTTGCGGTCATGTCCGTCAGTGACCTCAATATGCGATGTCAGTACAATATGTCCGCTCCAATATTGTGGACAATGCCGGTCGGTGCTGGATTAAATTTTCAGCGTCTTCTCACGCGTACGCTGTCGAGTTTTACGAAAAAATATTTTGGGGTTTAGGATGAGTTCGGCGATACAAAAGTTTTCAATATCACTGGGTATATCCCAAAATAAAAGGGTAGGGGCAAAAATGGGGGCATTAGAAATGAAATTTATAACTATGGTATTTAAGGATTAGATGTGAGTAAACCGTTGTTAAGATCGCATTAGCTTTCAATTGTGTACTATAAGATTTAAAATTTATTGCACTTTACAATTTACTGAATTTACATTCATTTAATACTTACGCTAATATTTCCCATTGGGGTAGGCAGATACTATTGATCGCCAATTTGTACGAACCTCTCTAGCTTCGTTTACATACATCAATATTTTCATACATGATGTTTTATTCATCATACTTCGGACACCGGCCTTTTTGAAGCACACAATCTGTTTAGTCTAGGTGTGTCCTCCGTGACCTTCACTCACATTACCTTCCACATTGGCTTTTTAGATCTCTTTCACCGATTTGCTGTCATCCATCATCTCTGTGTGCCCAAACCATCTCAACATTCCTTTTTCCATCTTTTTTACAACATTATCTTTCACGCCACACCTTTCACGAATCTAGTCATTTCTCACGCGATCACATAACCTGAATTTGTGAACGTTAATGAATATAACATCCTCAGTACCTATAAAACAAATAGTATGTATTAAATATGTTAGTTCTCATTATACGCAGTAACGTTTATTAAAAACTCATACACCCAAACGTTCAGCCCGTATATTCCCGAGGAGGTTGGCAGGGGTTCTCATACTTCTGAACTTTACATGACATTGTCATCTGGTGTTCGGAGTATCCTCGTTTTGCTTGGACAGTGTACTCACGTGATATGCGATGTGGGTTTCCTCACGATCTTTTCCCTCGCCATTAACAACCATGACAAATTAACGACACCTATAATTTGGAAAAGTGTCTGCATAAAAGGCGCGATTATACTCACTGAACTATCACGGTGTACTTAACTTATTTATTAAGTAAAAACTAGTTGCCATTTATTTATTTCAATTAGGCACAGTAACAGAACACAGACTATACAATATAATACATTACAATTTCAAAACATCATTTCAAGACAAGGCATGATTGGGATTTACCGAAAATATCTGTTTAATAGCATTTACCCTTATTATAATATTTTAATTTTTACATACATAACATAAATAACATAAACGTTCACGCCGAATATCCCCGAAGGGGTAGGCAGAGGTACTAATACTTCTGAACATCACGTGACTTTGTCACCTGGTGTTCAGAGTTCCCACGTTTTGCATGGACAGTGTACTCACGTGATAGGGGGCAGGCCTATCGCCGTTATGTACGAATACACTGTCACATGACTAAGTACAACTCAGCCATGTGGGTTTCCTCACGATGTTTTCCCTCACCGTTTACAACCATGATAAATTAACCACACATATGTCTTTAGAAAAGACAAATTGGTGTAGGCCCGACCCAGGATTTGAACACTAGTCAAACGACTAGTGAAAACGCACGATAACCGAGTGTTCTACCTACTGGGCTATCACGGTTGCTTAATTTTTACTATGTATTAATTTTGACTGTTAGGATTAAAAATGATAATCGAAAAGAAGAACCAAAAACATTGCCGTGTAGTGTCGTGTCGGCTTAGAATAACACTACCCCATTCCTACCCGTGGGTGATCGTAAGAGGCGACTAGGTATAGGGGCTTTTTTAGTGATTTTCGGCGATTAGGTTGGAGACCCGTCACCAAAAACATTTATTTAAACCATCCTTTCCCAAATCAACTTAAAAAAGCAAAAGTGGCTCAGGAATTTCTCATTCCAAAGCTCTGGCTACCCCGTTAATGGATTTATAGCCGTGAGTATATGTATGTATGTAAGAAACAAAATCTCACGCTTCAAATAAAACAAAGCGCAAAATAGTTTTATATTTTAAAGTAATTCTTTGAAATGTCGGCTTAGAATAGCACTATCCCATTTCTTCCTGTGGATCTTCGTAAGAAGCGGCTTAGTGTGTTGGGGATTTTTAAGTGGCTTTCAGGTAACCCATTATAAAAAAAAAATAAGTAGACCAATAAAATTAGAAATTCTACTCCAATCAATTTTTAAAAGTGGTTGAGCGATTTCATATTCCGGAGCTCTGGCTAGCCCTTCTATGTATTCATAGCCGTGCGTGTATGTATATATGGTCATTAGCAATTATTATTGCTAACATAAAACTTATATTTTATAACATGTAAAAAAACTAAATCATTTAACAAACAATCAAGAACAAAATTGCTGTCAGCACAAATCCATTCACGGCCTCGTAGCGCAAATACAAAAGTGCTTCACGTACAATATTTGTATCCCATATCGTTTTCTTTATAAGCACTTGAAGAGTACTCACTGTATGCGAGGTAGATACACGTATAATAGGACACAGTGAAAAGCCCTCCGTGGCTACTGTTTGCACTGTCCGGCAACTTATGTCTATCCAGCTTTTGTCACAATATTTGTCTTGACTGAACTCACCGCTCGGATTTACAACGTGTACGCTAACCCTCGCTCATGTTAGGCGTAATCCTCTTCCCTGCTTACTTTAAAATGTTCAACTATGAAACGGTTTCCTGTTTAAAGGTTGTAACCTAATTTCTGCACGGTCAGTTGGTTTGATTAATACGGTTCATTGAGCAAATTTTGTTTCGTGATTTAACATTTTTGGTTGCTTGATTTTGTTTCATCGATTTTATGTTCTTTGTTCGAAACTGTGTAACTGTGTAATTATACAAAATTGTGTTTATTTTTGTTGTTAATTCTACTTAAGTTACTTTTGAATGTTTTAACATCAAATCTTCTCATTTTAAAAGCTCTGAAATTTAAAATGCAAATTGAATTGGAATGGCACTAACCCAATATTTTGCGTGTGTCTCTTATGAGGCGACTTAAAGTTTCGAGGGTTTTTGAGAAAGGCTGCAGACCTATTATTCAAAATTTAAAATTGACTGTGGGATTCCTAAAAATCAAGCTTCCGTTTGAAGATTTCATGTTAAGCTTTTTACAAGAAATCAATAAAAATAGCCATTCCTTATTAAAATAAAATGGTGACTTAATACAAAACGGATCGTTGCTTTGTCATCATTAAGTAGAAAATGTGTGTTTTTTCACAAATAATTATCATCTTTCACAACCTTTACAAAACTTCTCAAAAAAATATTAGATATGACTAAATTGTATGATTATCTTTAATTTGGTCATGATTATAACAAATTCGATCTTTAAGATACTAAAATGAGGTATGTAACATTATAGCAAACACTATATAACATCTCTTTCTCGGGAGAAAAATAACAAAGTATGCCTGATACATGGAATTAGGAGGCGACAAAATTAGAAGCTATAAAGTCACAAGTGTATTGAAGAAGTGCTTGAGACGTGGTTGTTGGAACGAAGCGGGTTTAGAATCCGGAACGAAATTGCTGGCCAAGCGGGAAAATATTGAAACACAAATAGAAGTTGAACAAAATGGTTAAATACCTTGTAACCAGTGTTATAAATTAATCAACATAAATATGGGTCTGAATGGGTGGTTGAAGACCCGTCATTAAAAACATTTGTTTATTATTACCATCTTTTCCCTAATCAACTTCCAAAAGTGGCTGAGGAATTTCTCATTCCAAAGCGCTGGCTACCCCGTTAAGGTATTTATAGCCGTGAGTATATGAATGATGATGTATATGATGGGTCTGAATCTCTAAGATGAACGACTAGAGTAATAAAGGATTAAAGAATTGTAATGGTATATTACAATTATTTAATTCTATGTATATTATAATGATTAAATAATGGTATTTTAAATTAGATTACAACTGTTGGTATATTAATAATTGAGATTTTAAATTTATTATTAAAATTGAATGAAAAGACTTTACTTTGCATGCGTTAAATTACTTAATAGTAAAATTAAAAATTAAAATACAAAATGGCTCGTTTGTTATAAATTCATAAAAAATACAAAATATCAAAAAAAATTACACATCTTGAAGTTTGGTACTAAATCTCTAAGAGCTGATTAAAACAATTGGTTCTAGCATTAACAAGGACGATTGCTAACTTTCCCAATTCCGAGGCCGACAAATCGAAATCGCTTTTAGCAAAACAAGTATTAATGTACCGCGGGCGGGCGGGCGGCGCGCAGTCTACTCGCACGGTCGTAAGGCGGGCGGGATAGCCTCTCCCCGCCCCAGTAGCTATCGAGCTCGCGCGCCCTCGGCACGTCGATTTTACAACCTTAAACGCGCTACACAACCTTCACTTCCTTACCAAAATCATATCTTTACACTAAACAAACCCAATATAGAAACGTTAAATCTCAAATAAGTGAATATAGTGATAATACCATCCTAACGAAACCTTCGTACGTCCAAACATAAAACGTCCTAATATTTACGTTTGGATTCAGATGAATGAATGCAAATAAACGGAACATGTTAGAATTTCGCGGACTTCTAACTGTGTCTGATGTGGATTGTGATTTATTTTGTTGAATTTCTGTGACTTTGAATAGTATTTATGTATGTGTGCTCGAGTGTGTGCCGGTGAGAATGTTGGTACGGCGCTGAAACGTTGCAGTCAATGCAGGTATAATTATTTACATTTGAGAAACTTTAGAACGTTGGTGTATTAAATTACAAATACAAAGTTAGCATGCAATAGGCCGCATCAACGATTTAATTATGTTTCCTTGGTTGTAACAACTATTTGTTTTAGAAATGCAACGTCGTTGCCATTACGTAATTGTTATTATCTATTATTAAGTAATATAAAAGTTTTCACGGTTATCTATAAAATCTTGTTATTTTGAATCAAAAGCTGTGTAGTTTTAGAATAGCACTAATCCATTTCTTTCCGTAGATATCCTTCGAAGCCACTGAAAGTATTATGGCTTATTTTTATGTTATTGTTAGGCTACGTGGCTGAAGACCTATCACCAATCGTCCCATTTATTCTATAAACTTTACCCCACTTAACTTCCAAAAGTTGCATTTCTCATTTTGAACATTTATGTAGGAAGGGGAACGATTTGATTTTTGTCTTCGGTTTCATGATATTTTCAGACATGCTGCATTTAATGAGTTATAACTATATTTTTTATATTTTATCGAACACATTGTCTCTACAAAATTTCAACACTCTTCAATGAACGCCACGTGTCTTGAAAATTTACATTATGTACTGTCTTTGTGTTTACTATTACCTTTATTTCACGAAGTTCCTTTACTCATTTTTTTAACTGTCGTACAGAAACTTTCTAGAAATCAGCTTAGAAGAAATGTTGGGTTAGACTAGCACAAACTATATATCATTCTTTGTTTTATTATCTTTCCACACTCAAGTTCCAATATTGATTGAGGTATATATAATTCTGAGGTTCTGGCTACCCCTTTCTGGGATTTATAGCCGTGGGTATATGTAAATGAATAAAAGCGTCTTGGAGGTTTAAGCTGATATACCTCTATTGAATGGCATTATACAAGGCAGGACTTTTGAAGAACCCTTCATTTATGATCCAGCACTTACTTTTTGGAGTTATAAAAACGTAAAATTCAACCGGTAAGCTCGCAAGGATGACCTCGTAAAATTCAGCAATTGGTACGTCACTCACGATTGTTACACCCTTCCCCTCTTCCCCCTTACCATCCCACTCGAAAATATAATAAAACTTGAATTCTTTGTGCAAGTAAAATGGTGTTAATGAATCAACTTTGAAACTGTTTTGTTTATAGATAAAATCGAAACTAAACTATTTAAATAATAGAGTCATATGTACCTTTATGTATCAAGGGCGTCAACGGCGAGAAAAAAAACGAGAGGAAACCTCCATGACTGAGACTGACTGACTCATATAATTGTGTATGTGTACAGAGCGGTGGCATTAGACCTGTTCCCTTCGTCCTCCGATGTGAAGGCACTCTCCAAGTAAATCGTGTGTACTCTGAACACCAGGTAACCAAAATTTCACGTGATGAGCTTCGTTATCCCTGTGGAGATATACGGCATGAACTTTCAGCTTAAATTGAAATAAACATCATTTAATAAAGAATCCTTGCGTGCGCGGATTTCGGATCCAGCGGTCTTGGCGTTATTTCAGCTAGAACAGTAGCATTATCATGCTACTTTTCTAGCTGAAATAACGCCAAGATCAATTATCACCCAAAAATTACGATAAAATCCTGCTTGGCTTCCAATAGCACGTGAATTTACTGAAATTGCCTACTATCCTGGTACATTTCTTTTTACAGGTACGGCATATTTTAAAAATGCGGTTGACCAGAGCTTCAGAAAAAAATAATGCTTAGTTACATTTAGCACTTGAGTGGGTAACACATTGTACAATTGTGTAAAGGGTGGTTGAGTTTGCCGAACAATCATATATCGAACCCAAATATCCTTAGTCACCTCTAATGGAACCAACCACGCGAAAAATGGGTTAGTAGTATTCTAAGCTAACATTACATAGCTAGTAAACCCGTCAAAAGTCGCTAAAGTCTACCAGCTACCTAAATTAGGTCTAAATTCTGGACTCTGACCACCTTTTGGGCTCGAGAAAATCCTAGATGGGCTGCGATGATGGAACGTAATTTTAGAAATATATCGTGCATACATTTAGCATAATCATTTTTTGTATATCTATATATTAAGGATGTGAAAAAGGAAACAATTAGGTTATAAGAAGACTCCGAAGTTTAAAGTAAAACGTTGTTTATTCCAAATTCGATTTTAGCTCACTTTCATGACAACTGTTACAAAAGTTTTTTTTAATACATATCAAATCTCAAAAACAACTTGATATAAAAATTCTACGGGCAACGTCACCTTGTAGTCAAGGCATAAACATTCTAATTAAGATAATGTTCGCGTGCCGCCGTATGATAATAATCAGAGGGTTGTAAATGGCAAAATTCATTAAAAGTTACGTACATTAGGTGCATTTGTTATTCATCAAAGGTTCGTGAACCGTTGCATGGTATATGCAAAGACATACTTGATTTAATTAGACTCATACTAATATAAATGGAAAAAAGAAGTTTTGGACTCTCCTGGTGGAACTATCACGGTACTAGTCGGTTAACCATCGTTATTAATATAATAAATAATTTAGATTATTTGGTCAGAGTCCATCAACCTTGGCTAAAGATGGTTAACCGACTCATACCGTGATAGTTCCACTAGGAGAGTCTAAAACTTCTTTTTTCCATTTATATTATAATAAGTCTAATTAAATCAAGTAAAACATTAATGGTAAGAACATTTACAAGTAATCCACAATTCAGTTTGTACAAGGAATCCGAAATTCTCACGGTAAGACAGCTCTATTTTCAAAAAATATGCCTTACCATGCACAAAAACTTAGGTAAACCAACTGAATTTAATTTGCTTAAATCGAATCGGGTTCATCAATTTGTTATGCCTATCGTAAGTACTAACTTGGCCAAACGCATCGGGAATTTTGCATACGCTCACATCTATCTATCTATACTTATAATAAATCTGTAGAGAGGTCAATTCTGTACATGAAATATATTTTCAAAATAACTATCAGGTGGTGATTAGGGATCGATACTGATGCCAAAAATGCAATCAGTAAAATTTTTGTCTGTCTGTCTGTCTGTCTGTCTGTCTGTCTGTCTGTCTGTCTGTCGGTTTGTATGTTCCTTATGGAAACAAAAACGACTCGACGGATTTTAACGAAACTTGGTACAATTATTCTTCATACTCCTGCGCAGGTTTTTGTATACTTTCCAGCAGAGAAGTAAAGGGGAATTTTGGGAAATTTGGGGAAAACGTGAGAAGTTACTCCATTTTTTAAGCTTCCGTCGCGTGTGCAGCCTTAATGGTTAAACTTACATAGAAATCATGTGTGGCGGAAATATTCTTCATAAAATTATCTAAAAAAAATTCCTCAACAGTATATGTCTATCTTTTATGGTTGACTCACAATAACACGTGTAATTCCTGATAGCTTAGCAGTTCGGATCATTCTGATTATATTTGTTTACTCTTACGTTTGTAAACCTCTCACTCATCCCTAATTTAAATAAGGTAACATTATTACCTATTCAATAAAAAAAGAATCATAGAAATCGGTAGACAAACACTGAAATTATACATAAAATAAGCCATCGCGCCCGTGATCGAAACCAAATCTTTACTAATTTACATATAACATACTAGATGGCGCCAGTAGTTGCATCCTACATAACGTAATGATTTATTTTTTAGATTGTTATAAATACTTCATGGCGTTTTATTCCAAAATTTGCTATTAAACGGAAATACTGAACCGTTCATTAAAGCGCAATCAAAATCACCAAACTACACTGTTAAGGGAGTGCTATAAATTTAATAAATTAAAAACATTACGCTGAATTTCACAATGCTTGAGCAGTGACTGAAGAAAGAAACCTCAGATATTTAAAAAAACAACGCTACCCGTGCGAAGCTGGGACGATCCACTAGTATACAATAAAGCAGTTAAAAATTGTAGTATTCAAAAAGAAGACTCTTTAGCTATACTTAAATCTAAGTTGACGAAATGGTTAAGGTCCATGGATTACGAGAGTACAGAATCAATAATAACAATATAACATGATAATTTACTATATAACATCTACTAATAAATACAATAGTATTACAAATTTATATGCCATAAAAATTTATGTAGGTCATATGTATTTTCATACCGTATTTATGAATATTTACAATTATAATAGTCACATCTTACACACCATTACTAACACCCTCACTATCACTTACACAACGACAAGGTTTTTTTTTTACATTCTTTTTAATTCTTATTTTAAATTTGATCCTTTTATTTATTAATTTTTTTTATCTTTTATCTTTGTTTAGTTTTTTTTTATTACTCGTTTATATCTAAAGCGCAGATTATATCATAATAATTTATTTAATTGGTTTCCCAAGAGACAGGCTGTGCCTAGTTTGGGAACCCCTGTAAATCGACAATGCTGTATTTCTTTTAATAAACGTATTTTTACTTTACTTTACTTTACTATTTACGTATTTTTGTAAAACAATTATTTTTACTATGCCCTTTTCTATTACAAAATGTACATATCATATATAAGAGTATGTGTTTTTCTCACGAATTTTATAAGTACAACGCGCAGCTACATGACCACGCCTCTTACACACTCTGCATATCATTCGATCTTGCCCTGAACTATTAATATTACTAGCCGAAACTAAATTTTGTTTAGGATTCATAAAAACCCTAGTATTCGATTGAAGCGACGACAAGTAGTTTAACAATGAGCAGGGATAGCGGCAACCCGCGGAAATTGCACCGATCTCAACTAGTTCACTAGTCACTACCAATCGTACCAACAATCACCTCAGTAATTAAAGATGGCGACAAACTACAAGCATTACCTAATGCTAACTTATCATAATAAAATTGGTACTTTCTAAAGGTAAATTAATAGGTACTTTCATTAACAAATCGCGTCTTAAATTTTGGCATAAAATAAGTAATACTTTAAAAAAATGCATATCTTTCGAAAAGGATGACGACGTTTGTCATTTTTGTTAAAATGCCTGTGACATATACTTATACAACACCCACATGACTAGAATTCCGTATCATCAGATGTCAAACTTTTATTACATGCGTCTACTTATTTCAATGCCAAACTTTTACTATGCTCCTCCAATAATACAGATATTTAATACCAGCATAATAATATTCTTCGTCTACTTTTATTAAGATATTGGATTGAATCAGGCGTTACTTTGCGGAAATCCATAGCAATACTAATATTAATAAATTTCTTCGCTTAATTCCGCTAAATAATACCTGCAGTCTTCATGCAACATGCACTGTGCACCGCCCGCCTTTCCACTCACAAGAAATCGAAAAGCAGACAATGCACCACACACACACCCGCAAGCGAAAACCACAGGCAACCACAAACATGCGACGCGTTTCGACTCAACACGAGTCATTGACGAGCAGTTAGTAGACAGTTCGGCAGCTGACAATCGTATGACGGGCACTCGGTGGTCAGCTGCCGAACTGTCTACTAACTGCTCGTCAATGACTCGTGTTGAGTCGAAACGCGTCGCATGTTTGTGGTTGCCTGTGGTTTTCGCTTGCGGGTGTGTGTGTGGTGCATTGTCTGCTTTTCGATTTCTTGTGAGTGGAAAGGCGGGCGGTGCACAGTGCATGTTGCATGAAGACTGCAGGTATTATTTAGCGGAATTAAGCGAAGAAATTTATTAATATTAGTACTTTTATTAATCTGTTTTTATACGACCTGTTCAATAAATAAAAAATATTTTTTAACAAAAAGAAAACAGACTTCATAGTGGGAAAAACAACCGAAAATAAACAATCTGGTACTAAAAAGTACGAAATAAGTTTTTTAATTGAATATGAGTACTGTGATTAATACCTTAGCAATTTCTTTATTCCACACGCGTCAGTTCAACCTACCTAAATATTAAAATTCTCTTAAATCAATTTGTGAGCCGGTGCCAGCCTGCGTGATGATTGACAATAATAAGCGTGTATTTCGCACTTCATACACATGTACAATGTAGGATACCTTGTAGTTGTAGGGTAAATTTATTGTTATACGTATTTCCATTTAAAACGTTAGGCGATAGATATATATTGTTTAGATTGTAATAATCAGAGATAGATAGTAGGGTGAATTCACTTTTGTTTGACTGGCACCGACTCAAAAATTAATTTAAGAGAATTTTAATGTTTAGGTAGGTTGAACTGATGCGTGTGGAATAAAGAAATTGCTAAGGTATTAATCACAGTACTCATATTCAATTAAAAAACTTATTTCGTACTTTTTAGTACTAGATTGTTTATGTTCGGTTGTTTTGCCCACTATGAAGTCTGTTTTCTTTTTGTTAAAAATTGTTTTATTTTACGAGTTTTAGAGATGGGTAGACCTGGCAAAGATGCCTCTCGTAAGAGGCAGTGCGACGGTTACTGTATTATTCTTCGTCTTTACGGTATTTCTATTATCATACGATATTAAATAGGCTCAACAATATGAAACTTTACATTGTTCTTAAAATCCCTCGATAGGCGATGGTCTACAATTTTACATCTCAAGAAAGACTCAAACGTTCTCGCTGAATATCCCCGAAGGGGTTAGCAGAGGTAGTAATACATCTGAATATCACGTGACATTGTCACCTGTTGTTCAGTGTACCCACGCTTTGCTTGGACCCACGTTCTCACGTTATACAGGGCAGGCCTATCGGCGTTTTGAACAAATACACTGTCACATGATTGTGAGGTTCGACAGTCCCCTCGATTTCCTGGGATGCCATCATCAGATCCTGGTCTCATGGTACTTTCTCGGTAACAATAACATAACAAAAGAAATGTTGATTGAACCTGTGCTTCTCTTCATAAAAGCTACGAAGAGGAGCATAAATCTTTATGGAATAGTGAAAGAACTGTTTCCCAACTCCTAGTGATTAAGGACCCAAACCTTCCATCATCAGCTCAGCAGCATAACAATATGATGATTTTCAGAAGCAAATGCCAATATAAGTTCAGAAAATAGGTAAAACGCGGTACATTTGCCTATAAATATTCAGGTTTCCCCTCGATTTCTCCAGGATCCCATCATCAGACCCTGATATCCTCATCATGGTACCAATCCGGGAGTATCTTCTATCAAATAAAAAAATAATAATCAAAATCGGTTCATAAATGGCGAAGTAATCGGCGAACAAACATAAAAAAAATATACGGTCGAATTGAGAACACTCCTTTTTTTGAAGTCGGTTAAAAATGAAAATAGATACAGATCAACTAACCAACTAGATTGGTACAATATAATAACTTGTGGTAAAGGGTGAAATCTTAGCAATTATTGCTTTAATAATAATCTATAATAAATATGTAAATGCTATCGATTGTCTCTACCTATATTGCCGTGTAGTGTCGGCTTAGAATAACACTACCCCATTTCTAACCGTGGGTGATCGTAAGAGGCGACTAAGGGTATAGGGGCTCCTTAAGTGATTTAAGGGTGATGTGGTTGGAGACCCGTCACCAAAAATATTAACATAAGATTCTCTTCCCCAATCAACTTCCAAAAGTGGCTGAGGAATTTCTCATTTCAAAGCTCTGGCTACCCCGTAAGGGTATAGCCCCGTAAGGGTAAGTATTTAGCCTTGAGTATATTTATGTATACGTCTCTACCTACTAATACAAATATTCAATGTCAAAAATATGCAAACCTGTAACTTACAGATCAAAAAGCAATACTTAACCACTCAGCCTCATGAGCTTAAATTATTTTCTCCCGGGTTTTACGGGCCGTTAAGGAGATTTACACAGAAATGGGTCACACCTTCGCAAAGAAAATACCAAAAAAGGATTTCCGCGTTTGTCTCCTAAACAAACATCTCTTTATGAAAACTTAAACCTTATTTGGTACGAAACTCCGCGCGAAGATCTTTTTCTCGTGTTCGTTTTGTTATGCAATGAAAAAGTTAGAGGAGTAGTTCTAAAGTTGAATACTTGCGCAAACGATGTAAGTATGTAGTTCGGTTATTGGTTTGCCGGTGTTATTCAATCTATGTCAAGTAACTTTTCTACTACCTGTATTCTTCTTTCGAGTGAAGTAACTGTTTTGATTATAATTTTGGCCCTTTTTTGTTAAGATGAAGGATGTTTTCAGAAGCTTTTGTTTAACTCTCACTACAATAATCATCAGCCATTATGTCCACTGCTGGACATAGGCTTACGCCAAAGATTTACACAACGATCAAGCCTGTGCTACCCTCATCCATCGGCTTGCCGCGACTGTTACCCAGTCACTAGTCTACCTTATGCAGTACGTGGCTGCCACTTCAGAACATTCGAGTTCCAACAGCCATCACTTCTGCATACAATGTACAGATGTAACTCAATTCGGTGATATGTACCTTCAAACGTTGTCCAAGGTTTAGAATATCATCAACCCACTAACCTATTACAATTTTTTCCCGCGGGTTATGTAAGAGGCGATATAGGGTTTTGGGGCTTTTTAATTGTGTGTTGGGCAAATCGGCCGACGACCCATATCCAATTATTATTTATATCATAATCTTTTCCCCACTGAACTTGCAAAAGTGGCTGAAGCTCAGACTTCCCCATCTAAAGATACATAGCCGTAAGTATACGTCTATTTATTTGATCCCATTTACGTTAACATTTTGAAAGCAGTTTAAGTTTAAATGACAATGGATACCTAGCTTTGTAGCGCCTTTCTACATCTCAAAAGTATCTAAAAGGGTAACGTTACTAAACGGCATAAAATACCAAGATGTCAGACAAGTCATTTTGTATTAACTCTTACAGTAAGAGTACCATACGAAAGGTCTTGCTGAGAATATCTCGAATAATTGTGAGCAATGTTATTCTGAATCACATCTTGCGCATCACCTAAGAAAGCTGAAAATTCATTTTTAATGCATACATACAAATTCCTTACAGATATAACTCCCAATATATTCGTACGAAACGGCGATATGCCTACCCCTATCACGAAAGTACACCGTCCAAGCAAAACGTGGGTACTCTGATCACCTGGTGACAATATCATGAGATGTTCAGAAATAATAGTAACTCTCCCAACTCCTTCAGGGTATTCGGTGTCAAGGTTTGAGTTTGATATAATTCCCAAAAATTAGTAACTAAAGCATTACAATAAAGAATTCTTCAGCCATTTTAGGAAGTTCAATGGGAAAAAATCAATCAATAAAGCCTCAATATCATTAATTGCCTTCTCTGCTATTCTAAGCTGATAGCATTATAAATAACGATGTATATTTATACTGCAATCTTACAATATAATATAATCTTGTTTAATTCATATGTTCTTAAGCTTTTAATCTATTCATTTTACAAATGATGCAATGAAGCTAAACTTTAACATTTACTCACTTCATTCATTTTCATAGATAATCGAATGGCATACTATATTTATGGGATATATATATATATAGCTATTTTGTAGGATACTCTCGAGCTTCACCTACTGTCATCAAACTTTTCACACATTGTTTTATTTTATGGCCCCTCGTAATTATTGACTCAATTTCAGAAATACAATATATAGCGTTTGAACACTAAAACTTAGCATAATCGAACCATCTTTTTTTTCAGTATGTTTTTCATTGCACAAAATTTTACTAAATTGAAAGGTTATATTTTTACGTATATTATTTTCTATGGAATGTTAGATATAGGAACGTATAAGGATGTCTGTTTGAGAATTTTAACAACATACGGATGTGTTGTACAGGACATAATGTAATTTTTTCCTTAACGCATTAACAAAAATATAAAATATGTATTTGATACAAAATAAAAAGTTATAGCTAATAACCAGTACGTAAGGTCTACCCACTCCAACAGATAGTTGGACGTTGAAAGACACTATTGCAAAAAAATACTTGACCAAATCAGTTATGATTGGGATCGTATTACCTTGATTTGATGGGTAAGAAACAAAAGAGAATCTCTTGAACTCATTAAAGCTCAACACTGAAAGGCAGAACTGCCGCTTAACAAAGACAGGTATCTATTTGACCTGACCGACATCGATAGCCCTTTGTCTTCAATATATATATATTATCACCAAAGCTTATTGCTGTCCATATGAGGATAGTGTAACTAAGGCTTAGTTCACCAAGGTGGCCTCGTGAAACGGTTGTCAGAAATATCCGTATAATCAGCCAAAAAGTAACGAATATTAATCAAGCGGTATTTTTGCAAACGCACTTGCACTGAATTATGTTATATCAGAATTAAATTTAAGTTGAAAATTTATTTTGTATTCAAAATTAATATTTAAATAGTTTTAAACATATGATTTGTTAATAGTTATATACTTTGGTGCAAGTTTTTTTTTCTGCAATAATAAAGGTAAAGGTTTGCTTCACGTATAATATTTTAAAGACTTAAAATATTATGTAAGTATATAATAATATAATGTATATATTATATTTAATAATCTACTGATAACAAAAACACATTGTTTAAATTTACTAAAACTTAAATCTATTTATTATGTATATAATATTTTATAAAACTATCCAACATAGTTACGTATTCCATTTTTTTATTATTGAATTAGTTTGATTGTTGAATACAAATTGATTTAAATTCTGAACATTTTTCATATATTTTCTCTTTGTTTTAATTAAGTAAAAACTATACGTGCGTTATGTAAATTTGAACAATTTTTAAATGACGTGAGATACCGTAAAAATGCTGAAAGTACAATTGAAAATTTGATTTTTCATTTTTCAGTTTATGTATGTACTTTACTAAATTTCAAACCAAAATCTTTCATCATGAGTCCTTTCTTTTTTGGAACTATATCTAATTTCAGTTGTTTGGCAAACGCTCGCGTAGAATAGAACAACACGTGTGTGATGTGGCGTAGTCAGCAACACATGTGCTACGAATATAGAAGATTGCTACGGAACCCTGCACTACGATATTTTTTCTAATAAAATTTTATGCTTTCAATTCTTTTAAAACTAACGGGTTTTCTCACTTCTCTTAGTTTTCGTAACGTTAAAGTTTTAAACATTTTAACTAGTTTAAAATGTAAATATCACATAAGTATTTGCCTAATATAAATATCAGATCAAGTGGGTGCATTACAAGATTACTATTTACCTAAATCTGTGGTTGTTGGTTCCATTCCGATTGGGTGCAATAATATATCTAGTTATAGGTGCTTTTTCTCACGTAATATATATATGTGTAGAGCTGAATCTCTTTGTGTACACAGCACTTAAAAAAGAGCCTTTCATTTTTCTAGTAAGTATAATATCAGCTAAGCGTTTCTTTATTAAAAATACTTCAAATTTTATAACTTTAACTGAATCAAAAGTTGATTAAAAAGCTTCATGTAGGTACTAATTGCAGTGGTTAAAGGGCACACGTGTGGGCGTTTTTCAGTTCACTGTGAGTACATCAAACCACCATTACCGGCACGCCACTTGCCTTGTATTGTTTCTGTGTCCGGTTAAAAACAATATTTAGCCTTTTTTAACTACACTGTATACGAGTACTTGCTGAGTTTTATTACCCATATAAATGAGCTGATTTTTTTAATGACTAAAGACGCCAGTATTATGATGAGTTTGATAGAGTAAGTCAGAACTTAAGTTAGTTTTTTAAGGATTTGTTGTTGTATTATTAAACAATGGTGTGACATACATAATCAATTTTATTTTATCATAAAATTTCTATGGAAAACCATGAATAGTTAAAATGTTATTACTTCTTATTTCGTCTTGCTTCAATTATTGTTTTTTTTACGTTTTGGGTTTTGAGGTATTGTAATTTTTCATTGTGTGGTTGAATTTATACCTACGATTGAGGGAAGTCTGCTTATGTAGAGCTCTTAAAAGTGAAGATGAATAAATAATCTATTTAAATCCTATGAGGTAAAACGTCGGTAAAGCGGATGCTTTGAACAGGTTTAAGAGTGGTATTATAATTCTATGTTGAAAAGTTCCTAACATACATATACTCACGGTTTACATCCCTAGAAAAGGTAGTCACAGCTTCAGAATATGACATTCCTTAGCCACTTTTGTAAATGGAGTGAGGAAAAGATTGTTGGTGATGGGTCTTTAAGCGCAAAGCCAAAAATTCACATAAAAAGCCCCAATACCTTAGGGCACCTCCTACAACGGGAAGGTATGGGGTAGAGCTATTCTAAGCCAACACTATACTGCCTAGTTAGAAAGCAGTAAATATAAACTATAAAATTACCAAAACCGTAACGTAAACGCGAAACCGTACCACCCCAAAATTTATTTTCATATCGTAATTTTTACGTTTTAAAACAAGTGAGACCAACTCCTTTTATATTGTTATTGAAACTACTGAGTAATTATATGTTTAGTTTAGTTCTCATATAATTTATAAAAGAGGAAAATAGAGTCTTTAAAATGAACCCAAAAAATAGGCAGATCCAAAAACATATTTAATTTCTAATACACAATACGCTATATTGAAAAAACTAATACGTTCCAACAACAAAGTCCCCAAACATTCATTACAAAGTAAAAATTACCATTAATCAATAATTATAATTGGCCTATCAAAACTGTTCTTCAATCTATCAATCATCGACAGACATCTGTAATCGCGGCGTTTCAAAATAAACAACACTCAGTGCGTCTACGCGAAGCAATTTTTAACTCGGTCACGCTGCTCTAGGGGTAGGGGGTTGGGTCGATCAAGGGGATGAAGGGGGAGGAGGGGGGCCAGGCAATAAGTGCCCCTTCTCTTTCACCGGCACTTTAACTCGGGTGCACTGATTTGATAACACCGTTTGTTTCAAGCGCCACTCGCGAATAGCCATCAATTTAAGATCGAGGACTTTTTCGTCGAAATTGGTTTATATCTTGACCTTTGGCCGCGGGCGATATATTGGGATTCTTTTTCTGTTTACAGCTATTCCAATAAGCCACGCGATTTGTTGTTTCCTTTTACTACCCATTCTTGACACTTCATTTTGTTTTGGTATATTGAGTTGTCTTTGAAGAAATGTACCAATAGATTTTCGATGATTATATTTGAAGTTGAATTCTTGGTTTCTTTTTCTTACATTTACTTTTAAAGGTAAAAAAATGTTTTGTATATAATGGGATAGGTTAATTGTACTCCTGTTAAAAAGTTTGCTCACTATTTGAATGTTATATGCGAGGCGAAACCCTAATTTTTAACTCAATTCTTATCTATACTTATAATAAATCTGTAGAGAGGTCAATTCTGTACATGAAATATATTTTCAAAAAAATAATTAGGGGGTTATTAGTGATTGGTACTGCTGCCAAATAGGCAATCAGTAAAATTTCTGTCTGTCTGTATATCTTTCTGTCTGTCAGTCTGTCTGCCTGTCGGGTTGTATGTTCCTTATGGAAATAAAAACAAATCGACGGATTTTAACAAAACTTAGTATAATTTTTTTTCACACTCCTGAACAGGTTATTGGATACTTTTTTACAGCGTAGTGAAGGGAAATTTGGGAAATTTTGGAAAAACGAGAGAATTTACTTAATTTTTAGGTTTCGTCACGTGTGCAGACTTAATGGTTTAAGTTACGTAGAAATGATGTATTACAGAAATATTCCGCTGTCAAGAAATATCCCTCAACAGCATATATCTATCTTTTATGGTTTACTCACAATAACACGTGTAACTCCTAATCGCTTAGCAGTTCAGAGCATTCTGATTATATTTGTTTATGATACTCTCACTAATCTCTAATTAAAAAAAGTTTACATTATCACGTATTAAATAAGATAAGAATCATGAAAATCGATATAGCAACACCAAACTTATATGTATATGAAAATAAGCCATCGCCGTCGTCGCACGTGAATACTGAATCATGCTTCGACAAAGGGCGAGCAGTGATTGAAGAAACCCCAGATATTTTTTAAATTACGCTACCCGTGTGAACCTGGGCCGAACCACTAGTTATAAATAAAGTTTATATAATCAGAAAAATGTATAAATGTCATTTGATAGTTTTATACATAATTGCTCAAAAAAGTTTTTTCAACGACCAATAATTTACTATGGACAACCTCAATTAAAATATAAAACTAAACTATGGACTAATTATTGTAAAATTTACAGCAGAAATTAAATTAAACAATATAAAAAATGTTTTCAAAATTTGCTGCCGCAAAATTTTTGATAGTTTTTGCTTATTCAGAACTTAAGAATATGTATATATAAAAAGATTTCACATAATATAAACATCTATAATTATGTATTATTAGGAAATCAATTAAGTCATGCATAAAAAAGATTATTTCAACATAAAAATGAACTTACCTTGTCAATCATTGATC
Organism: Bedellia somnulentella; assembly: GCA_963576735.1. Taxonomy (NCBI): domain Eukaryota; kingdom Metazoa; phylum Arthropoda; class Insecta; order Lepidoptera; family Bedelliidae; genus Bedellia; species Bedellia somnulentella. The sequence goes on from OY755188.1 coordinate 7,519,157, forward strand.
AATAAATTCATAATTATGCTCATAAGTCGACGAAAAATAACAATAAAAACATATATTTCATGGCCATTTTTCATTAGCAAGAATATCCAAAAAATCTTGTTTGCCCAATTAAGAATTACATATACACATTGGCAACATTAAAATCCTCTACTGTACAATTCTGGTTTATAATGAGCAAATGTTTTCATTCGAGACTTACAAATCGTATCTTGTTACAACGATGGCAGACAATGGCTGTACCAATCAACATCGAAGCACAACAGGCAATCGATATCGTGTTACTTGGAAATGAACACATCTCTTCACGACTGGAGCTATTCACATCATCGCTTCTTAATGCAACACATCTCTATGCAGTATACGAAATTGGACAATAAAACGATCGAAATTTTCAATTCAAGTATCAGAGTGATCACATGTTATAACTTACCTATAAGTTTTTATTGGCTTAATTGATTAGTAATAATCCCCACATGAGGTTTCATGCAAAACAAAGCCTAACATTTACATACTTTAACAAAACTGAAAAGCACGCTTTTGAAGCACAAATTTTTAGTACTGCATAATTTGAAATTATTTAATCCTGGCGACCCTGATTAGGATAAAAGGATGAATCTATGAAATAATGATATTAACGTAAATTCTCGATAAGTGTAAAAATATTGAATCAAATCAGTCGGTTTAAAGTGGGTAAAAATCGAGTTGGTTCCATACAAACATACATACTGGTGAAGCTAATACAGGCGTGTTAAAAAAATTATCATGACCTACTGTTAAAAGCGAATTTTGTTTTCACTGTCACAATTTCATGATCTAGCAAATTTTGAGTATTTTGTGTCATTTTTGTTTCGGCTAATTTGGCTATACTCATATTTAGATTTTAATGGCAAAAAATAATTAAATTCTAAAAAAGGTTATCAGAAAATATCACTTTAACGACCGATTTCTGAATTGAGTATTCCAGCTGAGAACAACTTAAGTCACGTTCTGTCGCATTGAAATCTTAACAACTGAATGAGACAAAACGATACTTAAGTTGTTCTCAGCTTGAATACTCAATTCAGAAATCGGGCGTAAGTCGCCAATTTCTATTTATTAATATTATTTCTATGACATGTTTCAATTTTGATGTACAACAAAGAGTTTTCCATACTTCTGTGCTTAAAAGTATTTGCAGCCGTTAGTAGCAGTTTTACAGCCATTCAACCTAAAATAGGTCAGTACGATTTGCTATTATGATTTCAAACAACATTTAAAAAAAACACAAATCTTGTATTGCTACAGGTGCCGTTAGATTCAAATAAATCTTGGCGTATTAGGTTGAAAAAAGATATAGTTGGTTGAAATGGTTGGAAAATTGCTGTGTAGTGTCGCCTTAGAAAAGCACTACCCATTTTTTTCCGGTGGGTGTACGTAAGAGGCGCCTAACGGTATTGAGGCTATTAAGGGATTTTTTGGCGACGCGGTTGGAGACCCATCACCAACAACCTTTATTTAACCATCTTTTCCCCTCTCAACTTTCCAAAAGTGGCTGAGGAATTATCTAATTCCTTAACTCTGGCTATCCCTTCTAGGGATTTATAGCCGTGAGTATATATATGTATGTATGTATACAAACGGGCAAAAAAGATGCAAAATCCTTTTGTAGTACTCGCTGCCTCTTAACATCAAATATTTATTTAACAAGCATTAACAGGATTATTTTGTTATTAAACCGGCTTTTGAGCTTGAATTGAATAAAAGATAAATTTTAGGTTTCAAATTGACTCTCATTTTGAGGCGAACAAACAAATCGTCTAATGGAAAAAAGCCGTAAGCGTTTTTTGAAAAGGTTGTTTAACAGCAAATGAAAAGTCAGCGATCACATTCAGTTTTCAGCACTAATTTGCAGAGCCTATTGTTGTTGAAATGGAAAATTAGAATTCTATTTATTTGAGCCTTTGTGAAAACAAATTGATTGGGGTGTGTTCAAGTTGTTTTGTCCTAGTATATATCTAAAGTGGTGTCACTAGTGACTGGAGAGGTGTTGGTATGCAAATAAGAAAATTGCTTTTAAATGAGCATATTACTATGACCAACAAAATTTAAAGGCAAATATTCGTAGATTTGAAATAGAAGTGAAATTGCACAACCAAGTTAATTTAAGCAATTGAAAGCTATCTCCAGATTTCTGAAGTGTGTAAAAACGTAACGTAAACGTGCGTAGGCAATTAAACATAAACTTGCAAAATTATATTTATGATTTGTAAAAACACAAAAATATACATAATTATGAAAACAAACAAACCAAAATCGTACTAACCCGACAATTTGGGAATAGGTCGAGTCTGTATATTGGTTCGAGGTTGTGAATTAACTTTCATGCTCATATATTGTTATTGAGTTTACAAGAAGTGAGTTTAGATAATAAGTATTAATTAATTTGAATGTAAAATCTTCACCTTTTTAAAGTAGATTGTGAAAAAACTTTTGCCTATTATATTCAAATCATCAAACGTTAATTTCACTTAGTGCAGTATAATAATAATTTGCGACGATAAAACTATACAGAGTGGAACCACATCTGCTGACATTTGGCTATGTTTTAAGTTAAGAATTACGCTGTTCTGACTTCTAGTAAGTACATATTTTCTCTACAAGTACCCTAGTTATAAGGACAAGTGTGATTTTGCTTTTAATTCTCTTACATTTTTGATAACAAGTAACGTTTGCTCTTTAATATAGCATAATATGGCACAGCCTAAATAATCATATTGTTATATTAAAGCATTCTTCACTTAGAGTTTTTTTTATATGACTATTACATGGCTTATATTGATATAGGTATATTGATTCCATTGGTGAGCAAACATTTCTCAGTTAACAAGTTAAATGCATTCATATATTTTTAACCAAGTGAGTTCCAATCCTGGGTCGGGCCTACACCAATTTGTCTTTTCTAAAGTCATATGTGTGGTTAATTTATCATGGTTGTTAACGGTGAGGGAAAACATCGTAAGGAAACCCACATGGCTGAGTTGTACTTAGTCATGTGACAGTGTATTCGTACAAAACGGCGATAGGCCTGCCCCCTATCACGTGAGTACACTGTCTAAACAAAACGTGGGTACCTTCTCTGGACACTAGATGGCGCTGCCATGTGAGTTCAGAAGTATTGGTACCTCTGCCAACCCCTTCGGGAATAAACGGCGTGAACGTTAATGTTATATTTATGTTATATTTTTAACCCACTGCGTAAAGAAATATGGTAAGTACGGTAAGTTCTTATCCGACACTAAAGTATTTTAATGACTACTGAGTTTTAGAAATTACTGAGATGTCAACTCGTAAACGACAGTCTTATTTAATTACTTTTCTTAAAGTTGTTTCCATTCATCTGTACATACAAATCATTCCACTATTTTTAGTTTTAAGAAAACTGTGCAGTATAAACATTTCTTTCAAGAACGTAAAATATGAAATAAAAAGGCATAGCTTGTGCTAGAAAATTCCATACAGGAAAATGGAGCAGAACGTTTTTCGTATTTAAATTAAATGCACGTCAAGTTGTCGGGTTGCCTCTGACAAGAGGAAGGCATATTTGACACTATTGTATCTTGGTTCTGGGTCAAGACAAACAAAAGAAGATTTCATGTAAAAATATAAGGCAACAAAGTTTCATAGCTCACAACTCAGCTCTCAACTAAAGCCAACTCAACATTCAAGTTGAATATCATCGAAGGTGTGCTAGTGTGTATATGCAGCTGAGAAAACCTAGGTTTTTCGTAGACTGTATTCAAAATTAGATGACACACACTGGACAAACAAGAAACTGTGAATTTTCAGGTATATAAAGTGATTTTAATACTAACATGTTTTCTAGCTGTGTAGTGTCGGTTTAGAATAGCACTACCCCATTTCTTCCGGTGGGTGTACATAAGAGGCGACTAACGGTAATGGGGCTTTAAAGGGATTTTTGGGCGATGCGGTTGGAGACCCATCACCAACAACCTTTATTTTACCATCTTTTTCCCACGCAACTTCCAAAAGTGGCTGAGGAATTTCAAATTCCTTGGCTCTGGCTACCCCTTCTAGGGATTTATAGCCGTGAGTATATGTATGTATGTATGTTTTCTACATAACTTCTCTTTCTTTCTTTTAATTATTAAACTCGTTATAGCAGTCACCATTTACCAAACGATTTACGAATAAGCAAAGCAACATATCACAATTTAAATTAATTTATGTTTACGAAAAGAATAAACAAACGTATAACTTCATAAGATTAAACTTGAATCGTACAAAATAATCATGTAGAACTCATCTTAATGAACTTATCACGCGCGCTCCGAAACAAATATTTGCTCGGCAGAGTAATCTGTCAGACAACAATAATGAATCCACATTCCCTCACCCGATATTATTTCACGAATCGTATTGTACAAGTATCATCGCGTAATTCTCCTCCTCGCTTAAGATATTCATAGCAATTTCCGTTTTATTCCAAAAACAATTTCGGCAGACACGTTTTTGTATAGAACGACGTTGGAACACGGCGGGTTTCCGAGTGAAATCATAAAGTAAGGACTACTACTAAATCATGCTATAAATTATCGAGCATGAAATATTCAAAGCGGTTCAGCATACGGGGTGTGAAGAATACTGGAAAATTTCAGGCAGTTTTCATACTCCCTTGACGCTAGCTGTATTCAGGCGAGGAGGCATTAATTTCGAGTTATACGCGCTTATCGAGCTCTTTCCGGCTGTTGGTAATTAAACGATCATTTATAAATGACGGGATCAATTTGTAATTGCATATGCTGTCAAGGACTTGTATGCTTAAGGTGTGTAAGTTTTGCTGTATGATTCGTTCTTATAATCAATGATATAAGGTTGATATTTGATTAAATGAAAATATTATTAATATGGCCCTCCATTAGACATACGCTACAAATGATATACATATTATATGATAATAATGGTTTTCATAGACAATGTAGGGAGCACTCGTGAGTATGTCCGGTTCGGCAGCGTGTTATTAGTTTATCGAGCAAATAATAATATGAAAAAGCCTTTTCAGGAATGTGTTTAATTAAATGGAAAACTTATGAACATGTAGGATTACGAGTATGCTGTAATTTTTACCTTTTAATGTTTTGTTGTGCGTTTAGTTTTTTTTTTTTTTAATATGCTTAATTTTTTATTCGTGTAACATGTAGTGCATGCTTTATTTGTTATCTATTTGAAAACTATTTTGTTTAATATTAAATATTTATACTCAATATTTTAATCATTCTATCTAGGTATGAGCAAAGTGGAAATGCAGGGTATCTTTATGTGAGTTGGTGTATGCCTATACAATTTCAATAGAATGAAGGTGGGAATAGTATGTAATTGTATCGCCTATAAAAAATGTATATTTGTTGATTTCCTTTATTTATTCTTTATTTATTAGTCATAAAAATGGCTTGCTTTTTATCTCATGTCATCGGCCAAAAAATATAATAGTATAAGATCCCGCTGCTGAATCTCTACGTTCATAACGTAAAAAGTCAAACACACATTTTAACATAAGCTTATGAATAGGAGAATACACTGACAAGACGCAGCCAGGCAAAAGTGGCCGCAAGTAATTTTAATTTAATTAATGTTTATTATTTTCTGGAGACAAATTTCGTTCACTTGTTTTCGAAATATAATAACATCCCCATCATAGCAGTGTATATAAAGAATATGAAAATCCATAGGTGCCGTTGCAAATTCGGCCGCAACTACCTCGCAGCCAGGTGTAAGTAGGTTATATTTTGGAGTGTTTTATACGTTCATAAGTTACACGCATATTTCTTATATGAAATCGTTTTTAGTGATTTTCCATTATATTAATTACGTAAAACTTATCTAGATCAGATAATAAAAAAACATTCTTATAAAGGCGAGGGTCCGAAGTGAAAAGAATAAAAGAGCATCTCATACATGCTATAGAATAATTAATGAAAGGGAAGCAAGAGAAGTTTTTCAAGATGGTACTAAGTGGCGATCGATAGTCTCTGCCTACCCCAATGGGAATAATGGGCGTGAGTATAGGTAAGTAAGTAAGTATTTAAAAAATATAAATATAGTTATTATATAAGTCATAAAATATAAATAGAAACAATAGCACAGTTTGTGAAATATATTTGGATATATCGCGTTTTTAACAGACGGCAACCCTAATTTGCGGCCGCTTTTTCACAGGCAGTTATGTATTATCATATTAGGAAAAAAAATAGCTTTAATTTCATATAAGAAATATGCGTGTAACTTATGAACGTATAAAACACTCCAAAATATAACCTACTTACACCTGGCTGCCAGGTAGTTGCGGCCAAATTTGCAACGGCACCTATGGATTTTTATATATTCCTTATATACACTGCTATGATGGGGATGTTATTATATTTCGAAAACAAGTGAACGAAATTTGTCTCCAGAAAATAATAAACATTAATTAAATTAAAATTACTTGCGGCCACTTTTGCCTGGCTGCGTCTTGTCAGTGTATTCTCCTGTTCATAAACTTATGTTAAAATGTGTGTTTGACTTTGTACGTTATGAACGTAGAGATTCAGCGGCGGGATCTTGTACTATTAGCCACGACACCTATGAGTAAGTGTATTCTAAGATCCTAAGATATTCTACGCCGATACAACACAGCTTTTTCGTATGGTTCATCGTTAATTTAATTATTTGTGTAGTAAAAAAATACCTCTAAATCACACTCATATAATCTTATAGAATCATTTATACAAAATAGCATAATGGATTGATAGAATATTTCAAAAGTCAAATAAACCTTCTTCATAGAAATAGAGCTTAATTCAAGAACGCTTTCTCTCGGCTTCAAAGCAATTTACCCACGATTGTTATTCAAATCAAATATTTATAACGAATTCCTAATGTTTTTTGAAGGCTCAATGGTTTCTCTTATGAGAAAAAAAATAGGATCTCAATTTATATTCACCGTGTTAAATGTTAATATCTGTTTTATAAGGCAATGTTTCAAGCGGGCGGAATTAAAATTCCTTTGAGTTTCCTTGGGGAAACCAATTGAAACCCTTTTCCTTTGAAATTCTAGTTTAACATAATCGGTAAAAGCTGTTTACTAAGTAATGTTATTTTGGAAATCAATTTATTTCTTTAACCAATATAGAGAATAGAGATACATCTTATTTCTATGATCAAATTTTAGATTGAACTAATAATTCTTCCGAGACAAAACTATTTGATTTAACAAGCAAACATACGGCAATTTACGTTTGTAAGACTCTGGCCTGTTGTGCGTTATAAAATAAACACATTGTATGCTAGACGTTTCAGTAACAGATAGAAAGTTTTTTCTGTAGCAGGAGATCTAGCACGGACATTATTTTATCGTGACTCAGTCGGTTAGAATGAGATTAAAATATACGATACTATGTAAGTGCGAAAGGGATGGCTGTTTTATACCACTCGATATCTAGTTAAAAGGTCGCTTGTACTAGCCATGCTGTAGTTTGCAGTGAGATTTTCCTCGGAGCATGAGGTAAAAAGGAGAGGATCCGTCAAGTGTCAGGATCATCTATCTATACTTATAATAAATCTGTAAAGAGGTCAATTCTGTACATGAAATATATTTTCAAAATAACCATCAGGTGGTGATTAGGGATCGATACTGATGCCAAAAATGCAATCAGTAAAATTTTTGTCTGTCTGTCTGTCTGTCTGTCTGTCTGTCGGTTTGTATGTTCCTTATGGAAACAAAAACTACTCGACGGATTTTAACGAAACTTGGTACAATTATTCTTTATACACCTGCGCAGGTTTTTGTATACTTTCCAGCAGAGTAGTAAAGGGGAATTTTGGGAAAAAGGGAGAAGTTACTCCATTTTTTAAGCTTCCGTCGCGTGTGCAGCCTCAATGGTTAAACTTACATAGAAATCATGTGTGACGGAAATATTCTTCATAAAATTATCTAAAAAAAAATCCCCAGCAGTTTATGTCTATCTTTTACGGTTGGCTCACAATAACACGTGAATTCCTGATAGCTTAGCAGTTCGGATCATTCTGATTATATTTGTTTACTCTTACGTTTGTAAACGTCTCACTCATCCCAAATTTAAAAAAGGTAACATTATTACCTATTCAATAAAAAAAGAATCATAGAAATCGGTAGACAAACACCGAAATTATACATAAAATAAGCCATCGCGCCCGTGATCAAAACCAAATCTTTACTAATTTACATATATATATTATACTAGATGGCGCGAGTAGTTGCATCTTAAATCACGTAATGATTTATTTTTTAGGTTGTTATAAATACTTCATAGCGTTTTATTTAAAAATTTGCTATATTACGGAAATACTGAACCGTTCATCAAAGCGCATTTAAAATCACCAAACTACACTGTTTAGGGAGTGCTATAAATTTAATAAATTGAAAACATTGCGCTGAATTTCACAATGCTTGAGCAGTGACTGAAGAAAGAAACCCCAGATATTTAAAAAAACAACGCTACCCGTGCGAAGCTGGGACGATCCACTATACAAAATAACGATCGATAATTTTTGACTAATCCAATGGGGATTAATTGCATAAATATTAGTTTGACTCGATTGAATTATAAGCATTCAAGCTTATCTTCGGTTATCTTATTCAATCCGTAATGCAAAAAGTTTGAAAAACATTAATAAGAATTTTGCGCAGAAGAAGGTGTATAATATTATTTTTACTTATCATTCTATACAGGTAGAGAGCATAAGGCAATAGTTTAAGTTAAGCTATGCATTCAAAATATGTTGCATCAAAGGAAAATAAAATTCAAGCAATACCATATATTTGATGTGAGGCACACACCTATTTAGTAGGATAACTACTTTTGTATTTTACTTTACTTTTGTACAGTTATTTACATACTTTTACTTATTGTCAAATTCTATGGCCAAACTAAAAATAACTTTAGATAGTTTGTCTTTAAAATTATTTACCTATAGTTTTATCGAATATCAAATAAACTATGGTAAAATTTTGATAGCTGGACCACCTCTTGTATTTTTAAATATATTGATTTCGTGATAACAAAAAACTATCTCTAAATCGTACGTTTTCATTAGTTACGCAAGTGAGCCGAAAATAGACAAAAAACAGCTTAAAATACGTGAGCAGTATTTCTTCCCAAAAACTATCCGATGTTTTTGTGTCTAAACATAACTTATAACCCAAAATCAACAAAAGGGATGTTCGAAACACGTACCAGCAAAAAACTAAAGTTCGACCAAGCAATCTCGTGCAAGAATATGGAATATGCTCCACTTTCTTCCTTAGGGCAGTGGTTCATGAATATTTCAAAACGGATCAATTATTAAAATGATTTAGTAGTGCCGGGGCTGTCGGGTATAAACGTAGTCGGAGATGTGGAGCTCGTTACATTTTTTTCGCACGAATAACTTGTTGGCCGGATTTTGCGGCTATCAGCAAGTTTATTACGCAAAATATATTGTTCTGTTTTTTAGCTGAGAACAAACGTAATATTAAACTCGAAAAACTAATATAGCATTGCTAGTAATTTGCATTATTTCAAAAGCAATTTTAGTACTGTTACATACAGAAGATTCTAATAAGTTAACAAAAACATAACATAACCAACATTCACGCCATTAGAGCCAATTGGGATAGGCAGATACTATTAATCACCACATCTTACGAGATACTAATAATCTCTTTTAACATATACAAAATGATGTAAGTGTACAAAAATATATTTTTCTTAGCTTTCATATCACATATATTACTTAATGTCCTGAGATCTGTTTTTTGCCTGGAGTGTTGGAGAGTGTATTTACTCGAGACGAGACATGATTGTTACCGTTTTGTTTGCACATATTGTTATGTAACTGGTCATATGCCCAAAGATATTATTACACAGAAAAAAAAATATTACAAACCTGATGATTGATCTCATAAAAATATAATCCTTTGTTTATAGAATTTATTTTAAAATAAAAGTAGTAAAAAACCCATGTCAAATAAGATCAATAAAGTCACCAATCAATTTTAATATTGATAACACAATTTTCATAAATGGAACCATGTAAAGCGATAACATATCTATATCGACCTCAGCCTATCAATCATCGCTCTACCAGTATAATACAATCAGTTCCAAACCCAACATTCTACAAAAAGTTCCCCAAACGCATTTTATAACATGGTACATCAAAGCATTTTCTACCCATTTTTCTGGCCGGTTGCCCCCTCACATACCTTGAATGCAACGTGAATAGAGTGTCCGGCGTCTTTCAGAGTTTATCGCACACTACGGCCGAGGGAGCGAGCACAATCGACCGTTGGACTTGAATAGATAGCTAGTAAATGCCTGCTTTCCCTAAATAGATGGGTTTCGTTTACAGAGGTAAGCGCCTACTAAATACAGGGTTTCGGGAATCTAATGTTATCATCATATTTAGTTTGAAATCCTTTTTAGAAGTTTGATTGGCTGGACTGCGTTTTACCATATCCGTACTTAACTATTGTAAGTCGTTTCACGGTTTTAAATATAAACTAATTTGCGTGCTTCTCTCAAGCAAGAACTTTCACGCCGTAAAGTGCCAATTGGATAGCAGACTTATACTTCTGGATGCTCAGAGTACCCACATTTTGCTTGAACAGTGTATTCACGTGATAGAAGGCGGGCCTATAAAGTTTTGTACGAATACACTGTCACTGTTTTAAGGGATTTTTGGGCGATGCGGTTGGAGACCCATCACCAACAACCTTTAGTTTACCATCTTTTCCCCACGCAACTTCCAAAAGTGGCTGAGGAATTTCTAATTCCTTAGCTCTGGCTACCCCTTTAGCTAGGGATTTATAGTCGTGAGTATATGTATGTAATAATGTACACTGTCACAAGACTAAGTAAACTCAGCTATGTAGATTTTCTCACATTTTTTTCCCTCAACGATAAAAATCTTGATAAATTAATCGGTTGCCTGAGGATTTGAGAAACGATGGTGTTCTGACTAATCTATCAAGGCTGTTTACAAATACAAAAAATAAATTTAAATGAATACTAAAACGAAGTAAATGTAAAACATACACCATTATTCAAATAGTCACTTACTTACACTATTACTTACAGTCAACTAGCAAAAGCCTTTTAAAATACAGTAAAAAAACGAACATCAATAGAGAATGTTTCCCTTTCAATTTTTCACGTCATTGTGTCTGTCAGGCAGTTTTTCACGGTAGAGTTACTCACGTGGGCCTACCGTGAGACTGCCGAGGTAAATAACGAGGCAACGTTAAATTTTGATGATACACACATAAAAGAAACGTGACATATCTCGAAAACATTTTTTTTTGTGCATTTTTTTACATAATAAGTCGTAAAATTGTATCATGGGGATAGCGTTTGTGAAGGCTTAACGAGTTATGATATAGTATATTTTGTGATGTTGACATTATTGACTTTTAGTGTTTATTTTCTGAGGATCAGCCAAAACTTGAAATAATGTATTCTGGGTTGATTATCATGGTAAAAACGTGTGTTACTCAATTTATATTATCTCAACTTAAAGTCAAGACTCAAATGTTGTCGCCGTATATCGCCGGAGGGTACTAATACATACATACATATACTCACAGCTATAAATCCCTAAAAGGGGTAGCTAGAGCTGAGAAATTAGAAATTCCTTAGCCACTTTTGGAAGTTGAGTGGGGAAAAGATGTTAGAATAAAGGTTGTTGGTGATGGGTCTCCAACCGCATCGCCCAAAAATCCCTTAAAAAACCCCAAGTCCGTTAGTCGTCTCTTACGTACACCCAGCGGAAGAAATAGGGTAGTGCTATTCTAAACCAACACTACACAGCTACAAATACTTATTAATATCACGTGACATTGTCATCTGGTGTTAAGAGTATTAATGTTTTGCTGGGACGGTGTACTCACGTGGTAGGGAGCATTGCCGTTTTTGTACGAATAAACTGTGACTTGCCTAAGTACAACTTAGTCATGTGACACTATTGACATGACAACCATGATAAATAAACCACCCAAATGACTTCTGAAAAGACAAATTGGTGTAGGACCGATTTGGGACTAAAACCCACGCCTCTCGGTATTAAAAGGCGGTTACATACATACCGGTTAGAGCATGTATGAGAAGAATAATGAATGTAAGGGAAGCAAGAGAGGTTTGTCAAGATCGTACTAAGTGGCGATCGATAGTCTCTGCCTACCCCAATGGGAATAATGGGCGTGAGTATCAGTAAGTAAGTAAGTACATAGTTACCCACCCCTACCCACTAAGCTGTCACAGGGTATTTTTCATTTAGTGTGCATTTTATACAGACATTTCTAAAACTAAATTTTTTTTATTTTCAGGTATGCAGTAATCGTGTGAAACATAATTTCCTTCTTTTTTTGAAGTCGGTTAAAAAGGACCCTAAGAAAAGATGCTATGTTTGGATAGTCACTGTTATTTAAATTGTAAGTACTGCTATTTTACTAAAAATGTTTTACCTTTACATAGCACTTTCATACTGAAATTATATGTTAAGAATATTACGGAGAACTTATTAATATGGGAATACCTTGAACTGAGAAACTGGAATTACATAATAAATCATACAACGGTATTTAGTGGTAATAAAATAATTCGATTATGGATTAATATAATTAAGGTGCGTTGGTGATTAGATGCAAGCAAAATCGACAAGTAATTATTTAAAGTCAACAAGCTAGCGACAGATTTGATGACCTATTTCTCAAGTGATAATAAGTGGAACGAACAAGCGCATTGTGTCGTATCGTATAGTTTAGTCCACGTGAGCTCCGGTTCCGTTGGGGTATGGCCAGTATACATTTTTACATACATACATATACTCACGGCCATAAATCCCTAAAAGGGGTAGACCATTTAGAGGTTGATAGCGGACAAGATGGTAGAAATAAAGTATCGTTAGTGATGGGTTTCCAACCGTATTGCCCAAAAACCCCTTAAAAAGACCCACGCCCATTGTGGCCCCTTAAAACACCCGTGGGTAAAAAGGGGTATTGACATTCTAAGGGGGCAGCACACGGCGCGGCGATAACCGGTATATATACCGGTTAGCAATATCTTAAAGCTAAGTTTACATTAGGGGGTTTGGAGAAGGCAACGGTACCCTAACTTGGCTATAGAAAAAAGAAAGTTTATCAAATTGTCTGATCTAGCTTAGTAAATCATAAAATTTTAGAAAAGCTAATTGAGTGAGTAATATTTGTAATTGTTACGTACCGGGTTCTTAATTTGATAAATACCAGTCACACTTTCGTGCAATAAGGTGTAATTATATTTATTGACCAATAACGCACTTTACACAACACAACAAACACTATCGATAATTAACTATCGATACTCGCACTAATTAACAACACTAATTTACTCCGTTATAGTAACACTGTCCACACCGTTAAGCTTATTTCCGTAATCCGTATATCAATGCACTGTCGTATTTAATTTCTTCGCTCTAGTATTTCGCTTGTTCTCGCTTTAGTTCTTCGCACTCGAATGACTCCGTAGCACGCGTCGCTCTTTATATATGCCAAATCTCAAATACGCGAATATTACAGAAAGTTCTAGTACCACATTCTCGAAAAGTCGATATTCGAGAAACATCTAGTAATTCCTTTACTTATTAGAATACTAGTAACGCCATCTGTTATCTAGTAGTGGCAAATCCTATCTCCTACTTGCGAACAGATGTCGTAACATTACCCCCTCCTTACATTAATACTCGTCCCGAGTATTATTGCTTCCATGGTACTTCGCAAGTCGATCGATGTGAACTATTTTCCAAGCCCCTCTAGGTTGGCGTTGAATTCTGTACGTTACATCGTTTATTCTAGTGACCACCTTGTACGGTCCTTCCCACCTATTTTGTAACTTAGGGGACTTCCCTTTCTGGCGAGTTGGATTGTGTAACCAGACGAGCATACCCTCTTCGAAACGCGGCGTGTTAGCTTTACGGTCATATCTGGTTTTCATCTTTTCACTAGCATGTAAACCATTTTCACGCACTAGGGAATGTACATCTTGCATTCTTTCCCTCAAATCGCTTACATATTCAGTTACACTCTGCGGCTCATCTGGTGACCCTCCTGTCAACAAATCTACAGGCAATCGTAGCTCTCTTCCGAAATTGACGAAAGCAGGTGTTTCCTTCGTGCTTTCGTGAACAGCTGACCGGTAAGACAGTAAAAATAATGGAATGTGTTTGTCCCAGTCCTTCTGATGTTTTTCAACCATCTTCGCCAACTGTCTCTCCAGTGTTTGGTTGAACCTCTCCACCATTCCATCTGACTGAGGATGATATGGCGTCGTCCTGGTTTTATGCATTCCAAGCAGTTTGCACACCTCTTGAAATACTTGTGACTCAAAATTTCTTCCCTGGTCAGAGTGTATCTCCAGGGGCACGCCAAATCGACAGATCACTTCCTCAACCAGTTTTGTAGCCACAGTTATTGCTTCTTGATTGGGTATGGCAAACACTTCAGGCCACTTAGTGAAGTAATCCATCACCACCATGAAATATTTATTTCCGGACTCTGATTGTGGAAACGGTCCAGCCACATCAACGGCAATCCTCTCCCAGGGAGCTCCCACATTGTACAACCGTAATCCCCCTCTACTCCGGGTCTGCGGACCTTTCACCGCGGCACACGTTGTACATTTCCGGCACCAGTCCTGTACGTCGTCCCTACAATGAAGCCAGTAAAACTTCGCACGAACCTTCTGCAACGTACGATTTACCCCAAGATGCCCGCCCGAAACACCGTCATGTGTTTCCCGCAGTACATCTTTAACCTTGGCTCTGGGCACGACCAATTGTAGGTGCTCTTCTTTACCGTTGGGTTTCTCCCACCTCCGGTACAGTAGACCATTGATCAGAACCAGGCTGTTCCATTGCGCCCAGTAAGCTTTCGTACTCACTCCTGTGGACGCTACTTCACTCCAAGCCGGTTGATCGTGTTTTTCCTTCTTCCATTTCATGATGGGTCTGAGGTTCTCATCTTCTTCTTGGGCCTTCTGCATAGCTTCTGTTTCCCATCCATCCAATGGACAAATTCGAGTCACTTTCACGACCTCCTCCTTCGACTCTTGCTTCCTACAATGTTTACAGTCTTCCGGACACGGTCTACGTGAAAGCGCGTCTGCATTGCCATGAGATTTACCACTACGGTGCTCGATAGAAAAGTCATACTTTTGTAGCTGTTCGATCCATCGAGCTACCTGTCCTTCCGGGTTTTTGAACTGGAGAAGCCATTTCAGTGCAGCATGATCAGTTCGAAGCTTGAACGGTCTCCCAATCAAATACTTGTAAAAATGCTGTAAGGTCTTCACTACAGCTAGAAGTTCCTTTCTCGTGACGCAGTAGTTTCTTTCCGCTTTAGATAGAGACTTGCTGAAATATCCGATCACAACTTCCTTGTCACCTTGGATCTGTGATAACACTCCACCAATAGCCATATTACTAGCATCGCTGTCAACGATGTACTGTCCCTCTGGCTGTGGATATCCAAGGATAGGTGTCTCGCAAAGCCTCTTCTTCAGCTCATTGAAAGATAACTCGCATTCATCATCCCAAGAGAAGGTTTTCTTATCTTCAGTCAACCGATGCAATGGTTTGGCGATCTCAGAAAACCCTTTTACAAAACGTCGATAGTACGAGCAAAGGCCGAGAAAAGCTCGCACGTCTGTTTTGTCCTTTGGCGTCGGCCATTTCTGCACAGCTTCCACCTTTTCCGGATCCGTCTGAATTCCTTCTCGGCTGATTACGTGTCCTAAATAGTTCACTGAAGTTCTAAACAGCCGGCACTTCTTCGGATTCAGTTTCAGGTTTGCTCCACGAATTTTCTGAAAGACTTGTTCCAGGTTCTTGAGATGGTCTTGGAAGCTTTTGCCTATTATGACCACGTCGTCGAGGTACACCAGGCAAGCCTCGCCAACCAATCCCGCCAACGCACACTCCATAAGCCTTTCAAAAGTAGCTGGCGCGTTGCAGAGACCGAAAGGCATGACGTTAAACTGCCACAAACCCTTTCCAGTTGAAAACGCAGTCTTCTCTTTATCAGTCGGATGTATTTCCACCTGCCAGTAGCCTGATTTGCAGTCCAGGGTTGAAAACCACTTCATGCCACTCAAAGTATCCAGAGTGTCATCTATTCTTGGCAAAGGATAGCTGTCCTTCTTTGTCACGTTGTTCAGTTGCCTGTAGTCAACACAAAACCGTGTGCTTCCATCTTTCTTCTTAACAAGAACCACTGGAGAACACCACGGACTGGAGGACGGACTAATGACCTTCTTCTTTTTCATGTCTTCGAGCAATTCTTCAACTTCTTTCTCCTTAGCGATTGGGATTCTCCTTGCTCTCTGTCTAATAGGTCTTTCGTCCCCTGTATCAATTCTGTGTTGCACTAAAGATGTTCTGCCTAAGTCCCCTTCTGCATTTGAGAAGATGTCAGCATATTTCACCAGCAACTGTTTAACCTTGATCCTCTCCAAGTAAGATAAGTCATCCTGGATCTCACTTAACAAGTCAGTTACAGTTGAATTATCGACTTTCACTTTGACTTTCCCATTTGGAGAATGACAGCTCCTCATCCAGACTACTTCTTCACACTGACCAACTACTTCACCCCGCTTAAGCTGTACATCTTCTTGGTCAAGGTTGACTACCTTCACTATTGCCGTCTTGTTGCTTGTAACCAAAGTTCTTGCTGTCAGAAATTTCCTTGGCCCGTTCTTCCCTGTCTCTTCAATCAACACACAACGATGCCTCTTCTTCTCGCTGTCTACAGGTAACATCACCGGAACCAACTTCTGAGAACGCGCAGGAATATGGATGGTTTTCAAGCATGTCACTTCACCGACGGGACCACCCAGTATAAAGATTTCTTCCTGGCCACACTTGAAAATTCCTCTCGTTATGTCAATCCGGCAGTTATATTTCTTCATAAAGTCCAGTCCTAGTATGCATTCATCCATTATCTCAGCCACAATGACTTGATGAGTATACGACGTCTCGCCAACCATCATCCTGACTGAGAGTTCACCAAGGACAGGTATTCGCTGGCCAGAGGCGGAGAGTAGCCGACACTTAGTATCTCTGCTATACTTGATATTCGCTGCTTTCACCAGTGCCGGATTGATCACCGTTCTAGACGCTCCAGTATCAAGGGTCATCTTACAGTCTTGATCATTGACACAGCCCAATATCACCAAACTGTTCCCGTTACAGGCTTGTGAGATGGTCATTGTCGGGGCTTTCTCCTCTCTAGCCAGCACCTGCCCCCCGGTCCTGGCTAATGCTCGTTTCCCTGGACGTTTGCGGCAGAAGCCTCTGCCTGCCTCTTTTCTTCCTTCCTCAGCGGGCAACTTAATCTCAAATGGCCCCTTTTCCCGCAGCCATAACAAATCGGTCCAGTACTCCTTCCGACGGGTGCTTTAATGACCTTGACGTCCTCATTTGCTTCCGCAATCTCACGAAGTCGATGAGTTTGGCGCGTATCCTGGCGGCAAGCTTCAACTTCTAGAGCGTTCGCCAAGGCATCCTTGAGAGACGTGTGGTGTTGAAGTCTCACCGCTGTTCTCACTTCGATATCTCTGATGCCGTCGACGAATGCTTGCACCAGGTTCATTTCCACCGTCTTCGGATCTACACTGGGATAGGCCTTGCGGACGAGCTTCTCGATTTCAAGGGCCCACTGCTGAAGTCCCTCTCCAGAACGCTGGACCCTATCACGCAGCTGAGCGCGGAACACGTGCTCCAGGTGTCGCTCTCCATAGCGAGACTCCAACGCATCCAGCAGGTCCTTGAAACCACCACTCGGAGTCGGCAGCGCCTCTATTACTGACAGTGCTTGACCTCGGAGCGCCACCGTCAGTGCAGTCAAACACTGTTCATCAGTCCAACCATTGGCAGCCGCAACAGTCTGGAACTGATGTCTATACGCCGACCAGGATGTTGTTCCGTCGTAGGGAGGAACCTTCACACGAGGACCATGGACAGCTACTACATTCTCACCGGAGACAACCTTGACCGGTCGTGATTCAAGCTGCAGAACCCTTTTCTCCATTCCGCGGAAGTCGGTCTTCATGTCATCGATATCTTTCTCAATAGTGGTTACCTGCTCCTTCATCTGCTCTACGTCTTTTTCCACAGTAACCACCCGACCACTGACTTCATTGACCGCAGTGAGAACTTGTGAGAACTTAGTTTGCTGTTCCTCGCGCAACTCACGAACTTCTTGTTTCACAACACCCTGTACCTCCGAATGTATGTTTTTTTTAACATCCTGTACCTCCGAATGTATGTTTTTCACAACATCCTGTATGCTTTGTTGTGCTTCACGCATGCTTTGAAACATTTCAACTATCATCGTCAAGTCAGTATTAGTTGCGGCCGCCGGCGCCGTTGATGTAGACGGCGCGTTAGTCACCGCGGACGTCTCCTCTGGAATGTCACTCCGAGGGTTCGTGACCGATGAACTCATTTCCGACAGCTGTTCACCCTCTGCGGCTTTCTGAGCGCGTGTCTTCACACCCTCTCTTCCGTCTTCCTTCGGCATAACTGGCATCTTCAAATCCACTTCTGTCACCAATTGTTACGTACCGGGTTCTTAATTTGATAAATACCAGTCACACTTTCGTGCAATAAGGTGTAATTATATTTATTGACCAATAACGCACTTTACACAACACAACAAACACTATCGATAATTAACTATCGATACTCGCACTAATTAACAACACTAATTTACTCCGTTATAGTAACACTGTCCACACCGTTAAGCTTATTTCCGTAATCCGTATATCACTGCACTGTCGTATTTAATTTCTTCGCTCTAGTATTTCGCTTGTTCTCGCTTTAGTTCTTCGCACTCGAATGACTCCGTAGCACGCGTCGCTCTTTATATATGCCAAATCTCAAATACGCGAATATTACAGAAAGTTCTAGTACCACATTCTCGAAAAGTCGATATTCGAGAAACATCTAGTAATTCCTTTACTTATTAGAATACTAGTAACGCCATCTGTTATCTAGTAGTGGCAAATCCTATCTCCTACTTGCGAACAGATGTCGTAACATAATCTTAAATCTTCGCCACTTTTAGTTTTTAATGGTACCGAGATACAGTTTCTTTCCAAATGAATTGTATTCCAAGTTGTAGCCGTGTAGTGTCGGCTTAGAATAACACTACCCCATGTCTACCCGTGGGTGATCGTAAGAGGTGACTAAGGGTACAGGGGCAGGGTGATTTTTGGGCGATGTGGTTGGAGACCCGTCACCAAAAACATTTATTATTACCATCTTTTCCCCAATCAACTTCCAAAAGTGGCTGAAGAATTTCTTATTCCAAAGCTCTGGCTACCCCGTTAAGGGATTTATAGCCGTGAGTATATGTATGTATGTATGTATGTTATATGAAACCTTTGATAAGTAAACTTTAGCCCAGTAGAAATGAGTAAAAGTATGTGATTTTCTCGTTTGATCAGTCAACTGGTGTAAAAATCACCGCATTGCAGGCATCAGGTTTGTTGTCGTCAGAATGCTAGATATTGAATAAGCTAAAAATTATTCAAGTTTTAATTGAATAGGAATGACTCTTTCTTTTACTAATGATCTATTGTCCTTCATCTTCCAAACAAGACTCTGTCTAATTATTTTTTTTATTTAAACGGTATTTGTGGGTAGATGGTTTCTATTAAACAACAATTTTTGTGCGATTATTTTATACTTTTTTGTGAGACCTGCTTCATCTAATGTCCATGCATATAATAAGTGTTATTATAAAACAAAGCAATAATTTACATCCAAACTTTTATACCACAATACCATTAATATAATTATCAATAATAGCCCATTTAGTTATCTTAATTTTAAGAAATGAGGGTGATCGGATAAAACGGGAAAGTTGAGTCTTTCTCCACGGTAATTCCGGGGTATTCGTTTGATTGGTTCGACATAAACACGCACTACAAGACAGAAGCTACATCTAAGTCGACTGATTCTGATTTTTAAAAGAAAAGCTTTTTTTAGTTCCATGTGTTAGTTTAAACATTACAAAGAATATTACATGAATTAGACTCATAAAGATCAATAGTTTGTACTAAGGGACTAACCTTTGAAATCACAGAACTTCTGAATCAAATAATATTACTTTGTACTGGAAATAATAATGAACATCTTTCTAATATACTTTGGTATGGGACAGTTGAGTTTTTGTCGCAATTAGTTAGTTTGTTTGGCTGTTGAGGTTGTTGAAAGGGAAGTAACTTTATCAATAATAATTAAAAGTGTTTTTATGCGGTGTTCTAATTTAATTGTTTTAAAATTTAAGTCATGAAATCAACTTGAATTCGATTTAACGTTCACGTTATAATTCTATAGGGCTGACAAAGTTACTACTTCTAAAAATCACCTGACATTTTGGTAACTGGTTGTTCAGAGTGCGTATAGTTTGTTCGCCTATAAATTCATGTAAGATGGGGCCATTTTTATTAAATTAACACTATTAAAAAATGTGATTTTTAAGTCTAAAATGACAGCTAAGTGAAGATAACAAAAATATTGAAAGTTCATAGAATAGGCAGGGCCGGATCGCCTCGAGCGGGCGGCGTCGCAGCGGATTTCCCGGGGGAAGCTACCACGTAAAATGTTCGCCATTCCGATGCCAGTTTTGCTTGTTGTAAGCAATCGCAGATGCCTTCGCTTTAAACCATTTTTGAGAATAAAGAGAATTTGATGTTGATTTTTCAACGAAATTCGTTGTGAATTCCTGATTTGTTCCTGCATTTCAAAGGATGAGGAATCAGTTTGGGGTTAAGATGTTTTTGGAAGATATTCTCAAGTCTAAAGTAGCTTTTTTGAGTTGCTGAGGAATTTTTAATTTCTTAGCTCTGGCTAACCCTTCTAGGGAATTATAGCCGTGAGTATATGTATGTATTTTTTATATCTAAAACGTATTTTTGCTTTAAAATAAACTTGATCTTTCAGAGCTTTCTTTAAACAATACGTCATATCTTAACCAAAAATATATATCAAAACGCGCTTTTCATAAAACATGAGCATATCTAGGTCATCCTGATATGATACGTTTTGAATTCCCTAAACTCCCTCACAAATCGCAAGCATTGTTTCGAAATCTACATTTACACTCGTATATTCTGGCAAAATAATGTTTGGAAATGTGACTCGACGAATACAATGTCTAAGAGAACGTCCGCCCGTTTTATAACAAAAGCTCTTAGTGACCACACTCAAAACTCATAATTCACACTGACACTGTACTCTCTTTTGCTAGCTAATTTTAACATTTCTCCGCCATTTTGTAAAAGCGACACTAAGATACATTTGATTATTCTTCTACACAACGCGGGTCTATGTTTTTTTTTTGTTTTTACTTTTTATATAGAGAAACTGAAGAGATTTGGTTTTTACTAAATTAGTACGATTGAAGGAACAAAATTTAATATATTATATAGATACATTGAGCTCAACGTTTTCGCCGTAAATCCTCGAAAGGGTGGCAGAGGTACTTATTGTTGTGTTATTTTAAACTTACACAAAAAATAAAATGAGGTCATACATACATATACTCACGGCCATGAATCCCATATCCTCGTAACGCCCGTTGTATCACTAGAGAAACAAAACTCCTGTGATCAATAGTAACTATTAAAAAAAATAAAGCCATAGGAATAGTTCTTGTTAAAGATATCATTAATTTTAATAATGAGCAGTCAGCACATTCTTTTTTTGTTCCATTAGAGATACATTGGATAGAACTTACAAGTAATAACAATTTCTATACGGGCGTTACGAGGTTAAAGGGGTAGCCAGAGCTTAAGAGCTAGAAACTTTTCAGCCACATTTGGCAGCAGGAGATAGGGGAGAAGATAGTAGAAATAAAGTATAGTTGGTAATGGGTGCCTAACCGCATCGCCCAAAAACCACTTAAAAAGCCCCATACCCTTAGTAGGGTAGTGACATTCTAAGCCGGCACTACACGGCAAAAAATGAAGACATGTTGTGTTATAACAGCCATTATGGTGATTTGGCAAGTCCACCACAGTGGCCTAATGTAGATTGGTAGACAGAAGGACTACTACTGTGATGTAGCCGGGAAAAATGTATAAACGTGCCCTCCGAAGCACGGAATCATCTAAGTTTTAATTTTCGGAAATTGTTTCGCTCAAAACTATTACTTTTTCCATTCATTATGCGAAGTTTTGAACAATATACAACAATAAACAATGTACCATTTAAAAGAGTAAATTATTTAATTCCTATACGATTTGTAATACAAACCCATTCGTTGAAAACAATTCATTTGCATATTTTCGCACATTTCAAATTCGGCAAGCATTACAATCCGAGAGAAATGTGCTTTATTTTTCTTAATGGTATTGTGTTTACGCGGTTGCGTGCTCAAGCCAATTTATGTGGACGCCTTATCGCTGCGGCTAATGTTCAGTGTAATACCACTTCCGACATGAAAAGTATTCTCAAATCATTGTTCTCTACTTCACAGCACCTTCTGCCGTTGTGTCAGCAAACACGGTTTGTTGGAGGAAGTCACCTGGTTTTGTGCTTTTCTTTTCTCGTATTGGCTAATGGTTTTTGTAAATTATGTTGTAACTGTGGCTATTAATATTAATCAAGTTGTTTTTTTTTAGAATAGTGTCGTTTATTTAAAAATAAAATACTATATAAACTATTCGATTGTATGGCCTTTGAATAAAATTTAATCAAAACTTTTAACATAACATGATAACATAAACGTTCACGCCGAATATCCCTGAAGGGGTTGGCAGAGGTACTAATACTTCTGAACATCACGTGACTTTGTCACCTGGTGTTCAGAGTACCCACGTTTTGCATGGACAGTGTAGTCACGTGATAGGGGGCAGGCCTATCGCCGTTTTGTACGAATACACTGTCACATGACTAAGTACAACTCAGCCATGTGGGTCAAAACTTTTAAATAAGTATATAAAAAAAATAATTATACACTTTGTTTGAAAGAAACTGAAATGTGTATTTTTTATTAACTATTTATCAAATATGGTGCATCGTTAAAGTAGTTACCTAATTGATTTCTTCGAAAAATAATAATAACAATATATTCCAACCATCACGGTAAATCATATCACTCTTATCTGACACCATTGCCGCAAGATATTCAAATGAAACTATCGCGGCATCATGTTTGAAATCGATGTGATACATTGCCAATGTGAAACACGCACAAAAACAGTTTTTCATTGATTCAGTGTCGCATCTGGCGACAAAACGCCCCGAGCTTTCTGTTCTGATGACCTGACTTGACATTTTTATTGCTCGCCATATTTTCCCGTGGCCTCCAAGGCATTCCTCTAGCGTCCTCAAACGTAAAATATTGTTAAACTTGAACGAGGATGGGACATATTATGATATTACCTATCAAGACAATATATACCCGGAACTTTTCCACTTCCTTATGATATTACTTCGGAGATAGTTTGCGAAATAATTTTGGAGATGTTTCGGAAGATTTAGCGATTAATTTTGTTACAACTTTGGTTTAGATTACTTTTTTTGTCCCTTCTGCTGTAGCAAATATTTCATCATGGGAATCTTTTAGCTAATTTCTTTTTTCATGGCTGAGATGTAAAGATGGGCATGAATTTAATGAAAGAGAATATTAGTTTTTAAAAAACTAAATAAGTACAATATAAGTGGGGAAAAGATGGTAAAAATAAAGGTTGTTGGTGATGGGTCTCCAACCGCATCGCCCAAAAATCCCGTAAAAGCCCCAGTACCGTTAGTCACATCTTACGTTCACCCACCGGAAGAAATGGGGTAGTGCTATTCTAACCCGATACTACACAGCAATCGACCTGAAGGTCAACTTGAACAAAAATTTATGAGAAGTCATTACTTAACCCAATCTTGCAAAACAGAAACTTCCGTTTATTCACACATGTAATAACTTCCAATATCAATAACAATGCACACACTGGAACTAGAGTGGTTGCTCGAAAGTTTGAGAAACTCATGTAAGTACTCGTACATTATTTCGCAAACCGAACTGAGAGCGTTAAAACAAACAACGTCCGGCGGAAAGAGCGTTCAGTGGCACGTTTTACTTTATATCAAAAGAGTTTATTCGCAAAATTATTCAAGTTATTTTAGTAAATTACAATAAAAGTATATTCACGAGTATAGATCCAAAAGTGGTCTTCAGAATTGAAATAAATCTTCAATATGAGAGTTGACTTGGTAAAAAGATAGAATAGAAATAAGTAGAAATCTTCTCATTGCACATCGTAATGAATAGAATATGTTCTGAAATAGAAATAAAGAATGCAGTCTTACCATTTAAAAAGTTACGTAAATAATAGTTTGTGATGTTTTTCAGTCACGTCACATCTCGTACCCACAGTCGCTACGTTCAAAACATACGGAAAGATACGATACCACTACCCCTTTCTACCCGTGGGTGATCGTAAGAGGCGATTAAGGGCATAGGGGCTTTTTAAGTGGGTTTTGGGCGATGCGGTTGGAGACCCGTCACCAAAAACATTTATTATTACCAACTTTTCCCCAATCAACTTCCAAAAGTGGCTTAGAAATTTCTCATTCCAAAGCTCTGGCTACCCCGTTAAGGGATTTATATGAAATGAAATGAAGCATGTATTGTGTAAAGGTCTTCAGGTATTTACAAGTGCGCAATCCATAATTTGCCTTAAATTATAGCCGTGAGTATATGTATGTATGTATGTAAATTCAGTAAAAATAAAATTAACTATGTATATTGAAAGTTTTCGGTTAAAATGTGTACTTGCTATTACAAACTACAATGCTATGAACTACTAGCTATTTCTGTGACCTTCCTATATATGAATATCTTTGATAAGAACTAAAATAATTTTATTAAATATGAAAGTAATTCTTATTCTCGTCATTCTAGAGTTTAAATTTGTCAATTTTTACGAAGTAGGTGACCCTTTTTCTAGGGTCAAGGTAGACAAGGGTTTCGCAGTGTAGGAAACAATTTTACAATTCATTACGAAAATAGGTTAAATATGCCCTGTGGAATTCTAAAGTAGAACCGTTAGTTATGTGTGACTTTTGCATACATATTTGAACACTAAACTTTTAGTTTATAAATTAGTGCCTGAAGTATTTTTTATATACAATGAAATTTATTTGGCACTATACCAGATATAAACGAGAGAGTGTGAGGCTCAAAAAATAAATTGTGTATTAAGTCAGTCAAAATCGCACTCGATCTATCCTTCGATCTTTTATTTTTCGCTACTCGACTTCGAAACGATAAAAAACAGAATGCTTTAAATTGATACCAAACTGCTAATAAGAATCCCATTACCTATTGCATGTTCATCGACAAATCTCGGTTTGGCACTGAGTTTGGAAAATAAACATCTGAGTAAAATATTCATGAGGCAGGAAAGCCTTCTTGACGTAGGCCTTGTGAACTGATGGATGGAGGTGCTTACAGCGTGAACCTCTGTGTCACTATCACCGAAAGGCTTGCAACTTTTTGTTCATTTTGGCGGTAATTTTTAAAGGTTTTTTACAACATCATTTAGTAAATGTAATGGTTTTAAAGTCCATTAATTTTCTTTTAGATTTATATAGGTACCTATTTAAGTACATATCTATATCTATGTATGATTTATGTATAATATGTCCGTATATATATTTATTTACTTATATAATACGGCTCAATGTCAGACTACAAATAGTTTAATAATGTTTGTTTCATCATCATGTTTGATACTTTAGCGCAGGTACAGCTTTAGTAACAGACACTCATCTTAATAGTACCTTGATTTAACTGGTAATCTCGAAACCAGTTAACTGGGTAGGAATATACGATATATAAATCTTTCCTATAAATATATATAATATAATATGTAAATATATATAATATACATATATTGGTGAATTACAAATCACCCAAACCATAAATTCAATTGGGAACACATTTGATTCCACAAGCCAAAGATTCTTATTTGCATATCGACTTAAAGCCTAATCGGTGGTTTTATCCGTATAATGGATATTTATTATCGAAAACGTTTAAAACTATTGTAAATCCCTTGGCTTCATATAATTAAAAATGAATCTTATGAACTAAATGGTATTATACCTCTATTGGTATTACAATGAAGGATTTTCGTGGTTGGTGATTATATATAAAAATAATGAACCAATGATCTTTTCCAACTAGATATGTGGCGCCATTGATATAATACCAAATAAATAAATAAATAATATAATAGGCATGATGACAAATTTTGAGAAACTATTCTATAATATTTAGAAATATATATGAATTGTAATAAACATAATATTTCTGCGAAAAATTTAGGTTTAGTATTTAAAAAATAATTATTTATTCATAAATTTAAAATTTGCACTAAAACGCGTCAAAGTGTCATGGCGTCGCTTGCTTACGTCACTATAGAGTACAAGGAACATTTGGTATATGTAAACATTATCTAATTCATATTTAATTTAGACATTTCACTAATTTTTACATTAAAACATGGCTTTAAAAGCAAATAGGTGGTGTTCCGTCCCTCTGGGTACTCATACGTCCATAAAAACTCATGAGAAATTAAGAAAGAAGTGGCTTTATACAGCGTTATTTTTGTGAAGATCACTTTGATGACAGTATTTCCTTTTTATTTTGTAGAATTTTGTTGCTAAATTCATTATAATTTTATAGGAAGAAGTAAACAGTGTGTAGTGAGGGCTTAGAATAACACTACCCCAGTTCTACCCGTTGGTGATCGTAAGAGGCGACTAAGGGTACAGGGGCTTTTTAAGCGATTGTTGGGCGATGTGGTTGGAGACCCGTCACCAAAAACATTTATTATTACTATCTTTTCCCCAATCAACTTCCAAAAGTGGCTGAGGAATTTCTCATTCCAAAGCTCTGGTTACCCCGATAAGGGATTTATAGCCGTGAGTATATGTATGGAAATAACTGAATTTAGCGCAATAAATTTACTCAAAAGAAATTGAAGTTAATAACGGCGCATTTAATTAAAAAAGCGAACGAGTAAGTAGTATCTTAAGTAATTCAAATGTAAACAAAGAGAAAGAACTCTAACGTGACGTCATGCGCTCTGATTGGCGTTCAACATTTTATGGCGGATCGCCGTATTTAGCGATTTTATTTTATCGATTATAATATTCATCTTGCTTTTAATCATGAAAAGAATCAGAGTCTTAGAATAGGGAATTTTGTAATAATATACACACAAATTATTTCAATGAAATTTACTTGTTGTCATCATGCCTATTGTAATAATTAATGTACGAAAAAAGGAGTAAAAGCTACAAATTCAGATTAAACGACACCCATAATAATACCCGTTAATTACCCGTTTCTAATCTTACAGTTTCCTTTTTTTCATCAGAGGAGTCCAATAGGTATAAAGACAATGTAAGCTATTAAAATGATGCAATAAGAAGTAACTTTGGCAGCTCAATAGAATGTGCAATAGGCTAGTATAGAATAGATATAAGAGTTCAAGTTCTAAATTCAACCTATCTTTTCTTATGTGAAAATACCATAAGACGTTAGCATAGACTTAGAAATACTAACTACACAAATCCTTTGACGAAAATGGCATAAACGTTGAATTTTAACATTCAATTGAAATTGTATAGTTCTGAAATAGGTGTTTAACGCCACGCCTCTTGTAAAAGTTCCAGTGTTACGTGCCACAAAGCAATAAAGGATGTTCTCCCATTGGCAAACGAGCTGGTGGTACAAACAAATTATACTTTAAATTCAGTTTCGGCACGCACCCTTATCATGAACATAATTGAGATTGAGGTAATTACGATTTATATATCATAATTGAGATATAACATCGTACATACACACATATACTCATGCCATTAATTCCCATTTGGTTAAGCAGAGACTATCAATCGCCAATTTGTTTGATCTCAGAAAATATCTCAAGCTTCATGAACAATTCGCACTCTCAGAACGAAAGAGGCTCAAGTCGAAAATAGTGATATTGAGTAGCAACCATAGAGAGGCATTAAAAAGTATGTTCTAAAACAAAGGCACTTATTGTTATAGGGACAGAAAATTCGCTATCCTGTTTTTTTAACAATAAGTGCCTTTGTTTTACTATTCATCGGATAGAACATACTTTTTTATGTCTCTCTATGATGATAACTCAATATCGCTATTTGAGCCTCTTTCGTTCTGAGAGTGTTATCAATATCTTCATACTCCAACCATTACAACCATGATTGGTTAAAATCTACTTATGGTGCAGAGTGGCGTCGGTGTGATCCCCAAGTCGGACCTAAACCAATGTCTTTTCTAAAGTCATATAAAATTCGGAACTATTTACTTTGATGATATAAGTGTGTATGATAAAGTTGCTGTGTAGTGTCGGCTTAGAATAGCACTGCCCCATTTCTGCCGGTGGGTGTACGTAAGAGGCGACTAACGGTATTGGGGCTTTTAAGAGATTTTTTGGGCGATGCGGTTGGAGACCCATCACCAACACCCTTTATTTTACCATCTTTACCCCACCTAACTTTCCAAAAGTGAATGAGGAGTTTCTAATTCCTTAGCTCTGGCTACCCCTTCTAGGCATTTATAGCCGTGAGTATATGTATGTATGTATATAAGTGTGGATAATGTACCTTGATTATTAACGGTGAGGGAAAACATCGTGGGGAAATCCATATGATAGTGTATTCGTACAAAACAGATACAATACAGATATATTAGTACTTCTGCCAAACCCTTCGGAGATATACGGCGTGAGTTGAGTTGAAAATTTCCATTATTCACTATTAAATTCTCTTGTTGATCTAAATGTGTCGTCCATGGTGGTTCTTAGTGACTGATGTGACATCTTGTTCATTATAATAAAATTGTTTATTAGTTTTTACTCTACATGAGAAGGAACATGCCTAGCAGACATGAGTAACTTCAGAAATAAAATGTAATCTTACATTTTGCATTACCTAATAACTAGTAAGGTAAAAACAGAAGTAAGTAGTTTAAAAAATATTATTGTTCGTGTTTTATGGATAGATATGTCGTAGGATGATTTGATGTTTAGGTTTTTTGCAAAAAACCTAGGGATTTTGCAAAAATCCGGATTATTAGACAACGGTTATAATATTTTCTAATCTTACTAGGTTTATTGCAAAAAAACTAGTTGGTTTAGTATGACTCCGAAACGAAATGTCAGTTTTTATGAATACTGTACACTGATTGGTTGATTGCAGTGCCCCATAAAGACATCATCTCTGATTGGTTGTTAATTAAGACGTACTTACTTCATTGTTCCTACCTACATTTAATTTGATTGTTATTTTAATTTAGTTACAAAAAGTTCCTAAGTATAAAAATAGTATTGTCATTTCCCTCTATAACTCTAGCTATAATATCTCATCTCAATACCACAATGACGAACCAATCAGAATAAGTGTAGGCGAGCAATCAGAAATCAGCCAATCAGCATTAAAGAAGTATAATCTTACTAAACCAACTAGTTTTTTTGCAAAAAACCTAGTAAGATTAGAAAACATTATAACCGTTGTTGTCTAATTATCCGGATTTTTGCAAAATCCCTAGGTTTTTTGCAAAAAACCTAAACATCAAATCATCCTACGACAGATACATGTTTTGCCATGTTTTTTGTTTATCTTAAAATTGTCTGTTATTAGCCTTATTTATAAGTTTGAAAAATAAAAAGGTTCTCATATCGTGACATTTGTTGAAAACTTATTTGTAGTATATAAGTGTCGGTCGTATAAATAAATAATATTGTACTACTTAATTCATCATAAATTCGTGACTGCCTCCGTGGTCTCGCGGTTAAGCGCTTGGTTTCAAGTACGGAGGTCTCGGGCTCGATCTCCGGGGGATGGTAACCTTACAAATTTAATTTGTAAGATTTAACCCAGTCTGGAAGGATATTGCAGGCTTGAATCACCTGATTATCCGAAAATTAAGATGATTCCGTGCTTTGGAGGGCACGTTAAGCCGACGGTCCCGGCTACTATTACGGTAGTAGTCGTTAGCCTGCTAACCCGCAATCGACCAGCGTGTTGGAAAAAGGCCAAATCGCCCTATATAGGGTAGGTTTGAGCCCCTTGGTGGGGACATATATGGGCTGAGAGAGACAGTACTACTTAATACTAAAACCACTTTTATATTTTAGAACGGGATTAATTTTCATATCTAGAAAATATATTCCGGAGGGTGAACCACAAATCAAATGTTAAAAAAACAGACAAATTTTAAATGAAATCTTATGAACAGCGATCATAATTATTCTACATGTGTATAAATTACTATAATACTGCATATGTCTATTGACACCACGAGCACAACCAAATAATATCAGCGCAACAATAAAAACATACGAATTCGAGGGGAAAATAAGCGGTGAAAGACTTTAGTTGGAAGCAGGAAGTGTACCATTAGGAAGGGTTACTTATAAGCCCTCAATAATAAAGTGTAAATGATGGGTAAGACGCGCGCGGCTCCGCAGATAGGTGATCCATCGTGAGCTTCCAAGATTTATGATAAAATCTGAACTCAGGAAACTGACTTCGGTTGCTACAATATTATTTTAGTAAACAATTTGTTTTTGTTTAGTCTGATATATTTGTATTGAGGTTTGCCAGGATCGAACAAAGTGGCGATCGATAGTCTCTGCCTACCCCAATGGGAACTAACGGCGTGAGAATATTTATGTATGTATGTTTATTTGTATTTCAAGTATAAATTCAGCGTAGAATAGCCATATCTCTTTCTTCTCGCGGTAGCTTAAGAGGCGTCTAAGGGTACGGGAATTTTTCAGTGGTTGATAGCTGATGTCACTGGAGATCCATCCCCAACCATATTTTATTTTTACTAACTTTTCTCCAATTAACTTATAAAATTGGCTAAAGAAATGTTAACTCCGCGTATATGTATGAACGTACAGTCAGTACAGAGCTTTTTCGTCTAATGTCTCTAAATAAATTAATAGTGCAACATGCTTTTTTGGACATTGTATTACCTTTTGGTACAAAATTTATCATACCAACATTGTTTGTGCAAGCTTGAATCTTATTTAAGCACAAAATAACACTAAGGGCTAACCATATTCTAATACTTAGGGTAAACGACACACACAGTCCGATACCACAAAACACGTTAAGCTGCAGCCAAGTAAGCGTATTACACAATTAATGTATTAATCAAATGTTTCAATCACGTTCGTTAGCGCTGTTTTGGCTGCAGCTTTGTCCGGCCAAATTGCGGTGCACTAATCACAGGATGCAAGTTGTGATTGAGTTGCGTATTGCTTCTACGCAATTGACATACCGGTATATAATATCTGTTTGATGGAAAGCCCTTAATTTTGCTTTATATAATAAAACGAATAAATAAATGTTTGTGGACATAGCTTCGTAGTGTCGGCTTAGAACAGCATCACCCTGTTTCATCCCGTGGGTGTACGTAAGAGGCGATTAACGGTATTGGGGCTTTAAAATGTATTTTTTGGGCGACGCGGTTGGACACCCATCACCAACAAATTTTATTTTACCATCTTTTCCCCACTTGAACTTTGAAATGTGTCTGAGGAGTTTCTTATTCCCTAGCTCTGGCTACCCGTTCAAGAGATTTATAGCCGTGAGTATATGTATGTATAGACGATAAAGTTGGCACCGACTTAAAAACAATTTATTGACTTGTGTATGATGCTGAAGGGAGAGTGGCAGCCACGTTTCGGACAACGCAGTTGGGGTAGGCCTACCACAAAGTGGAACGACAGCTTGGTCAAAGTAGCACGAAGCCTATGGATGAGGGCAGCTAAGGACCGGTCTTGGTGGATAACTTTTAGGGAGGTCAATGGCAAGCAATGAACGCCTATTTACTGATGATGTTGATGGGATATTAAAGTAAAGATATAATTAAAACTACACATGTACTACGCACACAAATGACGTCGAAGACTAAGAAACAATAAATCATATTCATCATATAAAATGATACCTTCAGGGAGTTTTAAATCAAGATGTACAATACCACTAGTAGAACTCAAAGTTAGTCATGAAAGTAACATGCATAAAGAGATTATTTACAGATATGTTAATGGAATATAAGAAAAGATTGATTAATTCGAGACATGGGGCTCCGGGATCGTACAAAGTAGCGATAAATAGACCGTGCCTACCCCTGTGAGAATTAATGGCGTGGATATTACTAAGGTAGTAGAACTCAAAATAATAAATTCTACAATTAAAATCTATTGATAACCAGTATGTTGTACATTATGGCGATCATTACATAGGTATTTTTTTGTATAATATAATATCCTATATTTATATTTTTTTCAGTTAATATTAGTGCATTGCTATATTTTCACTGTGGGGGAATCCTGTCAAACCTCTTCGCTTCATGTAAATTTATTCATATAACCGTATATATCCTTTTTCTCACAACACTTTTAAGCTGTAGAAATACTTGAAGACAAAGGAAACAAAATATAAGTCACGAAACAGTCAAACAAGCATTTGAAATACAACTGCATGAACAAAGACAGAAATTCGCATCGTTCCGTCATATCAGAGCAAACATGAACAATGCCGTCTATGTGGGCTTTTAGATAAACTTTGAATCTGCCTCATATTGCCCACATAGCATAATCAGTTTTAAGCCAACCCACATTTCAGTCCAAAATAGCAGGCTTTACTCAGATAACTACGCCTGAATAATCATTCATGTAAATGACATGCCTCGGGATGGACATAACGTAGATTGCATTCGAACAGTAAAGTCATAGCGAATGTATAAACGGAAATCACTTAAAATGAGTAGGTACTGTCTGAAAATCAATGCACTTGATGGACTCGTTCGAATAAATTGTTGAATTGTATAAATGGTTGTAATTATAGAAATATTAATTTGAAACGTCAATGCCTTTAATTAAAAACCAACATAATGAAAAAACCGTTTAAATATGGTAAATTCTTCTTTACTTCTTAATTTCCGATATAATGTTAGTGAACCCGATTTAATTGTAAGTTTTAGATAACGTTATTTTGTAACGTCATTTTCAATACAAGACCCATACATTAAAATAATGTTTTGATATCATGTGTTTTCATTCAAAACTATAATGAATCCGAATGAACAGCTGCATATCAGTCTCATTGGAAATCAGAAAATGTATTCCTGCTCTCACTTTTGTAATAACAACATAAAATAATAACATGCAATATCCCATGAGCTTTTCATATAAATGACAACATTACGTTAGGCATGTTCACCGAAACAGAGGCAGCACCCGTGACGAGGAAATAATGAAATGTCACGAAACGGATACAACTGCAAATTAGAAAATGTTAACAATTTATTTTTTCTGTCATCAAGAATTACAATATCCATTAATTCGGACCAAACCTTGACAGCTGCAAAACAAACAATTTTAATTAGGTTTATCAGTCCACGCCATATCGGTGAAGGTATTAAAGGTTAAATTACAATAATTTGGCCTTGAGAAATGTTGTACTTATCGCTCAGTTGCAGATGCGTCGCCATCAGAGATGGACTTCACCGACAAAGTTGTGATAATTACTGGCGCGAGTTCCGGAATCGGAGCAGCTGCAGCTCTTCTGTTTGCGAAACAATCGGCGAAACTAGTGCTCGTGGGCCGAAACAGCGAAAACCTCAGCAAAGTCTCGATCAACTGTGAAAAAGAAAAAAACATCAAGCCGCTCGTTATAACAGCTAAACTGGATATCGATGAAGATATCAAGCGAATAGTTTCGACAACAATTGACAAGTTTGGGCATATCGATGTGTTAGTGAATAATGCGGGTGTCGGAAAGCGTGGAAGTATTCTTGACGGAATTGAACCTTATGACAGTGTGATGGCCGTTAATATGAGGGCCGTTTATTTGCTTACTAGCTTAACTGCGCCTCATTTAATTAAAAGCAAAGGTAATATTGTGAATGTGTCGAGTGTGGCAGCTTTTAAGCCAATAAAAGATGCAGATTATTTGCCGTATTGCATATCAAAAGCTGCTTTGGATCAATTTACGAAGTGTGTGTCGTTAGAAATGGCAAAGTACGGGGTGCGAGTGAATTCTGTCAACCCGGGTGGAACGCGTACGCCATTTGCAGAAAATGCTGGGTTTACTGCAGAAGAGGTGAAGAAACTGTATGAAATGAGAGATAAAAGCTACCCGCTTGGAAAGATGGCAGAGAGTGAGGAAGTAGCCGATCTAATTATTTATCTCTCGAGTAATCGAGCTCGGAGTATAACAGGCGGGATCTACGTTATCGACAACGGCGAAACACTGATGTAAAACGTTCTATATACTGGACAAAATGCTAAACAATAGTGCCCGCAATACGATGAAATTGTTTGCTCTTTAATTTATATGATAATGGAAAAGCGAACCATAAATTAGAGTGACACCGGAACATTTTACGCATTATAATAAGAATGGATATGAAAGCAAACATAAATAGGTCGTCCTGACACGTAGTAAATCGTGTGTGGTAATATAGTCCGTGTTGTCTAGGCCATTAGTTCTAATATTCCTGGCGGCTATAGTGTACGCAAAGCAAAACGTATGGTAGACGTAAATGAGGAGTAATACACGGTAGGAAGTAAACGGACAACGTGATAACTTCGCTGGTTCGCTCACCATGAAAGTAGTATGATTTTCCGCTCGCTTTATTTATGATATGTTAGATTAAAAGTGTGATTATTTTACATTGTTTTTTATTTTCATTGTTTTTATACGATTAAGGTTAGAAAGATACACATTTATAAACACAATGCATGTAACCAACCTTTCTTACATTTTTAATATGGGTGACTTGAAATAACAAAACTACGTAGTCTCTATTCAAGTCATCCTTAAGGTAAATTTAAATAGCACCATCCTAGGCGACACATGCGGTTATTGAGATATCGAAAACTTTTCAAGTGATAACCAACCGTGATAGTTCAGTGGGAAGAACACCGCTTATCGTGCAAACGATGAGGGTTCAAATCCCGGCTCATATATGTGGTTAATTTATCATGGTTGACGATGAGGGAAAATATCGTGAGGATGCCCACATAGCTGAGTTGTACTTTGTCATGTGGCAGTGTATTCTTACAAAACGGCGATATTCCTGCCCCCTATCACGTGAGTACCCTGTCCATGCAAAACGTGGTGAACTCTGAACACCAGGTGACAAAGTCACATAATGTTCAGAAGTATTAGTACCTCTTCCAACCTCTTCGGGGTATATACGGCGTGAAAATTTGGTTTGAGTTCAGGAGATAAGTGACTAATTAAACTGAACTCGTCTTTGAATTTTCTGAATATTCATCATTTTATTCCTGAAGTTTTATTAACTCCTTAGTTTGGTTACAAATCCCAAAAAGGGGTAACCAAAGAAGTAAGAAAATATCGTTGGCGTAGGGTTACCAACCGCATCGCCCAAGAATCATTTTAAAATAGCCCCAAACCCTGAGTCGCCTCTTACGACACCCGTGGGTAGAAAGGGGTAGTGATATTCTTAGTCGGCACTACGATGTGCTTAAAACTTACTCCTGAAAACAACTAGAACTTAATTTTTTGACTTGTTTTTGTCAACCGACCCAACATCATAAGTATATTGCAAACTTAACTCGAATTTTAATTTGATACGTTAAATTGTTAAGTCTGTATATCACCATAATGAAGACATTCACGCCAGCTTTTTCCTTTGATGCCCGAAAAGTCAGCATATGTACTTTTTATTCTAAACGGCATATACTCACGACTACAAATCCCTAGGAGGGGTAGTCAGAATAAAAAATCTCTCAGACACTTTTTGGAAGTTGAGTGGGGAAAATATTTCAAAGTGAATGTTTTTGGTGATGGGTCTCCCACCAACCGCTTCGCCTTAAATCAATTAAAAAGCTCCAATTATGGGCCGGCGCTCACTGCCGGCATGGCATGGCAAAGGATTTCGGTACAGACACAGCATTTTTAATCTTATTGCCATAGATATAGAATTCATTTTGACACAACGATGCCGAGGGAGGCCGCGGTAGGACAGAACGTCGGCATCGTTGTGTCAAAATGAAGTAAAATGAATTCTATACTCATGTTTATAAGATTAAAAATGCTATATCTGTACCGAAATCCTTTGCCATGCCATGCCATGCCATGCCGGCAGTCAGCGCTGGCCCTTTATCATCAAATAATCCAATTCAAATTACGAACACCCTCGAGAAGAAATGGGGTAGTGCCGAAACTACGCAGCACATTTTTTATTTTTATTTTATAATTCATTTCTTTTAATAACATAACATAAACGTTCACGCCGTTTATCCCCGAAGGGGTTGGCAGAGGTACCAATACTTCTGAACTCACATGGCAGCGCCATCTAGTGTCCGGAGAAGGTACCCACGTTTTGCTTAGACAGTGTACTCACGTGTTAGGGGGCAGGCCTATCGCCGTTTTGTACGAATACACTGTCACATCACTAAGTACAACTCAGCCATGTGGGATTCCTCACGATGTTTTCCCTCACCGTTAACAACCATGATAAATTAACCACACATATGACTTTAGACAAGACAAATTGGTGTAGGCCCAACCCAGGATTGGAACTCACGCCCTTCTGTTTTTGGGCGGGTGTTCTACCCACTGCACTATCATGTCGCTTTCTTTTAAAATTAAGTTGTAAAAATTTATGTTACTTGTTCTTCTTGTGCCTACAATGGCGAATAAACATTTTTCTTCTTCTTCATCACTATGTACATCTAAATGGCAATTGTAGAAATTCGGTATGCAAAGTTTTACAAAAGAGGTGCTGATTACGAAACCATTTCGAGATATTATGTTTTTAAAACATATTTTCTTGAAATTAAATCAAACAAAGCTAAGATGAACGTTATTTTAGCAAAAAACTGTAGCAGTATTTGACCTTCAGCGTTATGTCAAAGACATTCGTTCTTGCAGTTTATTAATAAAATATCGAAAATCATAGGTTTGTTTACTATAATATCGTAATAATTTCATTTGGGATCACAAATTCGTGAAATATTTTGCAATTAGCAACATTTTTACTAAACATTTCGCTTTATTGGCATGTCGCTACGTGATATTTTCGATCGATGACGTCATTAAGTACAAAAGTTGAACAATCTTTAAAAAATCATAACTTTGCAATTACTCATTTTAAATGAAAAATATTCAAATCAGTTTTTTATTTTCGTGTTTGCTATCGAATGAAAATATTTAATAAATACCAAAAATATACTTTGCATACCGAATTCACGCCATATTCCGATCAACAAATTTTACCTTGAAATCGAGTATTAATGTAATCATTTTACGGATATAAAAAATAGGAAACGAAACCAATTTCAATATCAACAATATTTAGACGTTATACGTATCTAATCTCTTCGTATCTTGTCATAGATAGATGTACGTGTCGGCTAAGAATAGCTCTACCCCATTTTATCCCGTGGATGTTCATAAGAGGAGAGGAGGCTATGGGTATTAGCGCTTTTCAAGTAATTTTCCCCACCTAATTCCCAAAAGTGGCTGAAGAATTGCTTATTCTGAAGCTCTTGCTATACCTTTTATTAATTTAAAGCCTTGAGTCTATGTATGTATGATAACTAATTTACCGATCTCAACTTCCAAAGGTTGTCTGGAAGAGATCGCTTTCAGCGATAAGACCGCCAATTGTACCTCACTGTAAACTGTATGATGATTTCTATTGTAAATTTGCGTTTGATGTGCAATAAAGAGTTATTCTATTCTATGTATGTCCTTACGTATCTAATCTGTTATTATATACTCAATTGCGATTGATGGGTATTTAGTAAATAAATGAATATATAATATTTGCTCATTAACTGATTTCCCCCAATAGACGTTTATTTTCGTTTATCCCGCTGGTAAACCTAAATTCTTAGTATTGCCGTCGGGTTTCGCTTACTATTGCCGTTGAATTTTGTGTTAAACTGTTTATCTAAAGTAATTTGTTCCTTGAACATTTTGAATTCATCGTGGCTGCTTGAAATACCTACACAAAATCTATAGAAAAGAAAGAATTATATTAGAGAATCATATCGTAGAGCTGAGCTACATTTCTTATTAATAAAATAGTGATTTAGAAATCACTAAGAAAATGGGAATGGCTCACGCAAAGACATAAGTATTTCATAAAATAATTAATTCTTTTGCTGTGTAGTTTTGGCTTAGAATAGCACTACTAATTTTTTGTGCGTTCCCACTCATCTTCCAAAACTGGCGAAGGAATTTCTTATTCTAAATCTCTGGCTACCCCTTCTAGGATTTTAAAGATGTAGGTGCGGGAGTCATACGTTTTACCGAATGTCGCGAGCTCGACGCACGCGAGCTCGAAAAAATATTTGAGTGGTACGCCAGCTCGAAAGTACGTGAATTCGAAAGCCGCCAGCTCGAAAGACGTTGGCGCGAATCACGTTTCACCGAAAATCTTTCGCAATGGATTATTATCAGTTTGAGAACCAGATTATAATTAATGTCTTAATCTTATTAATATTAAACATATTTTCTTTTAAGGTATTTGATGTTATTTGCATCCACCCTCAGTAAAATAATGTAGAACAAAACACATTGGTGCATATAACTTAGCGCAGTATATAGCTATAGCTCCTAATACTCATCTTTACTGTTTTTTTATATTATTTGGTTTTTTTTTTTGTTTATGTTTTGTCAAAACAATGTTTCTTATATGGGATTTAAGTTAAGTAAGTTTAAGTAGGTAGCTAGGGGAGTTTCTAATAAGCGTAGATATTTACTGAGGGTGGATGCAAATAACATCAATAACTAAAAAATCAAAGTACCTTCAAAGAAAATATATTCAATATTAATAAGATTAACGACCGATTTCTGAATTGAGTATTCCATCTGAGAACAACTTAAGTATCGTTCTGTCGCATTGAAATCTTAACAACTGAATGAGACAAAACGATACTTAAGTCGTTCTTAGCTTGAATACTCAATTCAGAAATCGGGCGTAAGACATTAATTATAATCTGCTTCTCAAACTGATAAACCATTGCGAAAGATTTTCGGTGAAACGTGATTCGCGCCAACGTCTTTCGAGCTGGCGGCTTTCGAATTCACGTACTTTCGAGCTGGCGTACCACTCAAATATTTTTTCGAGCTCGCGTGCGTCGAGCTCGCGACATTCGGTGAAACGTATGACTCCCTGTAGGTGCATATGTAACATAAATACTAAAATTTCTGTTGAAAAATATACATGGTCAGATGTAAATACATGTTTTATAAATTCAAAGTAATAATAAAACGCAGTCTTTATTTAAAAGTTAGCTACTTGCTTACTATCACTACTCCAGGGCTCAATTCAGGATATTTCCAGACATAAATTTTTTTTTTAATAATACTAAGAAATAATGAGTATTCATGAACTTAACAATACAACTTCCGAATCTGAAGTAGAATTAGTTTAAACTTATGATTAAACTATGTTTCTATTGTAATACGTCATTTATTTTCGACCGTCAAAACACAAAATCATTTTTTATATTTTAAATTAAAAAAAAACTTTACCTTAAAATGTATTTTTTTTAAGTATCATATCCTGACTGAAAATAATTTGTCATAACGAATTCATAATTAGGACACATAAACAGTGAGCTTTAAATCGATTATCATCTATCCACTTAAGTGTTTTACTACTTCTATGAAACACCGTCTTTTCGTCAAACACCTAAATACAATTATTTGCGAGGTTGGGGAGTGAAACAATAAGAGGGTAGGTTGAGAAAAGAGGACGGCTAGTGCGTAAACCTCCTTGCTACGTGCGAGAAACACTACTCGGTGGATTTACGAGACGTGCATTTTTCGATTTGTATTTGCAGCTGTAAAGTGCTGAATCAACATCATTTTCTACTTTTCTCGATATCTTATTTTATTTTTATGGTTTTAGGGCGGAATAAAACAGAGATATGCTCGTGGTATGATGAGGGTGACGATATGTCTTTTGATTTTAATGCAGTTGCAAGTTGTAAAAGTTAAAAAACATACATTTAGTGGGCCATGCTATGTCTGTAGTGTCAATCTTTATGAGGTCGATAAAAAAGTAATTAATTGGAAACTTACTACTTACTTAGAATCACGCCCAATATTCCCAATGGGGTAGGCGGAGACTATCGATCGCCACTTTACACAATCTTGACAAATTCCTCTTGCTTCCTTTACATTCATTATTCTTCGGTCTTCTTTGTGTCTTACACAATTCAATCTTCACAATAGTTGTTACAAATTAATTGCTTAAAATTTTTGAGGCACGGATTAATATTAATAATATTTCACAATTTAAAATGATTAAAACATTTTATATTATCTTTTGTTTTGTCAGATAGGCTGACTTATGGACAAAATAACTAACTAATAATAATAAGACACTAAGAATAGAACTTTCATCTACCGCAGTTAAAAAATGGTTAGACAGATCTTAAGCGAAGACTCTTATGCAAACTTTGAAATTTGAGGGCAAAGGATGGTCACGTAGATTATGGTTCTGATCGATTCCTTATACTTAAATACTGAAAAAATAGTAGTGGAACTTTAATATTCCTTTATATCGTTAAAACAGTTTCCCCATAATATATAAGTCATCATATTGTTCTTACTTTGGGGCAAACAGAATCTGTGTTGTATGTTCTTATACATTTTATACACATTTTTCAAAAATAACTGAGAATGATCAGATTTTTATTCTGTGGCTTCCCTTTTTTGAGATTATAGCCGTGAGTAAATGGATTCAATATATTTTATTATTTTTCATACTTCGCATTTAATATTTAGTAGTCGAAACAAAATCCAAAATTATTATTCAACAGTACCTTCACACTATTCTCAAGAGTTCGTTTGTCTTTCAAGGGAGCGTTCCGGAAGACACATAAGAACAAAATGTAGACTGGAACTCATTCAAATTCTGCTCGCAGAACGCATAACATCTTTGCGACATTATAATTTTAAAGTCAAGCCAGCAGTGGGGCTATTTGGCAGATCCGTCGTCTTTAAAACCCTTATCGTAAAATGTAAGGGCGATGGTTTTGTGGAGTAAAATCATATTCACGGCTAATGCTACCGCAAAGAGGTGACCAAGGTTTGGGAATGAAAAATAATTCTGAAAAAAAAATTGAATTATCTCTCTAGCATCCCATTTTGGCTTGCTATCCCATTTTTGTTATAACTTTTTATGGACTATGATGTGATTTACAAATTAATATAACCTATTAAAATTTAATTAATTTGATATTCGTATCGAAAAAGAAACAGTAATTGTAATTGAGATCAAAAGAGTATGTATCAAATGATTAACGAATATAAGGAGAGAAAGAAAGAAATGACGTGACGGCCACCCTGGGGACCGTATGTTAGATGTTTTTGGACAATAAACAAAACTCAACATAGCTAGAATATGGGAGAAGATGTGTGTTAATTATGTTGAGTGTTCTGCTCTTAGCTATACACCTTCGAAAACCGAGTTAGTTTAAACCTTATGATTAAGTTAACATTTGACTTTCAAAACACAATAGGTTATCAATTAATTTTGGAATAAATTTAACTTTTTTCTGAGGATCATTAAACTCAGAGTCTTGCTCAATAAGTAAGTAAAATATTATTTAAATTTGAAATCAAATTTCATCAATAATCGATTTTTTTCAATATTATGTAACAATAAATCAAATCATTCCATACATAAATGCAAATTCATTTCAAAGCGTTTCAACATAACATTTCTCAGTACAAGTATCCAATATGCTTTGACAAGACTGACTAAGCAAATTGAAAGGGCCATAAGCAAACGTCAAGATTTGGCCGACAATAATTAGTTGGACTGTTGAATGTGACGATGCCTAAGATTGATGAGGAAAGCACAAAGGTTTGTCGGTGATAAATTGCTCAATATTAGGTCATGATTTGAGAATAGAACTGTGTCGATCGCGATCGATCGAACTGTTTTGATTCGAACACTACCCATTCGCGATTGATCGAGTCTTGCTTTTCTAAAAGCTTCGATCAAATGACCGACCGAACGAAACGTTTGAGTCGCAGATTACGTCAGGGTAACATTAGCAAGCAGTATAAGAGTGCTTAAAATATAGGCGGTAGAGTTTGATTTCGCCTGCATTTTACGAATTGATTCGATCATTTGATCATGGGACGAAGCAGCTAACAAAATTATGGCTATCTCTGTCACGCACGCATAAAATGCAATATGATCATTTGTTTTCTCGCTTCTATTGTATTGAGTAGAGAAATTAATAGATCGATCGAAGTAACGTCGATCATATAATCAAGGTCGGAGTAAAAAAGAAATAATTATACCAATCAATCACGTTCGATCGATCGTTTTACTAATAAGAAATAATAAGCGTTGATTGGTAAGATATACAAATATAATTTAAACTAAATTTACGCTTTCTTGTCACTTTTGCTTTATTTCTAGTATTATTTTTGTGGAGTTGTTGTATCGAAAAGTTTTTCAGTGTGTTTTATTTATATTTAAATTATTTTATGTAATGAAGTATTTTATTAATATTATTTATTTCTAAATATTTCTAAAAAAGACATCTCGTTCGAAAACACGAAATTTTAATATATAATATTTGTTAATAAACAACACGTGTCCTATACGGTTTCGATCACCACTTCCATACAAACTAGTCGAACGATCGATCGATCGAATCTTTTGACTCGCTCGCCATTGCTGTGGGTCGTGATCGACCCGGGTCATCTAAAATGATCGATCGACACAGGTCTATTTGAGAAGGGTATTTGACTATCGGCTAAGGCGTTGGCGCTTTCCTTCCATTTCATCCGCACTCGATGGAATAACCTTTTTTTATTCAAAGAGGATGTTTTTCTGAATAGTATCAGTTTCAAATAGCTTTTAGTTCCTTTTCGGACTTTACGTTGAGGACAAGATAAGATAAGCGTCAAGTAATATTACTGAGAAATACGTTTTTGTTTTCTTTTCGTACCAGTAATATGATCAATATGTTTGAGCAGCTCTTGACAAAGACTTCCTGAAATTAACGAACGTATTCAAATGCCGATGCAGGATATGTAGTTTCTTGATCATATGATTCGTAATCGATGGTAATAAGGTTCAGTATCGGAAAGCAAGTTTATCGTATACTTAGTTCAGTTATTATGCAAATCATGTGCTACGGAAGCGAGTCGACGGTTACCTAGTTCCCTTTACTTAAGAGGCAAATTATGATAAATGGAATCTACGGATTTCATGTTTTGGGACGTGTGTTCGACACGGAAGACATCCACATACTCC
Organism: Bedellia somnulentella; assembly: GCA_963576735.1. NCBI lineage: Eukaryota > Metazoa > Arthropoda > Insecta > Lepidoptera > Bedelliidae > Bedellia > Bedellia somnulentella. The sequence continues at coordinate 7,562,577 of OY755188.1, forward strand.
ATTTAATACTTACTAACATCGAGCCGTAACAGAACAGTCTTGCTTTGAATTCGGAATAGCATAGAAGATACTCTCACTATCGTTTTTGTCTTTCAATCCACTATTTTAGTTCAAATTAGAGAGTAATATTAAACTGTATGTATTATTTTTACTTCGTCTTGACTTTTTGAGTAAATAGTTAATTTTTAAATCAACTAATTAATAAGGACATTATTAAAGGGAGAGACGATATGTTTTATTAGCATTAAGTAGATGTCTGATATTTAATAATAAAACTGTTAAAACCAAAGAACTGCATTTTGGAGATCATCATTATCATAAATATCTGAGTAGGCTAATTGTGCTACAGCCGATTGATCCCTTCGAATCAGTTCATATATTATTTTATAATTAGTATGGTCGCATAGTGCCAGCTTAGAATATCACTACCCATTTCTACCCACGGTTGTCGTAAGAGGCGACTAAGGATAAGGGGCTTTTGCGATGCGGTTGGAGAACCGATATATAATCAACAATACTTAATTTCTACCATCTTGTCCCCTATCAAATTCCAAATGTGGCTGAGGATTTTCAAGTTTTGAAGCTCTGGCTACCCCTTTTTGGGATTTATGGCCATGAGTATTATGTATGAATTAGTAGAAACATAAGTTAATAAAACATATTCTGAAACAATTATTTACTGTCAGCTTAAAGTTCGTATACAAAATGTAGTTTTTCATTAAACGCTGTAAACTAACATGAACGCCACACAAAGTTGGGCACGACCTAAAGCCGGTTAGACTATCTAAAGAGATAGTTTGTTTAAGCAAACAAGGTACCGAATTTTGGCTGTGCCTTCTGACACAGTTTGTATTTCATCACGATGTAAAGACCCTTCGGCTCAAGTCTATTTAGGTGAAGCACAGATACGGACTCTTCCTATATGCTTATGTGTTTTTATTTTTTTATGTTTTCAAATTAAAAAAAAATATATGATATGGTTTTAAAGGATATATGAAAAGTTTGCCCGCATTTAGGTTGTAATTTGCAACTAAATCTAAAAATAGTTTTGACATACAATATTTCAATGAAAATTTACAAGAAAGTGCTCAAATATATACGAATAAAAATATTCGCAAAAATAAAGCAATGTAATCGTAAAAAAATATACAACAAATATAGACAAGTTTGGAAAAGACCTTGTAAACAGATTGTGGGTCACGTATATTAAAGATCCCTTAATTTTGGACAATCTCTGTCGGTATCTCAACTTAGAAACTGGACTGTGCTGTGCTGGACACGATTTTATATCCTTTTGGGTGCTTTTACTGTCACTACGGTACAAAGTTGTATCGAGGGACTTATAAACAGTTACATGCAGGAAATAATAGAACTCTCACATGAATCAAGCCCTAAGTGGCGGCATAGTTAGAATAAGTATTAACATCACGTTACTTTACTACTACTTGAAATAATGCACCCATGTGATGGAAATATTCACTCTTAATATATAACTAAAATTATTTATATGTTCGCATTTATTAAACAAACTTCTTTAAGTCTTGCAAACATCCTACTTAAGCATATTTATATGATTTCTAAGTGAATTAATAATACATTTTTGTTTCTAAAATAACACCTTATAAACAAATATTTCATGTACTCGGCGCAGAGTGCAACCAACGGCATTGGTATAAATAAAACACCAAACAAAAATTTGTTACATTTATCACTATTAAATAAATAAATACGATTAGTTAGTATAATGGATACTATTATTATAATAATCCCTATCCATTAAACAAACTTCTACTTAATTGTTGAATCATTATTCTCACTAAAACAGTTCACAAAGATCAAGTTTCGCAAACAATGTTTTTGCGAGAAACTTTTCGCAACTGTATAAAAAATATTTTCCGTAGAGACTCATTCATTATAATCTTTCGTCGACAGAACCAGTCCATCAATCCAATTAGATCGAATCAAGGGAACTCCCGGAAAAACTTCCCAAGAATGATGTTCCTAAGAAAATTATGTCCCTTGATAAATGGTATCAGCGTCTTTGCCCAAATAATTAGGGAGCTATTGTATTGGACTACATGATAAGAATAAGCTTTCATGTGTTGCTGTGGTCTTCGTGTTTCGGACGTGAAGAGGAATTTGCTTAATAAGTCAATTGATTGTGTCATTATTGGATTGTATTTTGTGATCATGGTTTTGTTAACAAGCAGCTTTGAGGGTTACAATATCTATATATATTTTATGGTTTTTAAGTGATTTGACAATGCGATGGAAATGTATCACCAATAATTTACTATAACCACATAATTCTATGTATGACGTTAAGGTTTATTGTTTATTTCGTTGTTACACATACATACATAATATGGTACGCTATAATATAGAAGCTTAATATACTCACGTCTATAAATTCCTAGATGGGGATGCCAGAGCTAAGGAATTAGAAATTCCTCAGCCACTTTGGGAAAGTTATGTAAGGAAAAGATGGTAAAATAAAGCTTTTTGATGATGGGTCTCCAACCTCATCGCCCAAAAATCCCTTAATAATATACCGTTATGCCCCAATACCGTTAGTTGCCTTTTACGTAGACCCACCGGAACAACTGGAGTAGTGCTATACTAAGCCGACACTACACAGCTAATTAGAGCTAAAATAAAGATAATAATTAAATCTTAAATAAAAAGACATTAATAAAGGTGAGAGCAAAGTTTCCCAGATTAACTTGAATTGACTATATCTTTTAAGAATAAAGTCAAATGAAGATCTCAAGAAAGTTCTTATAAAATCTGTCTTCTAAATCTGAACAGATTAATGTAATTAGACTTTCACTTACCAACGCACATAATAAATGAGGGTCCCGAACCAAAAACGAAACTAATGGTGTATACTCAGAGCGACACGAAAAAATACTCCTCGGACCATTCATTTTTATTTCGCACTATGAAACTCGTTTGTCTTTTAAACTGAAAATCTTATATTTGTTCTATTTAGCATTGTACTTTGGTTTTTGTACTGATTTCATAATTATGAATAAGGGGGCTAAAAATTGAAAAACGTTTGATATCAGAGCTTTTTGTCTAAACTATGTGGTTAAGGAGTTATCTGGAAGCACATTAGATAAAAGATGGGTATGTTTAATCCTAGCAGGTTAGTTCGATGTTGTGATCCCACCTGTGTAAACATGGCATAACAAAACATACACCTGAAAATAAATAAAAAGTACTATACAAAATAAAATCATACAAAAAAACCTTTATACCTATTAATGGCGATAAATGCTAAAAGTGGTGGCCAAAGCTTAACAATAAATTATAACTCCGCTTCCTTCCAAAAAAATAATGATGAAATTATTAAAAAAGCTGTCTTACTACCATTATTAAGTAACCACGTACTACACTCATAGGTAAAATCGGTTGGTGGTATTGGAACACTAAAGACATTTGCTATTTCACTAATAAATTTAATAACTTCAGATTCAACGCCATTAAAGTACATTATACTATAATAAACTTAAACAGAATATTCTATCAGTAATAATCGCGTATCCGTCCAAGGTATTCCCTACAAAATTAACACCAGTAGAACTAAATTACATAATAATACCAATGCCACAGAATTACGTAAGAAAACCATTTCTGAAGCGAAGATTAATGAAGTTTCTCGACGGCGGCAGTTCCAATATCTGATTGTCTCCAATTTATCAGGAGGCTCACGAAGGTGGAAAATTTTCTTGGAAGGATATCAATCTTTTCTCCACATTTCTAATAAGGATAATAACTGGGAATCACGAAGTTAATTAATAATATTTTAACTTTTCCTTTACTTTTCATAACATCTTTTATAGTCAATTCTAAGGTGACGATGTCACGTGATGTTCAGAAATATTAGTACCTCTGCCAACCTCTTCGGGGATAGATGGCATGAACGCTTGAGTCTTGAGTCTTGAATCTATAGCAGAATCCCAGAAAAGGGTTAGCCAGAGCTTCAAAATTAGAATCTGTTTGGACGCTTAGTAGGCAAAAGATTATAAAATAAACGATGGGTGTTGGTGAAGTTTCCAAATAAATTGCAACTTTTCTATTCTTGTTATACATAAAATACTTAAGAACCTCGCAACTTAATCGCATGACACACCCTGGAAGAAGCATATTAGTAAAGTCAGTCTCCATGTAGTGCCGGCTTAGAATGTCGCTACCCCTTCTACCCACGGGTGTCGTAAGAGGCGACTAAGGGTATTGGGGCTATTTATTGGATTTTTGGGCGATGCGGTTGGAGACCCATCACCAAAAACCTTTATTTTACCGCCTTTTCCCCACTCAACTTCCAAAAGTGGCTAAGGAATTTATAATTCCTTGGCTGTGGCTACCCCTTCTAGGGAGTTATAGCCGTAAGTATATGTATGTATATGTATGTCAGTCTCCATAAAATACACTTAAAATGTGACTTTCTGACAACTTTTTTCAAACACTGCATTTCTGTTTATAGACTATTCCCGACCGTATTTTCGGTGAAATATTCAGGCTGGACACGTAATGAAATTATCAGTCGATCGGCAACACTTTGTTTGCACGTGTAACACCCGATTGCGGCATTGTGATGGCTGGAGCTGGAGTAACCAAGTTATGTTTGTGATTGACAGTTTTCCGCTTATTTTGCCTATTGGCTTAGTTTGGTAGCATGCGTTTCAATTCATTTAGTTAAGCTTGTTTATTTGAGCTGTGTAGGTACTAGGTGTCTTTTTATCTTGCTGGATATATTTTTGTTGTTTAAATAGGCGAATAATGCTCTTTAAAATATATTATAATATTTATAAACTTTGGTATATAACAGATTATATTGCGAAAGTTGATAAAGTACAAACTAAAAGTCGTGATAATAAATGAAGGAAAAGTTGGCAGACTAACGAATACTACCGTAATAATCATCAATCATCAAGAATCATCTTAATTTTCGGATAATCAGGTTATTCAAGCGACTACGGAGGCAGTCAACAGCAGGCTATCACTATCGTATCTCTTATGTGGGTTGAAACACGAGGCGACTAAACGCAATGCGGCACCAAGCGTTAAGTTTAAAGAAAAATTAAACACAAATATCGCCGCGAAATTCAAAATAATATTAACTTCCTGTATTGGTAGAATAAGCGCTTCGCAATGTCACACCATAGGTATCGTAATATTTATTTTTGGGCTTTGTAATTGATAGGCAATGTCGGTAAAAACTATCAACAGCTGCTTTTATTTCAGCATTATCCCTTTTCGTCTTCCGGATGTCGTTGAAGAAATGCTCATTCGGAAGCTACTGACTTATTATATCTGGGATTATAGGTAGGATTCTCAGTTTGCATTTCTAATTTTATCTCTTAGCGTAAATTACTTAAGTTCTTATCAAATCATTTGCCTCTGAAGTGAACGGTACTTGGTTGGTTATTCTAGAGGGTACTGGAGTAGCAGCCACGTACTTGACGACACAGTGGTGGGCTTTTGACATGGTGGAAAAAAGACATGGTAAAGTCGAAGCCGATATATGAGGGCAGTACAGGACCGATTGCTGTGGAAATATCTAGGCAGGCCTTTGTACATCAATGGAAGTCTTTTGCCAAATTATGATGTTGACAATGATGACGGCAGTATGTCTTTATTTCAAATGCAACATGCAACACTAAAATAAATAACATATTATCCATTTTCATGATTTCGTGGGAGCAACAGTGGTGGTATTCAAACAAGAGCTCTTTGATTTTTTTCATTTAAGTCAGGTAAAATATATTTTGCTTTAAACTACATTAAATTTGTTTAGGTTATAATAACATAGAAATCAAAAGCATCAAACTTTAACGAACGTATTTCTGCTAATTTTTTGCTACAATGCTTTGTGAAAATCTAAAATATTTCTCTTTAAAGCATATCCTTCGTTTAACAAAGAGTCTATAGATACATAGTAAGATAACTTTTGCACTTAATAACTACCAAATATTTAAAAGGCAGCCAAAGTGTTGTGCATATGGACGTCATTATTATTTTAATGAGATGAGCAACTACTTGATCGTAATTTGTCGACGTCCGTGGCGAGGGGATAAATGACTAACTTCTCGGACCAGAGGTCACGGGTTCGATCCCCGCTGAGAGCAACATTTATGTGATGAGCATAAATGATTGTTCTTTAGTCTGGGATGTTATTTATATGTGTATAATATAATACTAAATATATCGTTGAGTTAGTATCCCATAAAACAAGTTCTACTTAGTCTGGGGCTAACTTGATCTGTGTATAATATGTCCATATTTATTTAACTTATCTTATTTATTTTCTATGGTTCTAGCATGAAACATACAATGAGAAAATCAAAACAATAAATTTGGTATATTATATAATTGAAGGTATATTATTCCCCTATTTGTTTGACGTTTTCACTTTGCCTTTTGTTTATGCACTTATTTCATACATTTTTTCCACGCCCAAAGTATTTTCATAGTATAATCAAATGGATATTTTGCAGACAAATAAATTACATCCTTAGGAAATAACAGTGTTACACGATAAATTACTGGCAAGGAAAATCGTCTTTTGTTCAACAATCTATAAAGTAAAGATCTTAACAAAAAAATATGAAATACAGTAAAACCCGCTTAAGACGATTTCTCAGGGACCACACCTAAAACGCGTCTTAAGCGAGAAAGCGTATTAATCGGGATAGGGAAAATAAAACGAACGTACTAGATATTATGGTTTTAGTTCATAATATATAATATTATGTACATTCAATACATTATTTAAAATAATCACTTATTTTGGTTTGACAGAAAGATTTTGATGTATTAGCAATCAAAGAATTTCAACATAATTAAACTTTTTCAGTGCGTCTTCACTTTCATCCAAAGAAGCAACATAGCGTCTTAAACCTAGCTGATAATGCCTTAGGCGCTTTCTCGCATATTATTTTACCAAAACTTTTTCCAATTTGTCAAACTTTCCTAATAACTGCTTTTTACTCTGCACACCTCCCAATCTGTATATTTCTTTTATTTCTTCTCAATTCTTTAAAATGGTACGTAACGTAGAAGAAACGTGAAGCTCAGCAGCTGAGTTTGATTAGTTATTTTTATCGAAAACTTTCAATATTTCAATTTGTTTTGAAGTAACAATGACTTTCGCTTACTCGTAGTCATATTGTAACAAGTGATGCACTGTTACAAAACAATTGAAGCGTGCGCGCGACAAGTCAAAAAATGGCGATCGGGTAGGCGGGAAGGGCGTATTAAACGGGAAGCAGATCGTATTAAGCGTTAAGAAATGTATGAAAATATATTTCAAGTTGCAGGAACTGGCGTAAAACGGCGTATTATGCGAGAAATCGTAATAAGCGTGATCGTATTAGACGGGTTCTACTGTAGTTGAATTTCACACTAAAGAAATTGTAAGATGCTTTAATAAAAAAGCAATTAATGCTATCTGCTATCTCTAGCATATCATTTGGATCTTCAAACATGAGTACTAAAGAGTACGTATTGTATTTTTTCTATATAAAACTTTCATGCAGAATAAAAAAAGAATACCACATTATATTTACTAGAATGACAAAACCAATATTAGTTAACATATATTCTTCAAAAGTCACTATACTGTACCACTCAAAAAGGCAACAAAGTGCAGTGAAAGACGTACAGAGAGTTTCTTTTTATTTCATCTATAGCAGAACGATACATTCGTTATGTCTCGGGCAGCGTTCAGGCCATTCGCCTCGATATACCTGATTGAGATGCCTCGCAAGATTGAGCAGTTGCTACTTTGCGAATAGGAAACTATATTTTTCACGGACGGTTAGAAAAGATTCCGCAGGTGTCTTACGAGACGAATAGGGGTTTCGTGGCTGGCGTCCCATCACCAATTTGTCCCTTCAAACACAATCTATTTTTGAACTCAATTTGCAAGTAAAGTACTGCTTTAATTTGCAATAAATATAAAATCTCGCTAAACACTGTAGGGTAATGAAAGCAAACTAAACCAAAAAAATATTTGAAGGTTTGTTTATTCTCATGTTTCAGTTAAAACACTGCTCAGTTACATTTGTTTAACAAGTCCCTTTATTGTGACGAAGTAACAAGTAGCTGAAAATTAATTGAGCTCCAGTGACAGCCTTCCAATTATACTTAAATTACAAACTAGGTTGAGGCCATCAACTACCAAGCTATAGTTAAATGAAGATTGATTTCCAGTTGATTACTTCGTGACATCTATTGAAATAGCGTTTGATGTGTAGTACGAGTATGTAGCGTTCAAGAGTTTGTAACGACATACATACATATGCATGCGTATACTCACGGCTATATATCCTTAGAAGGGGTAGCCAGAGCTTTTGAAAGCTCAGTGGGGAAAAGATGGTAAATAAAGTATGTTGGTGACGGGTTTCCAACCGCATGGGTACTCTGAACACCAGGTGACAATGTCACGTGATGTACAGAAGTAATAGTACCTCTGCCAACGTCTTCGGGGATATTCGGCGTGAACGTTTGAGTCTTGAGTTGTGTTTATAGTGTATTAAGGTTTGTTAAAACCAAATTGCGTAATGTAACGATTAGAATAAAGAGCCAAATTTAAAGTACATTAGATGGCATTTAAACATTGTGTATTTAGGAAAGCTTAATTTTAAAATGAACAATATGTGACTAAAGTATTCATAAACTATACTTATAGTGTTTGTTGTTTGTGTATTATTTATATTACTAGTATTTTTATGTACTTAAATGAAAGCCAGAGCTATGGAATCAACTGTCCAAAAGGTTTAATCAAACCATTGTATGTACTTAATATCTTACCACTCTACCAACCAATCGTTAAACTATTTCAAGATTTTCAATATTTCGAAAGAAAATGCTTTATTATCCTCGTGAGGAGATGAGAGATATTTCATGGGTTTGTTTGAATATTTACATAAGTATCATTTCGTATTACTTTTTCTTCAATGTACTCCACCATTGAAGTAACTTTCTAGAAAAATATACATACATACATATACTCACGGCTATATTTCCCTAGAAGGGGTAGCCAGAGCTAAGGAATTATAAATTCCTCAGCCACTTATGGAAGTTGAGTGGGGAAAAGATGGTAAAAATAAAGAGTTTTAGTGATGGGTCTCCAACCGCATCGCCAAAAAATCCAATAAAAAGCCCCAATACCCTTAGACGCCTCTTACGACACCCATGGGTAGAAAAGGGTAGCGACATTCTAAGCCGGCACTACACGGCACATATAATATAAAAATATAATATGATAAATTTAAGCCAAGCCGCTTAACTAAAGCCGCGGTGTAGAAATAATCCCGGAACTTCCCTGTTTGAAATTCTGTTAATTGTAAGACTACCGAACGGGTGGTCGTAAGTTATTTCATTAAACAGTCTGACGGTGGCAGGTATTGAATTCTGATTTATTTCCTTGAAACATGACCCAGTTAGCTTGTTCAGCACTTTCAGTTATTTGAGCTGTTCGTTAAAAAATCCACGATATAGTGGATTTTTTTCTATATATACAGGCTGATTAGTTGGTTTTGTTTTGATAGTTTCCGTTCCTGTATTTGACCTACAATTAACACAGATTTATAGTAAATCGGTTATAATAGCATCTTATTATGAACTCTTTAACAAATTAATTGTGTTCGTTAGTTGATGTAAGGCCTCAGTGACTTAAATAAGATTGTTATGGTATTTCAGATATCGATGTAAATATTTGGTGGGCCTTGTATTATTTGTTTTGTAACCAGTTTTGGTCCGCAATGAAGGCAAAATTAAAGGGTTAAATTGTGCATCTGGATTAATTAGCAGTAATAGTAATATTTCTCATACATTTTATGTTTGTTACAGGTATTATACATCACAATCTCGAAATATAAGCCTCCACTGCCATCACCCTGAAAAACGGAACTACAAGTAATAACAATATTATTTTAGATACAGTAGAAGTGGCGATCGATAGTCTCTGCCTACCCTAATTGGAACAAACGGCGTAAGTATATGTATGTATGCATTTAAGTTATTTGAGATTGAATTTCAGATAAAATATTTTTTTTATTAATTATTATTTTAACCAACCGTGATAGCCCAGTGGGTAGAACACTCGGTTATAGTACAAACGACTAGTGTTCAAATCCTGGGTCGGGCCTATACCAATTTGTCTTTTCTAAAGACATATGTGTGGTTAATTTATCATGGTTGTTAACGGTGAGGGAAAACATCGTGAGGAAACCCACATGGCTGAGTTGTACTTAGTCATGTGACAGTGTATTCGTACAAAACGGCGATAGGCCTGCCCCCTATCACGTGAGTACACTGTCCATGCAAAACGTGGGTACTATGAACACCAGGTGACAAAGTCACGTGATGTTCAGAAGTATTAGTACCTCTGCCAACCGTTATTATATATTACATATTCGGCGTGAACGTTTATGTTATGTTATGTTTTATTTTTGCGTGAATATTTTACTGCTTATCAATCATACCCAAATTTACAGAACTCATTCAGATACCAATTTATTAAATTGAAAAAACTATTAAATTTAAAATATTTAAAAAAATAAAATCAGTCTTCAACAACAAATGTCAGTGGTTCTTATATGTATTCAAGTCGGCATCATTTGAAAATTAGTTCTAAAAACGGAGCAGTAAAAGTTTATAAAGGGCCTCATTCTAAGTGAATATCGTTTCAAATGGCTCCCGCAGTTGCCGCAAACGACATACAGGAATGTTTTTTAATGAGCTACTATGAAATGAAAAGCTCAGACTTTTATTCATCAACAAATAGTATGTAGTTATTAAAAATGCCGCTCGCTTCTCGAGGACGTATTTAGTAGAAGTTTTTCGAATTAATGAATAGTTGACATAGTAACTTACTAGAGGAGACTACGTTAGTGCTGCTTTTACAGATTATGCGTGCCTTTCATATTTTTGATTATGTTAGAATAGAAAGTAAAGTTTAGATTCTTCGAGTTTATTTACATGTATTATTTTCTTGCTGTGTAGTGTCGGCTTAGAATAACACTATCCCATTTCTTCCGATGGGTGTACGTCAGTGGCGACTAACGGTATTGGGGCTTTTAAGTGATTTTTGGGCGATGCTGATGGGGACCCATCAAATTTTACTATCTTTTCCCCACTCAACTTTCCAAAAGTGGTTGAGGAAAAAAACATAAATTTCTTTTACTCATGCCTTGGCCAAGTTTAATAAACAGAGGGTTTTTCTGGATTTTCTATATTTGACGCGATGTTCCTTACCATTGAACTACCAAATTAGTTAAATATTAATACATATACTCACTAAATTATGTTATTTTATTATTCAAAGTGCCTGCTTTCTTGATAATGTTCTCTATCTGATCTAAATGTCTCATTCGTGGTTATTATCTAACTGTCTACTGACATTACTATCCACGTATTGATAATACTTGAAATACGTTTCAGTAGTCTTAATAACATACATACATATACTCACGGCTGTAAATCCCTAGAAGGGGTAGCAAGAGCTAAGGAATTAGAAATTACTCTGCCACTTTAGGGAATGTGAGTGGGGAAAAGATGGTGAAATTAAAGGTTATTTGTGATGGGTCTACTAGGTCTACTAAAAGCCCCAATAGGTACTGTTAGTCGCCTCTTACGCACACCCACCGGAAGAAATGTAATAGTGCTATTCTAAGCCGACACTACACAGCATACATTAAAAGATTTTGGCTATCAACGTAAAATATAAAAGAGTTGTCAGTACGGTTTAAGGGATAAACTTTTTAAAAAGAAAATAGAAGAACAAATGGGAGTAATTTTAGACCATTGAAACGGTAATTTACGTTGTCAACCGAGTTTTGTCTCGGCGACATTTTTGATAGAATTTTAATGAGTAGGGAGCCCGTTGTAAATGAGACTGACCGGTGCTGGGGTGAATTCCTACATTGCGCCATCCATACTTGCTTTGCCCGCATAATTTTCTGTTTTGTCATACTTTTATCTCGGTCATTCCATGTCATTAATTTTAAAAAGGTGGAGAGATCGACATTATGCAATGTTTTAATAAGGTTGATGTGTTGAAAGATTGTACAAGAGTTTTAGATACTCAACTCGGACGTTCACGCCGCGTATTCCTGAAGGAGTAGAGTGGTATTAATACATCTGAAAATTATATGTCATTAAGGTCACTTGGTTATCAGAGTACTTACGTTTTGCTTTGACAATGTAATCACTAGAAGGAGGAGCAGATCTATCTCCATTTTTTTATGAATTTACTGTCACAGTCACGAGATGAATCACTTAGTACTAATAGAAAAAATAAACTTGAAAGGCTGCATAGTAAGGGATCAGTGTTACTACTGATAGTTAAAAAATATGTTTTATGGATGAGATTGTTGGAACCCATACCATTAAAAAAAGCCCGTTTTCATCAAAAACGGCACTGGTAGTTTGTACAAGGTAGTTCATGAGACTCAATTAACTAAATGCACAATTTACGAAATTATAGTCATATTCCGATTACTGAAACACCTCTTTTGGTTCATCAAAAGAACCTCTGGCAGTTGATAGTAACAAGAAAAACACGGAACCCTCAATACAAAAACGGAAATACTGTACGTATTTCAAGGAATTTGCTATATAAGAAATGAGAAACTTGGTGTATGAGAAATATTTGCAATTTAAAATGCAAGCGACTGGTATGAAATCACCTGTCGTTTATTGCATAGCGTGTGATTCCTAAAAGTATATGCAAATCTTAATGTGCTTGCGTCATATTTATTTCAAAATTAATAAGCATAAGCATAAGCATAAACGTTCACGCCGAATATCCCCGAAGGGGTTGGCAGAGGTACTAATACTTCTGAACATCACGTGACTTTGTCACCTGATGTTCAGAGTACCCACGTTTTGCATGGACAGTGTACTCACGTGATAGGGGGCAGGCCTATCGCCGTTTTGTACGAATACACCGTCACATGACTAAGTATAACTCAGCCATGTGGGTTTCCTCACGATGTTTTCCCTCACCGTTAACAACCATGATAAATTAACCACACATATGTCTTTAAAAAGACAAATTGGTGTAGGCCCGACCCAGGATTCGAACACTAGTCGTTTGCACGATAACCGAGTGTTCTACCCACTGGGCTATCACGGTTGTTAACTGCAATTTAATAGTTAGATAAAGTTCAAATAAAATAGTTTTATGTTATTATTAATAACCAGTGTATAGAACTATTAAATACATAAAAGAAACATTGCAACCATTGTATATAGTTTATCGCGCTGCGCTCTGTGAAAATATAAATAGAAGAAAAGGGAAGGTTTTTATTTTTTGCCGACTTTAAAACAACAAATTCAAAATTACAATTCACGTTAAGAGATTAAAATAAAACTATTTAATTTGCGAATTTATGAAAAAAAATAAAACGTTTTCTTATAATTTTTTTTCTTTCGTTTTATTTTAAAAACTTGATCCACTATTGCCAACTTTGGATAAGTAAATTGTTATTAAAACATTAATACCAACCAAAACTTAAAATCACGGCTTAACAACCTCATCCACTTTTTAGAGCTAATGTGTGGATTTAAGGACGTTAAGTGTTTTTTATTATTATTAATAAAGGATAATTGGTGATGGTGCACTATCACATCTAAAATCCCAATACCTTACCTTCAGTTCGCTCGTCCAACTCCCACGGTGTTTGTGTATAGTCCTTTTCTTAAAATAATAGGTGTTCTACACAATAAGTTTTAATTATAAGAACCAAAAATAAGTTAAGGCAGTAAATTATTTCACTAGAAATTTGAGCAAATAACAATACTGTATTCACCCGGAGCTCTTAAAAACTTGTATAGAACCTCGCCTTAGAACCTCTGACGAAATCTATACTTATAATAAATCTGTAGAGAGGTCAATTCTGTACATGAAATATATTTTCAAAATAACCATCAGGAGGTGATTAGGAGTCGATACTGATGCTAAAAATGCAATCAGTAAAATTTTTGTCTGTCTGTCTGTCTGTCTGTCTGTCGGTTTGTATGTTCCTTATGGAAACAAAAACTACTCGACGGATTTTAACGAAACTTGGTACAATTATTCTTCATACACCTGCGCAGGTTTTTGTATACTTTCCAGCAGAGTAGTAAAGGGGAATTTTGGGAAATTTTGGGAAAACGGGAGAAGTTACTCCATTTTTTAAGCTTCCGTCGCGTGTGCAGCCTCAATGGTTAAACTTACATAGAAATCATGTGTGACGGAAATATTCTTCATAAAATTATCTAAAAAAAAAGCCTCAACAGTTTATGTCTATCTTTTACGGTTGACTCACAATAACACGTGTAATTCCTGATAGCTTAGCAGTTCGGAAAATTTTTATTATATTTCTTTACTCTTACGTTTGTAAACCTCTCACTCATCCCTAATTTAAAAAAGGTAACATTATTACCTATTCAATAAAAAAAGAATCATAGAAATCGGTAGACAAACACCGAAATTATACATAAAATAAGCCACCGCGCCCGTGATCAATCTTTACTAATTTACATATAACATACTAGATGGCGCCAGTAGTTGCATCCTACATCACGTAATGAAATGATTTATTTTTTAGATTGTTATAAATACTTCATAGCGTTTTATTTAAAAATTTGCTATTAAACGGAAATACTGAACCGTTCATAAAAGCGCATTTAAAATCACCAAACTACACTGTTTAGGGAGTGCTATAAATTTAATGAATTGAAAACATTGCGCTGAATTTCACAATGCTTGAGCAGTGACGGAAGAAAGAAACCTCAGATATTTAAAAAAACAACGCTACCCGTGCGAAGCTGGGACGATCCACTAGTTGTTTAATAATTTAGTAACTCTGTTTATTACTGAAACGCGAGATAATCGCCGACCAACATACATACATACAGGTCAAACACAGAACCTCCTTTCTTTTAGAGTCGGTTAAAGCACTAAACCCATCTCCTAAATGTAACGAATACTTTTCTGAAAACCGCATCCAAATAGCTTAAGCCAAACGCGAGATAATCGCGGACAATTATACATACATACATAATATACATACATATAAACAATCGATCTGAGAACCTCCTTTTTTGAAGTCGGTTAAAAAATTAACTATAATCCCATTTTTTTAAAACCATAGGTTAGTAGATTTTATAAAGTTAGGTATATGTATATATTTGTCTTAGTAGGTGTATTTGATATAATAATTATCTTACTTATAATAAATCTGTAGAGAGGTCAATTCTGTACATTAAATATATTTTCAAAAGAACTATCAGGTGATGATTAGGGATCGATACTGATGCCAAAAATGCAATCAGTAAAATTTTTGTCTGTCTGTCTGTCTGTCTGTCTGTCTGTCGGTTTGTATGTTCCTTATGGAAACAAAAACTACTCGACGGATTCTAACGAATCTTGGTACAATTATTCTTCATACTCCTGCGCAGGTTTTTGTATACTTTCCAGCAGAGTAATAAAGGGGAATTTTGGGAAATTTTGGGAAAACGGGAGAAGTTACTCCATTTTTTAAGCTTCCGTCGCGTGTGCAGCCTTAATGGTTAAACTTACATGGAAATCATGTATGACGGAAAAATTCTGCATAAAATTACCTAAAAAAATCCCCAACAGTTTATGTCTACCTTTTACGGTTGACTCACAATAACACGAGTAATTCCTGATAGCTTAGCAGTTCGGAACATTCTGATTAGATTTGTTTACTCTTACGTTTGTAAACCTTTCACTTATCTCTTATCGGTACACAAACACCGAAATTATACATAAAATAAGCCAGCGCGCCCGTGACCAAAACCAAATCTTTACTAATTTATATATAACATATTAGATGGCGCCAGTAGTTGCATCCTACATCACGTAATGATTTATTTTTCAGATTATTTTAAATACTTCATAGCGTTTTATTCCAAAATTTGCTATTTAATGGAAATACTGAACCGTTCATTAAAGCGCATTAAAAATCACCAAACTACACTGTTTAGGGAGTGCTATAAATTAAATAAATTGAAAACATTGCGCTGAATTTCACAATGCTTAAACAGGGACTGAAGAAAGAAACCTCAGATATTTTAAAAAACAACGCTACCCGTAAGAAGCCGGGACGATGCACTAGTATCTATTAAGAAGATGAATGTTCAAAAAGGTGTTTGAAAAACAAAATGGTTGGCCCGGCAAGTTAAACAAAATTTGTAATTTATGTTACATTTTCATCCACAGTGTTTATTAAGTTACTTTTAATGCTTCGCGTAAAGTTTTTACTTCACGGCCGTTACGTATAACTTACTAATAGTGTTTTAATGAGCACTCGCCTGCATAATAATAGACAGATAAAATTATAATGAAAAACAATTACAAAATCAAAAAAATACGACGTCCGTGGCCGAGTGGCCGAGTGGATAGGTGACTAGCTTCTCGGTCCGGAGGTCGCGGGTTCGATCCCCGCTGAGAGCAACATTTCATGTGATAAGCTAAACGATTGTTTCTTGTTCTTGGCTGTTATTTTTATGTGTATTATATCATTATATATATATCGTTGAGTTAGCATCCCATAAATCAAGTATTACTTAGTTTGGGGCTAACTTGATCTGTGTGTTATAAAATATGGCCGTATAATTATAGAATCAAATAAACAAATTTTATAAACAATCAGCAATTAACTGTCTGTGACGTTACAAAATTAGGGTGAGTTAAGTCTTAGATACGGACATGGTATTTTTCTTTCAATAAATATTATGTTCATCACTGTCCATATATGTGTTTTCAACGAGGGGCTCGAGGCTATCCTGAATGGGTGGTAAAGCCATAGTTCTTCAGTTTAGCCTAGTGCGGGTTGACATACTAACGATACCACCGTGATAGTGACATCTACACTTTCGTATAATCAAATGACTAGCGAAAATATACTACGAAACTAGGTCTTACAAATCGGTCGAAATACCACAATTTAAATTTGTTATTTTACTCCCCAGAAATGAAACCTGAGACTTACGTTTGTGAGCTGACTTGTTTTTCGCTATACCATGATGAAAGTCAAATCATATATGTATAGTTAATTTTATAAAGATGCTGATAAATATATGCAAATCAACTAGGTCGCTGCGGATCGATAGCATGCAAGGCAAAAATACACGGAGGCTCGATATAAAAGATAAAATTGATAATTTTTCTGAGTTTTATAAAATTTGGAGCTGTAAAGAGGTCACAAAATGTTTATACCTAGATACTCGAGTAAGTGTAATGCATACTTAGTATAGTAGTAGTATAGTAATGAAATAAAAAAATATCTTGTGATTTGACCATATATTTTTTTATTTTAGCTTAGGCTAAGAAACTCACCATTTGAAAATTACAATATTTTAGAAAAGCATGCCATAGGCAAAGTAGTTTAGTTTGATGTCTTTGATCGGTTTAAAATCTACTAAGGGTATGTTTTAAAAACGAGGTTAAGGCCAATTGGCCTAGACCTCGCTTTTTTAACATACCCTTTTTATATTATAAATCGATAAAGGACATCAAACTTAACAACTTTGCCTATGGAATGCCTATCTAAAATATTGTAATTTTCAAAATATAATAATAATTAAAAATTGTCGTACCTAGTTCAAACTGAGAATGTATACAATGAGATTCCTTGCTTCAGTGAAAATAAAAAATAAAAAAAAAACATTTGATCTATGGTGTAAACAAAAACATAACCTCTTTCGGTATTTTCCAGTTCAATCGCTCGCTTACCGGTTTATTTTCATGATATTATTTTTCAACGACGATCAATACAACTGGAAAATACAGAAAGAAGTTATATTTTTGTTTACAGAGCGAAAAGCATATATCAAATGTTTTTTTTTATTTTTTATTTTCACTGAAGCAAGGAATCTCATTGTATACATTCTCAGTTTGAACTAGGTACGACAATTTTTAATTATTATTATATTTTGAAAATTACAATATTTTAGATAGGCATTCCATGGGCAAAGTTGTTTAGTTTGATGTCCTTTATCGATTTATAATATAAAAAGGGTATGTTAAAAAAGCGAGGTCTAGGCCAATTGGCCTAGACCTCGCTTTTATAACATACCCTTTTTATATTATAAATCGATAAAGGACATCAAACTAAACAACTTTGCCCATGGAATGCCTATCTAAAATATTGTAATTTTCAAAAAATAATAATAATTAAAAATTGTCGTACCTAGTTCAAACTGGGAATGTATAGAATGAGATTCCTTGCTTCAGTGAAAATAAAAATTAAAAAAAAACATTTGATCTATGCTTCTCGCTCTGTAAACAAAAATATAACTTCTTTCGGTATTTTCCAGTTGTATAGATCGTCGTTGAAAAATAATATCATGAAAATAAACCGGTAAGCGAGCGATTGAACTGGAAAATACAGAAAGAAGTTATGTTTTTGTTTACAGAGCAAAAAGCATAGAACAGATGTTTTTTTTTTAATTTCTTATTTTCACTGAAGCAAGGAATCTCATTCTATACATTCTCAGTTTGAACTAGGTACGACAATTTTTTATTATTATTATTTTTTGAAAATTACAATATTTTAGATAGGCATTCCATAGGCAAAGTTGTTAAGTTTGATGTCCTTTATCGATTTATAATATAAAAAGGGTATGTTATAAAAGCGAGGTCTAGGCCAATTCGGTATGCAAAGTTTTTTAAATCTTTTTGCTCATGAAAACCTCATGTGGGGACTATTACTAATAAATAAAGAATAAATAAAGGAAAGAAGCGTCGGGGCGTATACTCGAGGTCGCGGGTTCGATTCCCGCCTGTGTCGAAATTTTTCTTTCCTTTATTTATGCAAACCTTTTTTCGGTATCTATTAAATATTTTTATTCGATAGTAAACGCGAAAATAAGACCCTAATTTGAATATTTTCCTTTTAAAATGAGTAATTGTAAATTTAAATCTTTTTGTTCATGAAAACCTCATGTGGGGATTATTGCTAATAATATAATTATTGCGAATTAGTTAAAATTCGGAGGTAGGAAACGCAAATACTACTTAAACGTGTAAAAGAAATAAAGGATAGAAGAATTTCGCACTGGCAGCCAATTGACACGGTAGCTCAGTTGGCAGAGCGTCCGGGGCGTTTACCCGAGGTCGCGGGTTCGATCCCCGCCTGTGTCGAAATTTTTCTTTCCTTTATTTATTCTTTATTTATTAGTAATTGTAAAGTTATGAGTTTTTAAAGATTGTTTAAATTTTGTACTTCATGACGTCATCGATCGATAAAATCACGAGCGACATGCAAATGAAGCGAAATGTTTCATAAAAATGTTGCTGATTGCAAAACATATCAATAATTTATGATGTCAAATTTAAATTAGCATGAAATGTATGTTATATGTGTCACTCCAAATGGGTCCTGACTGAAAATCAGTGTTGTGTGTAAAACGCACAAAAATAAGCTGAGGCAGGACCTATTCACATTTGTTTCATTTATTTTATTTTGTATCACTTTTTATGTCTCTTTTATAATTTTAATATTCAAGAAAACTGTGTAGTAGTTAATAGTTCAAATGTGAATAAATGTCTTTTCTTCTTCTTCTTCTTCTTCAAATGAAATTATTACGATATTATACTAAACAAGCTATGATTTTCGATATTTTATTAATAAACTGCAAAACCGTATGTCTTTAAAACAACATTGAAGGTCAAAAACTGTTACAGTTTTTTGATAAAATAACAGTCATCGTAGCTTCAAGTGATATGATTTCAAGAAAATATTGTTTATAACCATAATATCTCGAAATGGTTTTGTAATCAGCATCAATTTAGTAAAACTCTACATACCGAATCATATAGGTATTTTGGTTTACAAATATCGTAAAGTCTGTATTTGGTAGAAACAAAAGTAATAATTTGGCATCTCATTAATATCATTAGTATGTTGAGTTTATCATCTTCTTCCTCCGATCTAATTACGGTTCTAGGTAAATTTATTAGAATCAACAATATAAGATTATAGTTTTAATAATACAATAATTAATTTAAAATGTCAGTTATTGTTTAATTTTTGATTTTAAAACAGTTTTTCATTTTATTTTTATTTGCTTCTTCACTAATTTTAATTTAATTTAATTTTACTTTTTTCTTTTGTCTAAACTTTAGAGCATGACATAATTAGTTGGGATTCGCGATAATAGGATTTCATTATTATTTTTTCTTTAATTGTTGTTCTTCCCAAAATATAAATAACTCTTAACTTAGTTTTTACTTAACCATTGATTAAATACCTTCAAGATCTAATTGTTTAATAATTACGTTCTTTATATATAAATTTTTTCGCTTTAATGATATAAATCCTTATAACTAAAATTCACATGCGAGACTAAATCACGCTGTTTGTGGCGAAATTGCTGAAAAAGTTCGGCAGACACCGCCAAATAAAATAAAAAAAAAAAAAAAAAAATATCAAAGTGACATTGATTGATTTGTTTTGTTTAGAATCGGAGTTTATTTCTTGTGTATACAAAAACTAAACTAAATGCGAAAGCATATTCCCAATAATGGCAACAGTACACCATTTTATTCCAACTGATTCCGAATACTACACAATATTGCAACAGCGAAACAATCAGGCTGAAAATATAAGATTAAAGCGCTTTAAAGCTATCATGATACTGCAACGTCTACTTCGGAGGTACCAAATACAAAAGTATGTGGCGTTGTTGAACAGAAACTGTCTGACGATTCAATGTGCATTTAGAATACACAGAGCTAAAAAAGCGTACAGAACAGCGCTTCGGAGAGCTGTGAGGTTCAAACTGAAGAAGTACTACGATAAAGCTGCTATTAGAATCCAGGTAGCTTTTTGTAAATAGTTCTTCATTTTGTAAACTCAATGAGTTTGGATTAGGTATATGAGATATTTATTTTCAAATGTTGACAATTTACACTGTTTTGTAGTACAGATTATTAACATCCCTTTTTGGGAAGTGTAGCTACATAATTAAAACATTATATTATGAGCATATGACTGTGGGTCATTTACATACATTCCTAAAATCACGGATATGAATTTCAAAATCAGGTAGCCAGAACTCTTCCAGAAAAATTCTTCAGCATCTTTTGGAAGTTGATACGGGAAAACATAGTAAAAATGAAATATCGTTGGTGACGGACCTCCAACCATAACGCCCAAAAACTATTTAAAAGCCCAAACACCCTAAACTTGCAAGACCCACGGGCAAAATGGTTTAGTACTATTCTAATCAAATATAGTAATAATAATATATTTTTTCGTAATGCGGTAAATGGAGTACTGGTTTGTCTAATGTCTAGTCAATCGGTGTCCGAATAGGCCCGAATGGCCTTGAATGATGCTGTCCTCGTTCCTACGCTTATGTATGGCAGTGAATATTCAGGAGGTTGTGGCAGAAGAAGTATGAAAGTAGAGTGAATGCAGTAGAAATGAGATCCCTCAGAAAAGTTTGTAATTTAAGGTTATGTGATTGTGTGAGGAACGATGTGATTCGTGAAAGGTGTGGTGTAAAAGATGATATTGTAAGAAAGATAGAAAAAGGAATGTTGAGATGGTTTGGGACATAGAGAGGATGGATGACAGTAAATTGGTGAATGAGATATATAGAGCCAATGTGGAAGGTAATGTGAGTAGAGGACGACCACGGAGGAAACACCTGGACCAAATAGATTGAGTGTGCTCAAAAAAGCAGGCGTTCGAAATATGAAGAATAAAAGAGCACGTATGAAAAGATTGATGGATGTGAACGAAGCCAGAAAGGTTTGCCAGGATCGTACAAAGTGGCGATAGATAGTCTCTGCCTACCCCAATGGGAACTAACGGCGTGAGAATGTGTATGTATGTATTTTTTCATAAAAGTTGTTATATTTTTAGACATATTGGCGTGGCTACTATTCGAGATGTGTCAATTTCAACTATTTTGCCTATCGTCGGTGGCTGGCTAAAGTCTGCGAACGAGGTGAAAAGAAAAAAGAAGAAGCGAATCAATTCGGTATACAAAGCCATATTGAAAACTCAAAAATTCTGGAAAAAGAGGCAACTGAGTGGCTTGCCTTCGTTGTATTTAAACTACATCATTTATTGAGAACAGCTGCACAGGCGGGCATTTATTCAGACGATGCTTCAAACGAGCTTACGCATTTCGAAAACCTTCTCAAGTCAATAAATTACATTCCCTATATGAAAAAGTTGAAAGAAAAGTATAAGCAATACGTACGAGACAAGAAGCCTAAATTCTCCAATAAACACTATTTTCCTATCATTGGTGATGGCGCTGATTATTGGTACTTATCACTACCAGAGATGTATGCTATTACAGCTCCGATTTCTCAACGGCAAAAAAATACGAGATTTCAAGACACGCATCACGGGCCTATTCATCCGAAACCTTTCTTATGGAAGAAATATAGACCAGAGCCGTTTGTAGATCAAGAGATAAGAGGACCTCAGTTGCCTGCGAAAAAAATCGTATCGGCCCCAGCCCCAACCCCCAATTCACTTTCGTTTAACAAACAAATAAAAGACCCGCGGTTCCATTTGTATCAAAAACATTATAAACCCCAAGCGAATCTGTTGGATTATGTTGATTTCCACGTCAATGCCTTGTTGTCCCGGAAAATGTCTACTGAAACTTGTAGCGATTGATTTTTATATTTTTAACTATAATTAAATGGATTTAGTTACCTTTCAATAATTTTTAACTTATTTTTTCCGACCTACAATAAATAAATACTGAGATTTTTATTGCTTTAATGAAAAATACGAACATAGCTATACAAACAAAACATCGATATCCAGGGCTTAATTGTTAAAGGACTAGCATATGGACGATCCAAAACGTGGGTACTCTGAACACCAGGTGACAAAGTCACGTGATGTTCAGAAGTATTAGTACCTCTGCCAACCCCTTCGGGGATATTGGCGTGAACGTTTATGTTTATGTTATGACTAGCATATGGATGTCTGCCGACGGAAACATGCTAAGGTGAAAATGAATGTTTTTGTCTTAGGAATGTTGTTTATATGTGTTATAAATTTATTAAAATGATTAAATAATAATATAATATATGTTATAAATTACATCGTTGTTATCCCTTACTTTGGTGCTATTACAATCTGCTCTCACACAGAAGGTTCCACATTGTTGATCTTGTTATTTTTTCAAAATAAAACACTATTATTTCAAATCCAAATTGTTAAAAGTTTCCGATTTATAATAAGACATAGAGATATAAGGCTCAAACAGAACTTTATAGAAGAAGACAAGGAGTTTAAATCATTATATATTAAAATCGACCTAAAATATCATTTTAAATAAAACATGTGAGGGTAAAAAATAAATAATTTAATATCAAAATAATAATTTCCTTAAACTTCCAACATAATAAATTTCTTAAATCTTTTTCAACAACTTTTTTTACAAATAATTCAGCCATATCCTATCCCAAATAATACACCATGTTGTCCATGTACTGGAAACTCAAAACAAAATTCTTCGCTAATGGGTAAACGATACATTCAAATTAAGTTTGTTTGGCTGCAAAAATGTATGCTTTTCAAAAGCCTATTAAGAAAGGACGAGACGTAATGTTAAAAATCCTGTTTATATCATAATTGTATATTTTGCGTTTTTTCTCGTCGTCGGATATCCGTAATCAGGCTGCTAAGTTTGGAAGGGTCGTCCGGATGTAACGGCCGCGGGCCTTTTGTTATTCAGCTTTTGTTGTTGTGAATTTTACACTTGTAATTCATTTCAGGAAACGCCTTGGTGAGAAAGAATTCCGTAAGACTCCTCGGGGAAAACGTGTTTCCATAAATTTTCGCCTCGCCTGTTTTCTTTCTTTCTGTAATTATTGTTGGGTGAAATTGTTTGAGTAGCTTGTTACGTCCGCGTTAAATTATTCAAAAAATAATAATTAAATTGCGTGGAGTTTTTTGTAAGCAATCTGGAGATTTATGAATTTGAACGCCTCAGTGAAACGAAGCGTTTATATTTTTTAGGAGGATGTTTAATGTACTGAATTTTCTCATTAAGATGGTAAACTGTATTACACTTTCGAGTACGTTTTCGGTAAGTTAAAATACATTTATTAATACATACAAACATATACTCACGGCTATAAATCCCTAGATGGGGTAGCCAGAGCTAAGGAATGAGCAATTCCTCAGCCACCTTTGGAAAGTTGAGTGGGGAAAAGATGGTAAAATAAAGGTTGTTAGTGATGGGTGTCCAACCGCATCGCCCGAAAATCACTTTAAAGCCCCAATACCGTTAGTTGCCTCTTACGTACACCCACCGGAAGAAATGGGGTAGTGCTATTCTAAGCTGACACTACACAACTACATATATATATATATTATTATATGAAGTAAAGATCTAATTAAAAATGATCCTATTAGTGTCATGTGATTTTGATCAATCATAACATAACATAACATAAACGTTCACGTCGTTTATCCCCGAAGGGGTTGGCAGAGGTACCAATACTTCTGAACTCACATGGCAGCCCCATCTAGTGTCCAGAGAAGGTACCCACGTTTTGCTTAGACAGTGTAGTCACGTGATAGGGGGCAGGCCTATCGCCGTTTTGTACGAATACACTGTCACATGACTATGTACAACTCAGCCATGTGGGTTTCCTGACAATACTTTTCCTCACCGTTAACAACCATGATAAATTAACCACACATTTTCGGGCAAGTGTTCTACCCACTGGACTATCATGTCGCTGTTGATCAATCACGAGACCATGAACTAGTTACAATGCTTCTGAAATCATTTGAATTTATTTTGTTTGATGATCATTTATTTTTTTGAGTTAAGCTAACCAATTTACTACAAAATTAAAACACAACAGCGAAAATAAATAAGAAGTGAGTTTTTACTCAACCACACAACCTTATCTTAATTTAATTGCTAAACTATATGGTTTATGGCAAACTGATTGCACGCTCAACACACGTTGTTTTTAAAATTTCAGCATATCTTATAATTTAATAATTGAAGTATTTTTTTATTAACTTTAGAAATCTCAATTAAAAAACTTATTATGGAACTTTCAAACTTTAAAAACGTAATTTCCGGAAAAGAAAAAGCAGGTATCCTTTTCTATGAAAGACAAGCAAAAGTTTATTAAGTATGAAAACTTACTTACACTTTAAGATATTGAGGCTCTACATATATATTTTTCATCAAAACATATAGTAAGTAAACAAAACAAAAGCCGATCATAAACAGGGTTGCTCAGAATTTTCTTTTAATGCTAATAAGGCTATCTACAGACATCATATTCAGTAAAACGCAGAATGGGTTCAGGTGATATCGATATAGCATCGCTGTGCTGGTGTCCCAGCGTGGTGAGGGTGTTCGGGGCATGAATAAAACATGGGGTAAATTTGCAAGTGTTTCAATTTACACCCGCCACGCCGCCTTGCCGCGTGGAGGTGCCGCTCGAGTGCAAAAAATTAAAAGAACTACATACGCTGTTGACATAAGACATGATGTTGAATCATTGGTTCTGACGGTTGAGTTGTGAACCTTGTCAGTTGTTAGTACTGCTGGGACGCTTATTTTACTTAGCCATCAGTTTATCGTGATTTGCTCGAACATAATTGCCCTTGTTGCTGTACAACTGTAATCAAAACTGCTTTGTTGAAACTATAGTGAACAATGAACGTAAACGTTTGAAGTTGATTATTTTGTAATTGAGTTTTGTGCCTTATGTTTTTGCATACACTATTGGTTAGCGATTGATTGTTTTTGTGTACAATAGTTTGTTTTAAGTCAAACTATTCGTCGTTTTCTTATCTTTACTAAGGACAGGTTTTTCGTCGTGGTTGATATGATTATGTGAGATCTTATTTAATCCTTATTAATTACTAGCTTTTTGCCCCGCGACTTCGTCCGCGTGGACTTCATTTTTTGCATCCAGTTTACGTAATACCAAAATACCGAAACACTATCTCAACTCTGTTTTTTATATTTATAATCCCGCGGGCGTTGTTAATGACATAAAGGACATCGAGACTTTTTAAGTGATTGTTGGGCGATTCAGTTTGTGAAGCATCACTAACAACCTTGTTTAAACTATCTTTTATTTATCTATTTCCAAAATTGGATGAAGAATTAGCATCTCTGAATACCCTTTTGAATACCTTACCTGTTGTTAGCATATACTCATGAATGATTGATAGATGGATTTCATAAATTCAATCGCACCAAGTTTTATTATAAAATGTAAAAAAAACTCTATATTAACTTTCATTTGCTATATCAACCCGTTAGGTGTTGAGTTCCAAAAATTCCTTTTTAATTGTTCATAAGAATCATGAAACAAATATACCAAGTTTAGATGTTCAGAAATGAGAATATCTTTAGTAAGTACAGATACGGATAGTAGTTTGGCGCTGCGGCGGCGGCCCGGTGCTGCCCCCTACACTGACCGTTGATGATATTGGGAGAACTTGCAGCGATTGCTCGGCAATATAGGGATGATTAGTGGTGGATCTCCATCCAAAATAATCACTAAATTGAAGGGATAGTGCTTGCTATTATTATATATAGTGCTATTTTAAGCTAACAAAACTTTTTTATAACAAAAAGATTGAAATACCTGAGATATGAACCCGGGACGATTGATTCATAATAGTTCTAATTAAATATTCATAGTAGTTAGTTATACCGTTATAGTTATAGTTATACGCCACGGAGACGTTACCGGGGCGGTGTCAAATTTTTATTACGCTTTATTTCATATTAGTCTTACTATTGATAAACAAATTTGTCATTTAAATGTTCATTTATTTTGATGAAAACTGATGAAACCCCTTCATCTTTCCAAAATGAACATTAACAAAGTGTCTGTTGTGAATTCCATCGATGATAAAAATAATCGCTGCAATATTTTGAGCCATATATGAGTTAAGGTTTTTTGATGTTCCTATGAGAACTCTTGCGGATTCCTTAGTTTCAAGGAATCGTCGTCGTTGCATTTAGCTTCTAAATTTACATGTTTATATTGGTTTGCAATATAAGTAGATGTAAAAAAAAAATTATACGATAAACAAATAGTACATCATCCCTCGGGAGTTTCTTATTTTCGGGGATCCATTATCGTACCATTAAGCTTCTAAATTTTGATTTTTATATTAGTTTACAATATTTTACTTTGTTTTAAACGATACACAGCGCCATCTCCAATGCATCCAGCAAGCAAACAATATTTTTGATATCCCGTGGGAACATATTTTTTTCCAGGATAAAAGTCCCTATCATTTAATTTAGACTTCTAACTACACGTCTGAAAAATTTCAAAGTAATCGGTTCAGTATTTACGGCGTGAAAGCGGAACAAACAAACAAACAAACTCACTTTCTCATTTATAATATTAGTATGGATAGAAGAGAAGTGATATGTGCATGTTGTAATCTTTTATGAAAAAACCTTTTAATCTTATAAAAGAGCTATGCTAGGCAAAGCTTTGGATTTATAATAAAATAATCATTAACTCCCATAAAAACACTTATAGTTAAATATAAATTGAGCTATAAAATAACTCAGTAAAGGGTTTTTGAGTAATATTTGAACTCTGATTTAATTTAATAGGTAGTCCATATATTTTGTGTTGATTGATTGATTCATTTTCATTTGTACTCCCACAGCGTAACGGTTTCCTGGTATCCTATGAATAAAATAATGAATTGAATAGCATTGTTTGATGATCCCAAAGCACCAGTTGTAATCAATACGCATAGCTCCACAAAATACGTGTGATGACCAAACGAATTTTAGCGAACAAAACCCGACCAGCCTTTTAAAGGAATCAGCAGACGTTTCCAGTAAAGGCTGTAATCAATAGAATCCGTGATCTGTATGAAAAAGCGAGGGTAGGAAGGGAGCACGCAGTAATTAGTGGTTGAAGCGAAGGAGGTGTACACGTCGCTATGATGGGGTTGTTGAGTAAAAAGAACAAATTTCCACCCTCCGAACAAGCATTCCAGACTCATTATTGAAGTTCATTACGATTGTTAACTACACATATTTGATGGCTGTAATTGTACTCTACATTATAATTATTTTAATTTGCGGTCAGATCAGACATTGTAATGAAACCTGTGTGTTTGTTTATCGCTCTCAAAGTGGAAACTATTTATATTTTTTCAAACTTATGACCATTACAGCTAAAAATATAAACATAACATAAAAATAAAAAACATAAACGTTCACGCCGAATATCCTCGAGGGGGTTGGCAGAGGTACTAATAC
The DNA here is from genome assembly GCA_963576735.1 of Bedellia somnulentella. Classification (NCBI taxonomy): domain Eukaryota; kingdom Metazoa; phylum Arthropoda; class Insecta; order Lepidoptera; family Bedelliidae; genus Bedellia; species Bedellia somnulentella. The sequence continues at coordinate 7,590,864 of OY755188.1, forward strand.
TTCTGAACATCACGTCACTTTGACGTGACGTGACTTTGACCTGGTGTTCAGACTACCCACGTTTTGCATGGACAGTGTACTCACGTGATAGAGGGCAGGCCTATCGCCGTTTTGTACGAAAACACTGACACATGACTAAGTACAACTCAGCCATATGGGTTTCCTCACGATGTTTTCCCTCAACGTTAACAACCATGATAAATTAACCACACTTATGTCTTTAGAAAATACAAATTGGTGTAGGCCTGACCCGAGATTTGAACACTAGTTTCTTGTACATCAACCGGTTCTACCCATTGAGCTATCACGTCGTCTACTATTATATAAGTATATATAAGTCTAATATTTAATTTTCGCCACCAATTTTTCATTAGTCGTTTATAGGGATTTCATTTATAATTTGCAGGTATGAAGGACTTTCTATATTATACTTCAACAAATGTAATGGTATGCAAGCATATTGTTAGGTTTTGCAAGCATATTCTTCTTGTGAGTGACTATTCGGCGATGTGGCTGACTATCAATGATTTTGCCATCCTTTTCCCAATCAACTTCCGAAAAAAATTTCTTTGTACTGAAGTTCTACGTATAGAAAGGCATATTGCAACATTGTTATAGAATAGTTTATCTTCCCTTCAATGGGATTTGCACCCATGAATATTTGTGTTAATATGTATCATTACATAGTGTTAAAGTTAGTTGTCATTCACGTCATATATGTCTCTCCAACATTTCAAATTCCTCAGGCTACCCCTTCCAGAGATCTGTATATATTTGTATGTTAAATTGTAAAATAAAATTAGCTGTTCGCAATTATCCAGCCTACAAAATCTGACTATTGCATAATTTTCGGAATCACATATCAATGATTCTTCTCTGAACAGGGTTGATAAATTGGAATTCACTTTAGGTTGTTTTGCCAAATTACTACCATAAGTATGGACGTAAATAATATAAAATATAGATTACTAATAATGCAATTTTAATAGTAGCATAAAAATGTTCCCGGCCAGTTTTTTTATGAGCAAGATAATATGAAATATGTCTTATTTGTTTAGCCTTAGTTTAACCTTTTATTTAAATTACTTTTAAATTGGATACTATATAACTTACAAATCTTTTCCACACAAAACTTTATTTACGTATTAACTTTTGAGTGCCCTGGTTGTTCTATATATTTCTGTGGAGCAATACTAGGTAGAAGAATAAGACATAGCTGTGCCATGAATTGATAAAATAGGTTAGATTGGTATGTTTTTACAATTATTCATACACGAGGAACATATTTAGAAGTAATTTAGCGTGAATTCTAAACACCAAATAAACTTACATACTTTGCATTACAAGACACAACAAATAGTTAGGAGGTTTTTTGAACTACCGAACCAATTATATAAATGGTAGTCGCTACTGGTTAGTCATTCAACTGTAGTCGATGTAACAAATAGTTATACCATTATTAACTCCAGATCAAAAAACTGTCCCTAAGTCTTACAAAATAAACATTTCCGTTTATGTTGATGAATAAAATACCAGCTAAAAGCTTACGCTGAATGAAATTTCACTGAAACATTGCGGTCAACCTAAAATTGGGACACGACGATATGCACTTTAGTAATTAAGTTCGGGATATCTTTGAAATAGAATATTCAAGATATATTCTACCAGTACATATCAGCTGATCAATATTCTCGGTATTTTTTCTGTCGAGGCCATATCGTAAATTTGAACACATCGTGAAATGATCGAACTTTTCTTGAAATAGTCACATTTCATGATGTGGCTAACTTAATTTGACCAGATCATAAAATAGTCAACGTTTAACGATTTTGTCATCCACGCTTGTCCAGATCTCTCTATAATAAATGTCTTTCTTTCTTTCTTTAGAACGTAGAAATAGGGCAATGTGTGAAATGCGATCCAAACTCTACGGTTTTTTAACATTTTGCTCAGTTATTTCCGTAATTTGTAAAGTACTCGAGAAACTTATCACTTTCTTTCTCGATTAATAACGAATTATTAACTTTTTTACTGCGAGAAACAACACTTTTGCCAGCGGCCGCCATCTTCACACATAAACATAGCGTTTTCAGCGCCGCTACCGGTAATTAATCGAGAAACGATTTAGTATCATTGATGTGCCCAAACTACATCACGATGTGGCCAATAAACAATAGAACATTTCATGAAATACGACTGTTTCATGAAATGATCGATCATCATGATCAACTTTACGATATGGCCACGACATTTCTATAACAGTATTCAGAATTTCAAACGTAACCATGATAGCTCAGTGGCGAGAACACATGTTTGAGGTATATTTAGTCATGTGACTCTGTATTCGTACAAAATAGCGATAGGCTACCTTCCATAACGAGAGTACACTGTATAAGCAACGTGGGTACTCTGAACACAAGGTGATAGTAATGTCAGGTGATGTTGGGAAGTATCAGTATGAGATGAGAATTTGGAAGTCAACTATTTCTCACCCTCTGTTTCAAATGGGATTTTTAGTGATGACCTTGAACTTTATCGCCCGTCGACCGTTTGAAATACTCTGAATCGTTAGCCGTGTCTTGGGTCATCAACCCAAAAATATACGGTAGTGATAGAACCCATAACTTGTTGTGAAACCTAAAAAAGTGAGAATATATTACGATAATGATTACAATTTTTCGATTCTTATTGGAACACTTATGTTACATGTTTTTTCACAAAGCACCATTTCTTACCGCTATGCATTATAATCCAAGAAATAATGTGATAGCTTAAATCTCATCGGAAACTAAGAACTTTCGTTGAATACACAGGCAAATACTTATCGATCGCTACACTTCAATAACTTACAACGACAAAGTTGTAAAAATAAAGGATCCGTTCCCAAAATGATTATTTTAAGTATTTGTCCGCTATTTCCGTCATTCAATAATACCTTTATTTGCAGCCTTCTTAAACACAAAACGAACCCTTTTTTCGCAACTTTACTTTCGCACGTTGACCGGTAGTAACGAGTATTGAATTGCTACATTTACGAACGCTCGGGGCTGGCACTGGTTCGAGAGCTATCGAATTTTTCCGGTCAACTCATCTGGGTTCGCGCCACAATTCTAATGAAAAGCACTGAATAGCTTTTTATAGCAGCTTGTTTAGTTTTATTTGAGAGTTGGGATTTTAATGAGTTTATTTGTTTGAGTGACTGTGTGAGTGGGTGAATTAGTTGGTTTTAATATTAGTGTATTTATCAGTCTTAGTATGCGCAACAATGAATGCTGCTCATGTAAAACGAAAATTATATAAATCGGTCTATAATAAATTATTATAAAATAATATAAAAAAAGTCGGATCTTATCGTTTATTGTTACGTTTTTGGTTAAAATTTAATAATTTATATAAGTTTCAGCATAATAAAATGTTTTTTTATTTACATTTAAACATTTTAGTACCATAATATTGCGGTTTGGGGAAGGCGTATGCTATTCAGCAATGGACTTCTATTAGATGATTATTAGATGGTGATCATGATAACCATATTAATACACATACATACATCACACCACATACAAATACAAGTGTGCCTTGAACAATAAGCTTGCATACAGTGATAGAACAATCTTATCTTAAAAAGATATCAGGCATCTAAGTCCAAGCTCCACATCAAAGAAGCTTATGCCCAGCTTCAAAACCAAAGAGAAACTTCAACCCGTTTCCAACAGAAAAATAGGTGTTGTATAAAGTATTCAGATTTCAACAGTCGCACCTAAAATCCTTCACACGCCTCGTTCAAAGCATACAGGGTGTTGTGAAAGTGTGAATCGTATAAACAAACGGCTCGGAGTGTCCTGGAATCGTATGAAAGCGCGGTTTCTCACGAGTGCCAACTATCGTTACTTGTCGTACGTAAAGACTGCTTTCTAATGACGTTGTGAATGTGTGGAGTATTCCTTTAAATGTGTTCTTTCTATGTGAACTGTTTTTGGCTGTGTGTGTATGTTTTACTTCTTTTTATAAAGCGTTGTTGTCATAATAAGCTCTATTAAGTAAAATTGTGCAACGTTTTTATCGTATAGTAACACTGCATATACAACTTCTTTTTTATCTATTTTACTGTCAGCTATGGTTACTGAATACATACATACATCATACTCATGGCCATACATCCCCCAAAGGGGCAGCCAGAGCTTCGGAGCCGAAAACTCCTCTGCCACAGTAGTATGAACACCAGGTATTAACGTCACGTGATGTTGAGAAGTATTAGTACCTCTGCCAACCCCTTTGGGATTATACGGCGTGGACGTTTGAGTTTAAATAAATAAAGATATGTGTTAGCATGTTTGCAATTTCAAACAATTTGGTATAGTTAGCCTACTATCAAATATGCTACGCAGTTTGTTTGATTCGCTCATGTTGTAGTCAGTTAACTTCAGTAGCAATGTAGCAAAAAATTTGAAGTGGTAATATTACTAAGATGGTAGACCGAACAACGAAAAAATAAAGTCTGTTAAATAATTAAGGCTAATTTAGGGAAACTTTGAGTCAAGTTCAGTTTTACAAATTAGCGAGTCTGTGCGAAAGCAGACTAATGAATAAGATGACTCATCCTAATTGATATTTTTATTGCAAAGAGTAACTTTTAAAAGTTCTCAAGAAGGATGATTTGTGTATTCAATCGAAGATCATGTTATATTTATATGTCATAGTAATATTTTATTTGATGTGAAATGTCAGTTAAGAATAGCACAATTTGATTTACATCACCTTTGCCTCCCTTATATGAACATGAAATAATGAATATTAATTACTTATGTTGGTAAGAATAGGACTGATCATATGAGTATATCAATGACTATATTTCTGTCCATAGACTCTGCTAACTATGTGTGTGTGCCCGTTATTTTACTATGTTTATTTTATTTTTCTACTAAAAAACGTATTATGTGCATATAGTTTTTCATCGTGTAACGACAGAAAGTTATTCACAGCTGTGATGATATTTATAAGCTAACGTAGTATCCGTAAAATATTTGATTGAAACCAATATTAATTGAAACAAAGTATTGTTTTTACTTAAGCTGCCAGATAGACGTGTTATATTCTGTATTATGCATGATATTAAACTATCAGCAATCTTTACTTTTTCTATATTCATTAAAAAAGTCGAAGAGTAGTATTGTCTTTGATTTACAAAAACTGCTTACAGAATATATATATTTCAAGTCATCGGTTTTCAAGATTAAGATGAGTTTTCAAAGTTAAGAAAAAGAAATATTTATAAAATTATAAGTTTACAATATTATGCATATGTGTACAATATACTAGTAATATCTTATGCCTCCTGTAGTATTTGGCTTTTGATAAATATTTTCAGCGCTTTCATTGTTTCCTTAAGATGCAACATGCATATCAATCCAAATGGTCATAAACAAAACAAGTGACATGCATTGTGATTGTGACGTAACAGAGACGACAAAATGGCCGTGCGACCACACGATGACGTCATTTGTTAACGTCAGTCCCCAACCGACATTGTCATTATAAATCACTACAGCTCTGCCGAACGCAAGATTCCGATCAGTTAGAAATTCGATCTGCTTACGACACCGCCTTAATGCAATTTTTTTAACATGCTGTACATTTTTTGCATATCATAAGGACATGTTTACTGTGGCGCGTTTTTTTTTATAAATTTGCGATATGTTATGATTCTTATCGAGCAAAATAACTTAGTATCTGGCATTACAGATTTATAATCAGGAAGATGTTACTAGACTTTCAAAGTTGTGAAAGAATCCATCAGAAAAAAAATGGACGAATAATTCTGCTCTTCTGCATGAATTCTCCTCAGATAAAGTAGAGAGTAATTATGAAAGGAAAGTGACCAGTAAAGACCAGATTGAAAACATTTTGTGGCATTCGATATTCACTGCCTACCCCAATGGTATTTAAGAGACGTTAAAATAAGTAATAAGTTATAAGGGTATAGGGGCTTATTAAGTGATTTTTGGGCGATGTGGTTGGAGACCCGTCACCAAAAACATTTATTATTACCATCATTTCCCCAATCAACTTCCAAAAGTGGCTGAGGAATTTTTCATTCCAAAGCTCTGGCTACCCTGTTAAGGGATTTATAGCCGTGAGTATATGTATGTATGTATGTATGTTAAAATAAGTAAGAAATTAAGTTAGGAAAATAAGCACTATTATAAACACACAATTGATATAATTAGATAATATATGATATGATACATGAATGCTGTGTAGTGTCGGTTTAGAATAGCACTACCCCATTTCTTCCGGTGGGTGTACGTAAGAGGCAACTAACGGTATGGGGCTATTAAGGGATTTTTGGGCGATGCGGTTGGAGACCCATCACCAACAACCTTTATTTTTACTATCTTTTCCCCACTCAAATTTCCAAAAGTGGCTGAGGAATTTCTAATTCTTTAGCTCTGGCTACCCCTTCCTGGGATTTATAGCCGTGAGTATATGTATGTATGTATGTATGATACATTAAAAATAATTTAAAAGTAATGTAAACCAAACCAATCTTTTAAGCAAGGTATAATGGTTTTATAAGTAAAAGAATCAACAGTTATATCTTGGTTACATCAAACAATACATTATTCTCACCTCAGTGATTTATGTCCATTTTCATGTCAGAAAACATTTATTACAGTGTGCTGCCAAAACAAAGTTGTTATTAAACTTTAAGTTTTAATATTCGTGAAGACTTTTCTCGGGTGTTCAGCTGTCATCAATCTTTGTAACCCGCTGAAGGAACGCAGTAGCTCTTTATTAAATCTTACCAGCGAGGCTCCTCAGACCCTTGAGATGAAATTTAGGATTTCTAAACGACATCGTTATTGTTGGAAGTGCCAAGAAGATTAAACTTCAAAATTGTGTCATAAACTTAAACGATCATAATATGTATAAACTTTACGCATTCCTTCAGTAAATATAACTAAACAGATAATTACGACATAACACTTAGATTTCCTCTTCTAAAGCTTGACATAAAATAAGATAAAATAACATACAATTTAGAAATTGATAAAGGATAACTAAAGAAAATAAAAATTTCTACACCGGCGGGGATCGAACCCGCGACCTCCGGGCATACACCTCCGTCGCTCTGCCAATTGAGCTAGTGTCAATGGCTTCCAGTGCGAAATTCTTCTACCCTTTGTTTCTTTTACACTTTTTAATTAATTCACTAATTTATTTACGGAAAACAAACAGCTTTAACACAACAATTAGCAAAAAACAATAAAAAATAAAACATAACCAGAAACAGTTTCCACATATTGGTAACGAACATGTGCTTAAATAAGTATTACTGTAAATTAACTAACAATATAAGAACTAGGAAAGATAGTAGATTAACAAATTTGACATAAAAAAAACAAAAAAGTGAAGTGAAGTGAAGGTGGAACAATGGCAACAATGTTTACTAACCCGGCTACGATATCGTTTAAGATGCTATAATTTACTACATTATATTACTCGTTTGAGAAAAATCTAGGGCCTGACACAGGTTGAACTGTTACGTTTTGAATATTTAGGTGTTATGGTTTTTAGTAAATTTTAGGTGATGCGGCTGAAAACCCATCACCAAAAACATTTATTTTACAATTTTACCCCACATTACTTCCAATAGAGGCTGAAGAATTTTCTGATTTCAAAGCTCTGGGTACCCCCTTTAGGGATTTATTGCCGTGAGTATATGTAGGTAAGTATGCATGACTAAGATCTTCTGAAGGGCAAGCACGAGCCGTGTTTAAACTAGTTATCGTGTGGGATAAAGCAGCCATCTTTTACGCACTTACTAAATATCGTATACTGCCATCTCATTCTAACCGTTATCGTGTCGATAAAGTAGCGCTCGTGCTTGCTATACTGATATATATAACAATCTAAAGCTTATTAGAATAACTTTAATCTGCATATCCTTGTCTTTTAATCTGTAATTAGAATTTTTAAAACAGCTAATAAATTAACTTTTATTTTTATGTGACAAAAAATAACAACGGAATATATACTACGTCTTAACACAGAAACAATAGTACACACATAGTATTATATTATATGATTTATCATTCTACAGCGCAATCAATAATTCTGGAACATGATGTTTGCTTTAGTAATGATTTACTGAAACAATGTAGGTCGCATTAATGTCATACAAGAGCATAATTAGTGAGCCTCATAAATCATTACCAATCTTGGATTATGTTAATTTGTTGCTGCTATAAGTGTTGACGTCTTATGGCAGTATCACAAAGACACTGTCACCCTTTAAATGAACCGGGTAATTGAATTAGACGAAAGGATTAAGCGTTCATTTACTGGCCTTATTTGTATTTCCTGTGCAGATATTTTACTTGCTTGTGTTATCGGGGTAAACGAAGCAAACTGTATATTTATTTCATTTGAAATCATAGTCATGAAAATAAACAGATTTTCAAATATATCTAGATAACTACATTGAGTGTTTATGAATTATATCAAATTGAATTAAATCGTTCACCTCTTGGTAAATTTTAAGAATAATTAAAGAGTTTTTAGTTTCGACCATGACCTTTATATAATTAAGCATTAATGCATTTAGCTATTTAGTTATTATGCATTATTTCTGAGGCATCAATAACGTTCAATAAATCAGCACTAACAGTATAACAAACATAAGTTAGGAGTAAGGATGTATAGGCTTTCTAAGGATGTAAAGATTTTCTTCCGAAATGGATTCAAAGTGGCAAAAAATTTAATACAAATTTATGGGCTAAAATGAAAGTATAGTTATCGTAAAACTTACCGGTTCTGATTGAAAATCTGTGTTGTGAGCTGAGTCAGTATCGTTTCGCTGTGCAGCTATACGTCTCTCTTTAAGCACTGGCTTCATCCACGATACTGTACCACAATCGGGTCAACACTAATCTTATCCGTCAGTAGTTTGGTACGTGGCTGTCTCTCTATAACCTTTCAGCCCTAAAAGTCAGCTGTTGTATGATACGATTCCCCAACTCATTGCCACTTCATTTTAGCTACTCTACATTCTGAAAATCGGATCTTAAAGTTGCGAATTCGATTACGTAGTTTAACTTTTATTACATAACTCTCAAATGTCCTTTTCTTAAATATAAGCTTTCTTATAAAACCGCCTTCTTACTTACTCACGGCTGTAGGAGAAATAAGAAATTTGGAGAATTAAAAAATCCTCAGTCATTTTCGGAAGCTGAGTAATGGAAACCACGTCGCCAAAGATATATTTTAAAGCCTCACTACTCGTAGTCACTTTTTATGAACACCAACGGATAGAAATTGGATAGTACTATTCTAAGCCGACATCACACAGCAAATTTATTTTTTATTATAAAGACGATTATTTGTGCAAATATCGAGAGTATGATGTTACGTCCAGTAACCTGTAAAGCAATTTTTTATGAGCATATGAACAGCGCTAGTCGGCTGAGCTGGATTCCAAAAATCAAACTGGAAGCGGATCCTGTGAATGGTATCGTAATTTAGTATACAATGAAACGTTGATTATGATTATATCTATTGAGTCATGATATGTATGTAGTCATGTTAACATGTCTTATTAAACATGTCGGAAAAACAAACAAGGTTTGTTAAAATCGTATAAAATTATCTCTATACCAAAATTGAATATCATTTTATTAAATTACCTATATAGGCAAGTACATATACTAAGGGTTATAATTATAAAAAAAGGTATGCCATATCATAAGAAATAATTTAGCTACTCTTGAGTACAGAAAAATTTAAATTAAAAATGATTACTGATTAGTCTCCAGCAGTCTACACCTTTCAACAATCATTTAAAATCCCCGATAACCCTAATCGCCACTTACAAAGCTCGCGGGTTAAAATGGGCAAGTGCTAATTTAAAACTTATATTACACACCACAACTGACACAATAGTAATTTACAAATAGTAATTGTCATACATACATACATACATATACTCACGGCTATATGTCCCTAGAAGGGGTAACCAGAGCTAAGGAATTATAAATTCCTCAGCCACTTTTGGAAGTTGAGTGGGGAAAAGATGGTAAGAACCGCATCGCCCAAAAATTCAATAAAAAGCCCCAATACCCTTAGTCGGCTCTTACGACACCCGTGGGTAGAAAGGGGTAGCGACATTCTAAGCCGGCACTACACGGCAATTCAAATTGTCAATTCAAATAAATAAACCAACCCCTTTTCTACTAAAACTTGCGTCTCTAAACACCCACTCAATAAAGTTGCCATTTTGTTGACGTGCCTTCTAACTTATAATATCATCTGATACCATTCATAATCTAGTTTCCAATTCCCATCATGGTTAATGGGTTATGACGTCATCTCTGAGACTAGAGCGGGGTCAGAGTAAGCTCCTGTTGTCATGGCATAACTCACGTCACTGTCACCTGCATCCAACGAGGCTATGATTTATCACTGGTTGGCTACAACCCCTTCGTCGCTTAACTGTTTTTTGTTGTTTATTTACGGGCTGTGACGGGAATCGCGTCTGGGCGCGTTGTGATTTATATTACATTGACTTGATAGCAATCAGCTATCGATTCAGGTAATCAGAATTTCGATGAATATTTGTTTTGGTCTGTGGTGCAAACTGTCGAAATTTTCATTAGTAATTTTAAAAACTTAGTACTTGCTGGCTGAAATGTTGATTAGCTTTACAAATGTACAAGAGTCTTTCAAATGTAGTAATTGAAGGTTGTAATTAACAATGTACCAGAAACTATCCATCTTAATTCATGAAGGATTAATCAAAATGCTATGATTTTCGATTCATTTACAACGTTGACCACCGCAAATAAATCATTATTTGCGGTGGTCAACGTTGTAAATGAATCGAAAATCATAGCATTTTGATTAATCCTTCATGCAAGTGCTTCATTTGTTATTTGTATGGTATGTGTACTTTATTAAACCGACTTTAATAGAATGAAATTTTAAATAATACAATTTTACTAGTAGTTTACTATTCGGTTTATTTTTAACAATCGCACTTTAAAGTTTAATACTCGGCAATTCCTTTAAAAGCCCCCAATTTCTCAGTGACCTCAGACGACACCCGCGGGATATTATCATTATAAGCCGACACTATATGACAAGCTGTGTAGTGTTCGCTTAAAATAGCACTATCCCATTTCTTCCGGTGGGTGTACGTAAGAGGCCACCCATCACCAACAACCTTTATTTTACCATTTATTCTCCACTCATTTTTAATTTAATAAATTATTATTTTTGGTAGCAATTTTTTTATGTCTATTTTAATCTGGATAATGGTGACTCCAAATAGCACGAACCTATTTCTTTCCGCGTCATAAGAGGCGACTTAGGGTATTAGGGCGTGGGTGGAAGTTATTGTTAGGCATTGCGATTTGAGTCATTTGTCCAACAACCTGTATTTTAACGAACTTAAACGACTTCAAAAGAAGGAGTGTTCTCAATTCGACACATATTTTTTTTTAATGTTTGTACACCGTTTACTTCGCCATTTATGAACCGATTTTGATAAAAAGATACTCACGGGATGGTAACAAGATGAGGATATCAGGGTCTAATGATGGGATCCTGGAGAAATCGAGGGGAACCCTCAAATTTTATAGGCACATGTACCGCGTTTTACATATTTTCTGAAGTTGTATTGGCAATTGCTTCTGTAAATCATAATATTATGCTGCTGAGCTGATGATGGAAGGTGTAGGTCCTCAATCACTAGGAGTTAGGAAATAGTTTTTTCAACATTCTATATAGATTTATACTCCTCTTCGTAGGTTTTATGCAGAGAAGTACAGGTTCACTAAACATTTCTTTTGTTATGTTATTGTTACCGGGAAAGCACCATAAGACCAGGATCTAATGAAGACATCCCAAGAAATCGAGGGGACTGTCGAAACTCACAATCATGTGACAGTTTATTTGTTCGAAACGCCGATAGGCCTGCCCTGTGTCACGTGAGAACACTGGCCAAGCAAATCGTGGGTACTCTGAACAACAGGTGACAATGTCACGTGATGTTCAGAAGTATTAGTACCTCTGCGGCGTGACTGTTTGACGCTTTTTTGAGTCAATATAAAGAATTGTAGATCATAGCCTTTCGAGGGATTTCAAAAACAATGTGACGTTACATATGGTTGAACCTATTTAATACTGTGCAATATGCCAAAATCTTCAATTCGTACAAAAATAGAAATACCGGAAATACAAAGAATAATACAGTAACCGTCGCTTCCTCATCTGAGAGGCATCTTTGCCAGATCTACCAATCTCTAAAACTCGTAAAATAAAATATTATTTAACAAAACAAACCGACTTCATAATTGAAAAATCAACCGAAAATAAACAATCAAGTACTAAAAAGTAAGAAAAAATAAATCTTAATATTCTCTTAAATTAATTTTTGAGTCGGTGCCAGTCAAACAAAACTAAATTCACCCTACCATCTATCTCTGATTATTACAATCTAAACAATATATATCTATCGCCTATCATACCATGTAGGTATCCTACATTCTACATGTACATGAAGTGCGAAATGCACACTTATATATCAATTATCACGCAGGCTGGCACCGACTCACAAATTAATTTAAGAGAATTTTAAGATTTAGGTAGGTTGAACTGACGCGTGTGTAATAAAGAAATTCCTAAGGTATTAATCATAGTACTCATAATTAATACGACGACGACGACGTGATAGCTCAATGGGTAGAACACCGGTTAACGTGCTAGCGACTAGTGTTCAAATCCCGGGTCGGGCCTACACCAATTTGTCTTTTCTTAAGACATATGTGTGGTTAATTTATCATGGTTGTTAATGGTGAAGAAAAACATCGTGAGGTAACCCATATGACTGAGTTTTACATAGTCATGTGACAGTGTATTCGTACAAAACGGCGATAGGCCTGCCCCCTATCACGTGGGTATACAGTACTGTCCATGCAAAACGTGGGTCCTCTGAACACCAGGTGACAAAGTCACGTGATGTTCAGAAGTATTAGTACCTCTGCCAACCCCTTTGGGGATATTCGGCGTGAACGTTTATGTTTTTTTTATGTTTATCATAATAAATAAAAAAACCTATTTGTTTAGTTAATCGATTGTTTATTTTCGGTCGATTTTTAACCGACTTCAAAAAAAGGAGTGTTCTCAATTCGACCGTATATTTTTACAATGGGGGGTTTTCCTTTTTTTCTTTTTTTCTTCTTCCCTGTTCTCAGGATAGATGGCGCCAGACTTGCTATGTTACTGGTAGGAACGGAACGTCACACCGTTTTCACACTTGGATGTAATGATATCGTAATACGGAACGTACATAAAAACGTTCTGATTTGAAAGTTTAAATAAATATCAGTTTAAGCCAAGATAGCTTAAAAGTAAATAAACAAAGACGGTATTTATATTCAACATTCTTTTTGTTGTTTTTACTCGCCAAAAAGTTACTCTATGGTGATGTGACACATGTTATTAAAGTTGACATTGGCGAAATTATTGTGGCAACACGATTGAGGCCACGAAGAAAAAAATTTAGTAAGTAACGTAGTTACATCAACGCCATCTACAGAGCTCTAGGAAACTATGTTGTTGTTTTATTTCTCAAAAAGAAAACCTCCCATTCTTTAACAACTCAACTTTCAAAAAGTGGCTGAAGTTCTAATACTGAATCCTTTGCTACCACTTGTTGGGATCTTAGCCATAAGTGAGTTTATGTATTAATGACACTTTGTCTAAGTCAATAAGAAAAATCATCATCAGAACCTTTTTTGTAGTTCCGAACATTGCATTTTGCTCCCTATTTTACCTATGTAGGGAAGAATTTTGTCATGCTTATCTACATAGTTTGATCAAATAAATGAGACCAGCATGTCTTGTAACAATATTCCCGTGTTTATAAGGGATTATAGAAACTATTTCCTTTTGAAACTCGAACTTCGTTCGTTCAGTTCAACTTACAGGTGTCGAAAAAATCTCATTTGGCTTAAGGAAGGATTTGATGAACTACTTTATCCTCTCCGAGTGAGGACATTCTACCTGTGTCAGAATTAACGAAGACAAATTAAGCTCCAGCGTGTCTATAGCTATTTGGTCAATAGACTTAGGATTATCCAAGTTTTTTTGTTACTTTGTAACTTTTTTTATCTACATGGAGAGTCTGTTTAGTTTATTGTTTATACTCTTAAAGTGAGAAGTGGGTACATCCAATTTCATAACTATTATGGCATAAAACCGCTCAATAAATTGCTGCACAATTTTATATGGTTGCTTATGTTTGAACTTACTTAAAGCCGTAAGTATGATGTAGACATATGTAGTGTAGTGACTGAAATTTACCATACGAATACGGTTTCTATGATCTTTTGACTTAAAGTTAAGAAATGTTTGTAATGGATGTTATTAGATCGTGTAAGAATAGACGTGATTGTTAAAAAAGAAAGAAAAAGGCATGCTCAGATGGTTTGGGTATATAAGGAGGATGGAATTTTATGAAAGAAATCTATAGAGCCAATGTGGATGTGAGATGGTAATGTAAGTAGAGGACGACCACGGAGGGCACAACTGGATCAAATAGACAGTATATTCAAAATAGCAGGCGTCCGAACTATGAAGCATTAAAGAGCTTGTATGAAAATATTGATGGATGTAAACGAAGCTAGAGAGGTTTGCCAGGATCATTCAAAGTTGCGATCTTTTATCTCTGCCTACCTCATACATACATACATACATACATATACTCACGGCTATAAATCCCTAGAAGGGGTAGCCAGAGCCAAGGAATCAGAAACTCCTCAGCCACTTTTGGAAAGTTGAGTGTGGAAAAGGTGGTAAAAGAAAGGTTTTTGGTGATGGGTCTCCAACCGCATCGCCCAAAAATCCCTTAAAAGCCCCAATACCGTTAGTCGCCTCTTACGTACGTTACGTACAAGAAATGGGGTAGTGCTATTCTAAGCCGGCACTACACGGCCACCTCAATGGGAAATAATGGCGTGAGTATATGAATGAATGTATATAAAAATAAGTTCGACTTTGTACATATCAATATTATTGGGTATTCAAAACTTTATAATTAATCGAGTCCATATGCAACTTAAAAAATTACATATAAAAAGTAGTGTATATAATTCGATGATTGCTTGCAAAATACAGCATAGAACTGAGTTTGTAACAAATGCATGTAATGTACTGAACCACTCATTCTTCAATAAGAATAGGTTCCAATTATTAATATAGGTGCGTAATATTATAAATAGTTGCATATTTCTCATACGTACCTCAAATTCACAGTTATTTTTTATTGGTTTAGACCAGCGGCAGCGTGAGCTCAATAGCAATATGAGAAAACGGCTCTAGGTTGCTTCAATGAAAATTAGTAGGTTATAATTTTAAATCAGATCTGAAGACTTCTCTAATTTTAGAAAATGATGTTGGACAGCGATCAGAAGTCTCAGTAAGGTATCCTTGCCAAGTGATGTAATTTAATTGGATGACTCTTGAGATTACTTATTGGCTATCGGTAAGCCAGACGGGCTTTGGTTCAACCAATTAATTTATTATCCTTCTTGTAAACCAATTTAGATATCTGATTTGAACTTCATTCAATAACATTCAGGACTTTCAATAGATAATATTGCGTCTTATTCAGGTTTGAGATTGCAATATCCTTTTATAATGTGATGTTTTTTTGTATACATTCTTTATGAATATAAATACTTATACTTCAATGAAATAATGTGACGCAAATATGTAAAACTAAATAATGAAAACCGCTACACACCACATTCAAAAAGAAATATGTTCTGAAATGTCGCTTTCACCATTCATTTCATAAAATGCAAATGGTGGCAAGTTACTTCACTGTTGGAAATATATGCTGACTGTAACTTCTAAAATAATTAGAATGTTTTTGTTCATGAAAACCTCATGTGGGTATTACTATTAATAAATAAAGGAAAGAAAAAAAAAGTTATCCAAGTTCAGGTTGGGGAGTCAACTTATACGTGCATTGGTATCACTCTATGAGGATTCTAGTGCATGTGTAAGAGTAAACGGGGAAAACACTGACTGGTTCGGAATCTCTAGGGGTGTCCGACAGGGATGTGTAGCTTCTCCGTGGCTCTTCAATTTGTTCATGGATGACTGTTTGACAGAGTTGCGTGAAAGTGATTATGGACTAAGTATGGGTGGATTCATCATTAAATGCCTCTTGTATGCTGACGATCAAGTGCTACTTGCATCATCGGCAGAAGAGTTGCAAGAGATGATGAATATTGCATGTGAGTCTTTTGTAAGAAAGGGAATGAGGGTGAATGTGGATAAGACCAAAACGATGGTTTTTGAGAGACAGGAAGATGTGACAGAATGCGTGATTGCGATTGATGGTAAGGATGTGGAACAGGTGAAGGAGTTTGTATATCTGGGAAGTTTGTTTACAAGGGATGGAAAATTTGATGAAGACATTGAAAGAAGAGTGAAAAAGGGTAATGCGGTAAATGGAGCAATGAATAGCCTAATGATCAGTCAATCGGTGTCTGAAAAGGCCCGAATGGCTGTGCATGATGCTGTTCTTGTTCCTACGCTTATGTATGGAAGCGAATGTTGGGTGTGGCAGAAGAAGCATGAGAGCAGAGTGAATGCAGTAGAGATGAGGTCCCTCA
Source organism: Bedellia somnulentella (assembly GCA_963576735.1). Lineage (NCBI taxonomy): Eukaryota > Metazoa > Arthropoda > Insecta > Lepidoptera > Bedelliidae > Bedellia > Bedellia somnulentella. The sequence continues at coordinate 7,607,549 of OY755188.1, forward strand.
GAAAAATTTGTAATGTTAGATTGTGTGACCGAGTGAGAAATAGCGTTATTCGTGAAAAGTGTGGTGTGAAAGTTGATATTGTAAGAAAGATAGAAAAAGGAATATTGAGATGGTTTGGGCACATAGAGAGGATGGATGATAGAAAATTGGTAAAAGGGATCTATAGAGCTAGTGTGGATGGTAATGTTAGTAGAGGACGACCACGGAGAACACACTTGGACCAAATTGAGAGTGTGCTCAAAAAGGCTGGCGTCCGAAGTATGAAGAATAAAAGAGCATGTATGAAAAGATTGATGGATGTAAACGAAGCTAGAGAGGTTTGTCAGGATCGTACGAAGTGGCGATCGATAGTCTCTGCCTACCCCAATGGGAATTAATGGCGTGAGTATATGTATGTATGTATGTATAAAAAAAAAGTTGGAAAACCCCGCTAGTGCCGAAATTTTTTTTATCTTTATTTATCCTTAATTTTTAAAAGGATTGTCAATTCCTTTTAAAAATTAAGGATAAATTCCTTTCATACATACATAGGGGTAGGTACCCAGAGCTTCGGAGCAAGAAACTTGTCAGCCAGTGTTGTTACAATAACTCATATTTTTAATAATATTCGCCCCACATTCACAATTTTTATAAGGAAATTAGAGAATGTTCTTCAGCGTGGAAAAGATACAGTCTTGTTCGAAAAATATTTGGTTTCTGCGAAAATCGTCGACATCATTGCATCTGGTTCAAGGGTGTTATTCTTTGCCGGATTTTACGCTTAATTACTTATGTGCAAAAATATTTGGAGGGTGCGTACTAAAATGAGTTTTGAGGATTTACCCCTCATTAATGCTGTATCATTATCTAACTTGCTTGGTTTTTATTGACGTTATTTGATACTTGCTGTTTTTTACTGATATTCTTAAAAATTTTGTTCCGTCGTCGACGGACGTTCCAAAGTTAGTTACGAAAAATATTTTAATACATACTAAAATACGCTATTAAATATTTTGTTTTTGTTTCAGGTAAAGACACAGTCATCTACATAACACTAACGTAAATGCTAAAGTAAGATATACTACTATCAAATCAAAAATAATTTGTCGCGTGACATCAGGTTATCCCAAAGATCCCGAAATACACAAACATTATTTATTTGCTTTATTCGACGACGTGATAGCTCAATGGGTAGAACAACGGTTAACGTGCAAGCGACTAGGGTTAAAATCCCGGGTCGGGCCTACACCAATTTGTCTTTTATAAAGACATATGTGTGGTTAATTTATCACGGTTGTTAACGATGAGGGAAAACATCGTGAGGAAGCGCACATGGCTGAGTTGTACTTAGTCATGTGACCGTGTATTCGTACAAAACGGCGATAGGCCTGCCCCATATCACGTGAGTACACTGTCCATGTAAAACGTGGGTACTCTGAACGCCATGTCACAATGTCACGTGATGTTCAGAAGTATTAGTACTTCTGCCAACCCCTTCAGGGATATTCGGCATGAACGTTTATGATTATGTTATGTTACGTTGCTTTATTCGTATAATATATAGTATGTATATGTAGCAATATATAATATCGTAACGAATTACAGAGATATATTATACGGCTGGCATTCATTATGCAGTGCAAAAAATTTAGGAAACAATTTTGCGAGTCATAGATAAGCGCCATCTATGAGAATTTGCCTTGTATGTAGTTTAAACCTTGCAAAAGTTCCTTGCGCTTTGCAAAGATGGCGCTACTTAATGTTAGGGGATGTTCTATTTTACCAACTTAGCAACCTCTCCACCAGAGGACGCAGCTACGATGTGATATTGTATATAAAAAATATATTGTAGTTAATTAACTAGAGAAAAAAATATCTATTCAGATTTACCAACTTCACTGGAGAACTTGTGTAGCTAAGTTTGATAAAGATTTTCTTTATCTTTATCATATACGGGGAACCAAAAAACATTAAGAGGTTCTTCAAAGTTACGCATTTATACGAAACAACATTGCATTGAATATCGTATACATATTTTGTATTCATTCAGTTTTTACGTAAGTATATGGAAATATAAATATTCCGAGGTAAGTTAAATACACTACATTTCTTTCTAAATAATTACAATATTCGAAACTACTGACTAACTGAAATTATGATAGTTCTTTTTTAATATCAACTTTATTGTTAAATTTAATATTTTAAACATTTGTTTTTAGGTTTAAATAATTGTCAAAGTATTTATTTTTTCAAAACATGAACATAGCGCAAAAGAACTTCAACAAATACAACTATTGTATCTAATGTGTACTAATTGATATAGATGCGAACCTTCGAAGAGCATTTTTAACCGACTTCAAAAAAAGGAGTGTTCTCAATTTGAACGTATATTTTTACAGATGGTTTGCATACCAGGATATTTTGGGGGAAATGAATTATTCACTTTTTTGTATGAATTTTGATTCACTATCATGTTAATAAAGTTATATTAATGACAATATTTTAAATTAGAATAACGCCGAAGGTTTGAGGGTAAAAATCGATCGTTTCCTCAGTTTGGCATTCTACTAATATGTTGACCGTTCTATAACCATCAAGGTACCTAATACTAAAAGTAAACATACATATATACATAGATATACACACGGCTATAAATCCCTTAACGGGGTAGCCAGAGCTTTGGAATGAGAAATTACACAGCCATTTTTGAAAGTTGATTCGAGAAAAGATGGTAACAATAAATGTTTTTGGTGACGGGTCTCCAACCACATCGCCCAAAAATCACTTAAAAAGCCCCTATACCCTTTAGTCGCCTCTTAAGATCACCCACGGGTAGAAATGAGGTAGTGTTATTCTAAGCCGACACTACACGGCAAAATAAAATATACAATAAAGAGTAAAATAATATAATTACCCTACAGAAGTCTGTACAAAATATAATTAACGAAAGCTAGGTTTGCAAATAGTTAATATAAAAATGTAAGCGATTGTAAACTGCAAGCTTTCTAAGAACTTTCGTGTTTTTAATTTGAAAAGCAAAGTAACAAAGAATTTTATCGCAACTGCAATGGAATTAAGCAATTACATGCAGCTCCAAGGAAACTCAAATGATGACAAAAAACAAACATTCTCTTTCATTTGCAATTCAAAAGAGACCTATCTAATTATAAAGAATCCAGTTGGCAAAGAAGTTGTCCATAAAAGAGTTTATGATCATTTTAGTTTGCTCATACTTTTCTTTACTTTTGAAATCAGATTTTTATTTAGTAGTTCTAGTGTCAGTTAGTTTTGGTAACTAAGTTTGTTTTTAATAATAATAACCTGGCTTAATTTATAATGTTTTAAACATAATCATGCCGAACAAATAAAATAAGATTTCTTATGATACGCATTTTGATCGATAATCTCTGGTTTATCCCAATGGTATTTAATACATACAAATACTCACGGCTATAAACCCCTAAAAGGGGTAGCCAAGCTGGGAAATTAGACATTCCTAGCCACTTTTGGAAGTGTGTAGTGTCGGCTTGGAATAGCACTACACCATTTCTTTCGGTGGGTGTACGTAAGAGGCGACTAACGGACTTGAGGCCTTTTTAAGGGATTTTTGGGCGATGCGGTTGGAGACCCATCACCAACAACCTTTATCACCACTACCATCTTTTCCCCACACAACTTCCAAAAGTGGCTGACAAATTTCTAATTTCTTAAAGTATTTAATGGCATCAGCAAATGTAGGTAGTGGTAGTATGATGAAAAAGCAATAGCTTTTTAGATTGAAGAATTAAATTAACAAGATATATTTTATATTTGAAAAGTGTGGTGTGAAAGATGATATTGTAAGAAAGATAGAAAAAGGAATGTTGAGATGGTTTGGGCACATAGAGAGGATGGATGATAGAAAATTGGTAAAAGGGATCTATAGAGCTAGTGTGGATGGTAATGTTAGTAGAGGACGACCACAGAGAACACACTTGGACCAAATTGAGAGTGTGCTCAAAAAGGCTGGCGTCCGAAGTATGAAGAATAAAAGAGCATGTATGAAAAGATTGATGGATGTAAACGAAGCTAGAGAGGTTTGTCAGGATCGTACGAAGTGGCGATCGATAGTCTCTGTCTACCCCAATGGGAATTAATGGCGTGAGTATATGTATGTATGTATGTATGTATTTTATATTTATGGTGTTACAGAAGCTAATTAACTTATGTTAATCGATCTTTTTGAACTTAAAAAACTTTAATTAATTACTATATTTATATTATAGTGCTGTGTAGTGTCTTAGAATAGCACTATCCCATTTCTTCCGGTGGGTGTACGTAAAAGGCGACTAACGGTATTGGGGCTATTAAGGAATCTTTGGGCGATGCGGTTGGAGACCCATCACCAACAACCTTTATTTTACCATCTTTTCCCCACTCAACTTTCCAAAAGAGGGGCAGAGGAATTTTGAATTCCTTAACTCTGGCTACTTATTTATATTGTGTTAGATTACAGCTCACTAAATTTACCAATAGACAGTATCGTTGCAATTCGTGTAAACATTCCTCTGACTTCAACCCTTCCGATACAAGCAATTTCTGAGAATTCTTGTTGTTACAGAAACTGTAATTGCTAACAACAGAAAGTGCACCTACAATGGCTGACTCTAATTGCGGCAGAGTACAGATGTGTAAACTGTGAGCTAACTGCAGTCTACGCCGCTATAATACTCTGTGCGTAATCTGATAAGCCGTCAGTACGGGACTTTGTGGGATGGACAATGGAAGGATTAGATTTTCATTTGCTGTGATTCGAATTCGAAAAGTGATGCGGGTTGCTGACTGCTTTGATTTTGATTAGGCTTTTCTTTCGTAATTCAATAATAGCTCCTGAAAGTTAGAGTCACTTTTTATAGGACTATTGTAACCCAATCTTTCTAATGTCCGGTAACAATCAGTGTTTTGGCATACAGCTTGAGGGGATTCGGAATGAACATTAATAAGTCCAATAACACTTTAAAGTTAGCAATCGTGTTTGTTAAATATTGTCTTTAAAATTATTTAACTAATAAATACATATTTAATTCTAGTTAAAATAAATACGCTGATAATTAGGGTATAAATTTATTCATCGCTTTAAAACTAAAATAAATAAAAGTTTTACAAAACATTTATCAATAAAGTTCTAACCTTAATTTAACTGACACTCGCTTTATAAACATCAAAATGATCAACTTTTAATTTTTATCTTTTCCCCACTCACATTCCCAAAAGTGGCTAAGGAATTTCTAATTTCTTAGCTCTGGCTACCCCTTCTAGGGATTTACAGCCGTGAGTATATGTATGTATGTTAATTTGTATTATAACTTTTTGCTAGGTTTTTGAAATAAACTTGGACAAAACTGTTATGCTAAAAAATTCAGTTAAAAAAAGTCCCTGCCTACCCCAATGGAAATCAACAACGTTAGCACAAGATCATAAAAATACATACGTTATAAAACTACTGAATATATTTGAACTGAAATTTCATCTACACGAGTTTAATATAATATCTGGTAAGCGATCGCCAATATGGCTGAGTTAGCTCTTCATTTGTTAAATTATGCAAAGCCACCATTTGTTAACAGATTTTAGGGAAAATTTGGAGTGTTGGCCCGTATTATGTTAATCAGCTTACGGTCCAATATGCATTATGTTATTCGCTTACGTACGTTGCTAATACACTCGTCCTCATATTTTTAATACCGTTTTTTTATGAATGTTAATGAAGCTCGAGAGGTTTGCCAGGATCGTACAAAGTACATACATATACTCACGGCTATAAATCCCTAGAAGGGGTAGCCAGAGCTAAGGAATTAGAAATTCCTCAGCCACATTTGGAAAATTGAGTGGGGAAAGGATGGTAAAGTAAAGGTTGTTGGTGATGGGTCTCCAGCCGCATCGCCCAAAAATCCCTTAAAAGCCCCAATACTGTAAGTCGCCTCTTACGTACACCCATCGGTAGAAACGGGGTAGGGCTATTCTAAGCCGACACTACACGGCAAAACACAAAAGTACAAAGTGTAGATCAATAATTTCTACCAACACGAATGAAAACTACTGGGGCCCAATTCTACAATTTTAAGAAACGTCACCGTTTTGATACAGACTGTAGGTCAAATAAGTACAATACTGTATCTCTATTTTTAGTCGTTACAACGTAATCGGTTCTATTATCTTAGCTGCCGGAGCATGGTTTTGTCAATTTTGACATTCCAAATCAGTCATTTATTCATTCTTTAATAAGTCAAATAAGTGTTGTCATTTCAGTGATCTTAAAAATCTACCGCAATAACTGTACCTATTTCTGTACCATCGCCCAAGACTAAAGAAATATCATTTAAATTTTATGTACAGTTTATGAGTACTTTCTGCTAGAAGATTCGACCGAAATATTTTATTATAGGTTAATTCTTTACATGGGTGTCGTAAGAGGCGAATAAGGGTATGGGGCTTTTTAAAGTGACTTTTAGGCGATGCGGTTGAAGACCCATCACCAACGATACTTTATTTCTACCATCATCTCCCATATCAACTTCCAAATGTGGCTGAGGAGTTTTTAGCTCTAAAGCTGTGGCTACCCCTTTTTAAGGATTTTTGGCCGTGAGTATATGTATAGCAAAATTAAAAACCTGTAACAATGTACCTACAAATACATTGTCACATGACAGGACTAAGTATAACTCAGCTATAATAGTTTCCTCACGATATTTTCCCTCACGGTTAACGTCCTCAATAAATAAAAAAGACATTGGTCAAGGCCCAACGAGAATTTAAACTCAAACCGATGAAGTGAAGTCTCAAAAAAAAGAGCTGAGTTTTGATTTCATCGTTATAAAAATTTAAAATTGTATGGGTACGTAAATGGTTAAATTTATGCGGGTACCTACTCCATGGCGATCGATAGTCTCTGCCTACCCCAATGGGAACTAATGGCGTGAGTATATGTATTTATGTATGTATGTACATACTCTGTAACTATCATTTATTTTAATGGAATGTCTTCTAGGCATGACAATATTACAGAAGCCGCCTGCCTTTTAGAGAAAACTCTCTATTTGGTCCGATTGTGTCCTCTGTAGTCGTCCTATACTAACACCACTTTCCAGTGCCTTCCACATTGGGTTTTTACACATCCAATTTACCTATTCATCCTTATCATGCCCAAACCGTCTTAAAAATATTATTGCCTTAGTATCAGTATATGGAAAAATACTAGTTTTCATTGAAACAAACCTATCCCTAATTTTTTATTGATGTACAAGCGCGAATTTAAAGGCTGTTTTCAATGTTAGTAAAAAAATTGTTTTTTCTTTTCCTCAAAGTCTCTATAGGTACCCTGCGTTTTGAAAATGACACCTCTCTTTTGCTCTGTTTTATATTCTACAGATAAGTTAGTAGTGAATTGTTATAATTGTGCCGGTGACAAATTGGTCAAATAAACAAAATAAATACATTTAAATTTTTCACACAACCTGTCAGACGTCCGAAGTGTAAAGAATAAAAAAGCATGTATAAAAGATTCATTAAACTAGAAGAAGCTAGATAAGTTAGCCAGGGTCGTACAAATCCAACAAAATTAATAGTTTCTGCCTACTCCGATAGGAACTAATCTCGTGAGTTTACGAAAGTAGGTTTGTATCATTTTCTTTTATTTTATTTTTTTATTTTGATAGAGAAAATCTCGAAATTATTATTTTTATTGAATTATTTATCTTTAATTAATGATGAAATAAATATTTGTTAGATAAAATGTGGCACGTTTAAGAGTTTTTTGTGTTTTGTTTCAAGACCTTTTTTTTCTGAAATATTAGACTTTTTTAAGTTTGCCTTATGTTTGTTGATAATAAGTCGTGATTATAAGATAAGATTTTTGCGGTCTGTTCAAAGTAAAGTCAAACTTTTTCTTACAAACTCATTACGCAAATTCTTGGCCAAACACGAACTCGCTTTAAGAAAAAAAACTTTTTCCAACTGTCATAATTTGACATAAAACCGTCAAAATTCTGTCACATGTCACTAAACGTCACAATGCAAACTTAATAGAACTTTTTAATGGGTATTCACAATCTTTTTAAGATGTATCTTAGGTGTATGTCTCTGGTATGGTGATCCAAATTTGACTTTTTTGCCCAGTTTCTTGCTCATTCGGTCATTGAGTTGAATGATTTTAAATCCAGTATTGCCATTTTTATTCTAATATTGATATTGCAAATACCTACCACTTTATTTATTATGTACCCTATGCTCTTAATCTCGAATCATCTCCGATTTTGTAACTAGATCTCAATTAGTTCTTCAAAATTTAATCGTAAATGATTTAAAATATGTTTCCAATGTTTACCAAGTATGAATTGTCAGGTTATTAAATAAATTATATTTAAATTGAGCCAAAAAGGCTGCTTGTAAATATACCCAAAGCTAAAAAGAAAAAAAATAGAAGAAAGATATTTTTTGGAAAATAACAATAAGCATGACATAATTAGTTGGGATTCGCGATAATGGGATTTCATTATTATTTTTTCTTTAATTTTATGTTCTTCCCAAAATATAAATAACTCTTAACTTAGTCTTTATTTAACCATTGATTAAATACTTTCAAGATCTAATTGTTTAATAATTTCATTCTTTATACATATTTTTTTTTTCGCATTAATGATAAAAATCCTTACAACTAAAATTCACATGCGAGACTAAATCACGCTGTTTGTGGCGAAATTGCTGAAAAAATATTCGGCAGATACCGCCAATAACAAAAAAATAAAAAAAAAACAATAAACAAACAAAAAAATTATAATATGTTTTCTTTTACTTTTTATAATTTGTTTCTGTTTGATTCGTTATCAGGTTTATATAAGTTGTAATTATTATGCAAATAATTTCTCTTTCTCTTCATGCCCTCGGGAGTTTTTAGTTTTTATATTGCCTTTAAATATCTATTTGCTTCTTTTTCTATAAGTACTATATTTTCGCGTTGATTTCACTTATATCTTGCAAGATCTCATCACGTGGTTCTTGGCGGAATTGTTGCAAAAACTAAAGCGACAGATAGCGCCAACTTAAAAAAAAAAAAAAAAAATATAATTAGTCAATTTTCATTTTCATTATTACATATTTTAAAAACTAATGAATAAATTTCTTATACCGAATAATAATTAATTTAACGGACTGGTTAATATGAAACATTATTTGTTTGCGGAACTATTCGTACGATACGAACTTAACGATGAATATGCTATCAGTGATTTTGGTACCAATTATTCGTGACGATGAAGCTTAATTAAAGTTTTCAAACTGGAACATTCATATGGTGTCTCTATTTTATAAGAATTCCTTGCGGAAGATATCAACCAACTGAAAATAACCCAAAATATACATTTATATTTCAAATCATGTAGGAGAAGCTAACAAATAATAAAGCGTATATTTATCATACCAAAACTTGTATTAAAAGTTCTTTGCTCGTCTTAGTGATTATACTTTAGTTACAAATATATAATAAATGATATGTTCTTGATACTTGTTTCTTTATTAATTTACTAGTGGACCATTTCGGATTTGCACGAGTATTGTTATACTTTGAATATACGTCTGTGTTTCTTAGGGCCAATATTTACTGGCATGAAAACTGTGATAATTTAATTAGGAATAACTTTTTTAGAGGGCTAACGGCAACGTTAATAAATATAAAACGAAAAGCTCAACTGTTTTCGCTTAGACTTTATATAGTCGTTACCTAGCATAATTTACAATGCATACGTTTAGTACATAGGCAAACTATGATGTTTTCGGTTTTCGTAGTGTGGCCGCACATGATCCTGACTTTTATTTTACCTTAAGCCTATTTATATATACATATATATACAAAGTATATATACACTGTAGTATATATATAGTGTAGTGTATATATACTGTGTAGTGTATATTTGCTGTGTAGTGTCGGCTTAGAATAGCACTTCCCTATTTATTCCGATGGGTGTACGTAAGAGGCGACTAACTGTATTGGGGCTTTTAAGAGATTTTTGGGCGATGTATTCGGAAACCCATCACCAACAACCTTTATCTCACCATCTTTTCCCCACTCAACTTTCCAAAAGTGGCTTAGGAATTTCCAATTCCTTAGCTCTGGCTACCCCTTCTAGGGATTTATAGCCGTGAGTATATGTATGTATATATATCCGACTGTACACTAATCAGCCAATCATCTCAAAATCTCTTGTCTATAATATCAAATTTCCAAATTCCCCAATAGCTCAACCGATATAAAAAATATTTTTTTAAATTAAACGTTGGAATTATTCAAGTTACGTAGGCTATATATCATCACACGAAATATCATAGGGGTGTTGGTGATGAAACTGACATGCATACATATAAACTGGTTTCCCATAATACAGACCTAGCCTAGTTTGGGAACCTCTGCTTAGGTCTGTACTACTGTAAATGCCTTAAAGGCTTTGGAATGAGAAATTCCTGAGTGACTTTTGGAAGTTGAGTGGTGAAAAGATGGTATTAATAAAAAAATTGTTGGTGCCGGGCTCTCTAACCATATCGACCAAAAATCTCTAGAAAGCCCACGCGAAATCATTAAGGGTAACCCATACACTCCTATTATTATGACCACCCACCGGTAGGAATGGGGTAGTGTTATTCTGCTGTTTTGCTATAAAAACATAAACATAACATAAACGTTCACGCCGTTTATCCCCGAAGGGGTTTGCAGAGGTACCAATACTTCTGAACTCACATGGCAAGCGCCATCTAGTTTCCAGAGAAGGTACCCACGTTTTGCTTAGACAGTGTACTCACGTGATTGGGGGCAGGCCTATCGCCGTTTTGTACGAATACACTGTCACATGACTAAGTACAACTCAGCCATGTGGGTTTCCTCACGATGTTTTCCCTCACCGTTAACAACCATGATAATTTAAAAACATATTTATCTTATATCTACTTTGACTGGGACCTCATAATGAGTTAACGTTTGCTTGAATAAGTGTAACTGCATTTATCATATCGATTTTCATTGAGCCACATTGAAACGAAATCTACTTCGATACATTTGAAATATTTTCGAACTTTGAATAAGATATTTTTATCAGAAAAAATATTGTCATAAAAAACGCATATTTTATTGATATCTTTAAATTTTCAGTAAAATGTAAATAAAATCCAATAAAATATGTGTAAATACATTCAAATAAATATTCATAATCATTTTCCACAAAAAAATTTTTTTTTCGAATGTATGAAACAATACACAAAAAGCTACTGTTGTTTTTTAGGAGAAAAACTGTAGCATTATGGTGGATTGTAGCTTCAGACAGCTGTCAAAAGAACTCTTAAAAACGCTTAGAATACCGATTTGGTGAATCATTCGTTCAATCATCATAACGCTGAAAAAAATCGTTAATTTGCAGAATACCAAATACGTCAATGTGTCAAAAAGTGACGTAAAATGGCCTTGTAGAATAGCAAATAAGATCTTAGCTGTCTCACTATTGTGACAGTGACACAAATGACATTTGTCAATTTTGCTTCGAGAATGCCAAAACCACAGTTTTGATACACCTAAGACCGACATACAGAAAAGATGGTCGTGTAGAATTGGGCCCCTGGCATGAGTATGTGCAGCTATGTATGTATTACTCTTGTTAGGACACATTTACATTATATAGACAGGCTTCCGAAGTGACATGACACTGTCACATGGCAAAGTTGTACTTTGCCATGTGACAGTGTTCCCTCACCGTTACCAACCATGATAAATTAACCACACATATGTCTTTAGAAAAGACAAATTAGTGTAGGCCCGACCCGGGATTAGAACTCACGCCTGTTTGTATTGACGGGCGGTCGTTCTACCCATTGGACTATCATGGCTGTATCATCGTACACAACTACGACGAAGGGAAAATTATATGTTATCTAATAGTGATTTCCTTTACTTCAACAAGATCGTTCAGCCATAGTCCATCAGGTTGGTGAGTGTATGTTGGATACTTAATCAACTACTACCGTGTAGCAGGAACCGATGGTTTCATGTGCTTTCCATCGCACGGAACTTCTGAAAAAGAATGTCAAATTATAAAAAAAACAAATTGCTTAACTTCGTTTGACTAAACGATTTCATGACTAAAGACAATTTCATCATACCGTTGCATGAAATTGGGTCCTATTAACTCTTCATATTAAAATGTAGCCTTAATATGACTGCTACGGTTTCTGTTCGTAACTATTTATAATTAGCATTGTTTGTTAATGAATTATGACTTAAATCGCATTTCCTGGCAGACCTCCCGTTATCGCATTTTGCATTAAATTAACACAAAATAACCATTAAACGAAAACACTTGATTCGACAATTTTGCTATTAAATCATGCCGAAGTGTGTTTGTGTTATTAACTGCGGTGAATTTATGTCACATATAACACAGACTTCATACTCGTATTAATGTTTTAAATGAACTATGGTGACATATCTCAAAGTGTTTTCTATGTTTTATGAAGGAGCTAAAGTTTTTTTTATAGAATTTACTTTTACATACTGTGTCGTTGTTTCGCCTTAGAGTAGTTATCCCAATTTTTTTCCCGCGGGTGTCAAACGAGAATTTGTAGATAGTTAATTTACGAGAAAAGCTGTAGAATTCGGAATTCGGAATCTTTGGCTACCCCTGTTTTGTGGTTAGACTTCTAAATGCATGCAGAAAAAGTTTCCAAAAACCTGCCTCAAAATAAAATAAAACACAGTCAGTCCCAATGTTGTGTTAAATATCTATTTATTTTGCCATCAAATGTATTAGCAATTCCAAAATAAATACACACACAATGTTTTTACGTGCAGAAATTCGTGATCTTAAAGGTAGAAAGAATTTTAAAGTAAAAAGGATTGGAAACTAAACATGTATAAATCTTTCAAGTCGTAAATAACACCAAAACCATTTTCTCTGCACAATAACCTTAAATAGAAATAATAGCATAGACAACGCCGTACTTAAATTAAACAAATAATCATGAAACAATACAAAGAGCATTCAAAGACAAATTTACAATCCTTGCGAACACATGGTCTATAATTACAATGAATATGAGAGAATATACTTCGACTAATTTCCCTTAGCATGTTGCGGCCCTTTGTGATGGTACCAATTATTAGGGTTCAAAGAGAACCGGGTGCCTTGAGACTGAACCGAGCATAGGATTCAATGGCGTGGAAAACACTTTATCGATTTTAATGTATGCTTCTGCTTCCAAGGCTTTGAATTGAGGAATATTGTTTTAAACGGTTCGGAGATCTACATTGTAGAAACTGCGAATAATTCCTTAGATGTTTGAATATTGAACAGCATCGCGTTTAGTAGATAATTTTTAAATTTGTTAGCGGAATAAGTGTGAATTTTCATCAGGGTGTTATAAAGATTATGTGGTGGTTTGATCTCAAAAATACTGTATGATTGGTTGATAAAGATTCAGCAAAGTGAATAAAAAACGGCAACTTAAGAAATTCGGTTCTTTGGTCCGATGCAGTATTTTTTACTTATAATTACAACTCAACTCAAACTTTCACGCCGTATATCGCGAAGGGGTTGGCAGAGGTACTAATAAAAATTTTTGGCCTATCGTCCTTTAATGCGAATACACTGTCACATGACTTAGTACAACTTAGCCATGTGCGTTTCCTCACGATGTATTCCCCCACCGTTAAAAACCATGACAAATATGTATTACAGTATAACGATATTATCAACGAATAAAAATACAGACGATTAAAGTCAAACATGAGTTTTAAATCGCAATAAAATCTTTCCAGCCACTCAGTAAGCAAAAAGTGAAGCAATGTTAAACTTAATGCTAACACCGAGTTAGCTAAGAGAGAAACGTTTGAAGCGAACATTTAATTAACATCCCCATTTGTGACGTTATTGCATTTCCTGCGTATGACGTGTCGGTGTATTATTTTGCCGATTCAAAAGCGTTATTAAATTCTTAGCGATGTGAAAATGGGGCGTGTCTTGTCAGGTTATTAGCTGCTCTGTGGCATGCTCGAAGCATATACTTGAAACTTTCACCGTGTTTGTAGCACCTCTTGAAACACTTGCAATTCAAAGTTTTCAAAAGTAAATATATTAACATACTCAGACGCTACGGTCTGATGAACTAAGCTTGATAATTTTAAATAGATACTTGAGATTGGGTTGCAAGATTGCCGTACTAACTTGTTCAGTTTATATAAGAAAAGTGTTTCTTGTAGAAGAAATTATAAGAAATTTGCATGAATAATCAAGACGTTTATAAACACCATTGTGTCAATTATTAAGCTCGGATATAAAATATTTATTGTTCTGAAATAATTGGTAAGAAATACCAAAAGACGTAAACCATGAATTTGACTTGACACATATTTTCTTTCATATATTATTACAGACTTAGAATGATAGCCAAAACTTACGAGATATGAAAAAGATCAATCATGCTTAAGGCAAGAAATGAGAAAGTACTTTGATCTGCTCTGCCAAAACTCCCTGAACAACTCAGGTGCATCAATCGAGAGCTCGCGAAGTACTCTCAAAAAAGTTGGACGACGAGAGAATTCAAATATTTTCACTGAATTCAAACCTTTTGATATACTCCTTTGAACAGGAATCAGCTTTGTGACGAAGAAATCTAGCAGACGGATTTGTTTACAAGATCTTTCTTTGGTCTATCGTGCCTTTAAGTCTATGAGCATCTACATAATCTTTTGTTTTGTGTGGGAAGATAGTCTTAGAAAATTATATGTAAATAAATATTTTTATAACTAGTATTTCATCACCAATGGACTGATGGAGCATACGAGTAATGCAAAAGCTTTTTTTAAAATTGGTATCGATATACTACGCTATGTGTATACGCGCTATGGTTCGTTCAACACCGTAAATAAACATTGCATAGTAACTGCTCCTCTCTAATTAATAAGTTTTAAAGCACGTAGTGGTTCATTTTTGATGAAAAAGACTCATTAAAGGATAGCACTAACCTCAAAGTTTAATACACTGGAGAAGATAACACTGGAAATCCTACAAAAGCGGCTGAAAGTTATCAAGAACTGGTGAGATTTTATCTTATTATAACGGTTGAAAATCTCATTTTGAATTCTTGATAAAATACATGAATAACAAAACCAAATCCACCCATCATTTTGACTATTTATCTTCAAATTGAATCAGCTGATTGGACGGAATAACAATACGAGACGTCAATGTCTTTTCTCACCCATTGACAGCGTTCCTAATCAGTCACTCATACCATCAATCAAACCACAGAGTGTAACCACAGAGTGATTTTAGCGGTAGACTTATAATCGAATCAAATTGTACTACTCGTTTTGTGTGGCCATACTTGCATTACTATCAAAATGGTCAAATGTAATAAGTGTGAACTTACAGTCCTTAGTAAAGAAAAACTAGCGTGTGTTCGCAAGTCGTGTCCTGCCATTTTTCATTATAAATGCATGGGTTTTACACAGGAAACAGCTAAAAAGCAGGCTTCTTCATGGTACTGTTCTAATTGTAAAGCTGACTACTGTTATGCATGCAACGAATTTACCGAAGAAAATGATGGAATTAAATGTAAATCTTGTGCCTCTTTGTATCATGTATTATGCGTTGGTCTCACTTCAAATGCCAAGTCTGATCATGACTGGGATTGCCCAAATTGTAAAAATTCTATGCCTAAATCTGACAACTCAAATACACCTATCAAGCCGCAAACAATCGTAAAGGACACTTCAAATCAAATTAAAGCAACGGACACTTTAACTGCATTCATGAATGAAATGAGAGAAATGTTTAAAGAATTTCGGATAAAGCAAGAAAAGAGTTACAACGAACTCAAATCATCCCTTCAAGAAATGACAAAACAAAATGCTAGTCTAAATGAGTCAATGATTTTTATGTCAAAACAATATGACGATCTTAACAAAAGACTAAATGCATGGGATGTTGAAAAGAAAAATAACCTTGCATACATCCAAACCTTGGAAAATAAAATTGAGTACTTGGAGAAAAACAACAGGGCTTCAAGTGCTGAAATAAGAAACGTCATACCTAGAAAAAAGGAATCTAAAGAAGATTTGCTGGATTTAATTTGTCAAATCAGTAAAGCAGTGAATATGCCAATTCAGCGATCGGAGGTGCGGGATGTCTTTCGTACATCTACAAAGAATGAAACCAACAAACCCATTATTGTAGACTTCACATCGGTGCTGCTGAAGGACAAACTATTAGAAGCAGTTAAGCAGTATAATCGAAATCACAAAAATGATATGTTGAATTCACAAAAACTAAACCTTGATGGTCCAAAAACACCGATTTTCATATCAGAGAACCTTACTCCGAAAATGAGAAGATTGTTTTTCCTAGCTCGTGATGTAGCAAAAACAAGTGGATATAACTACTGTTGGAGTTCTTATGGTAGGATTTATTTGCGAAAGAAAGAAGGTACTCCGGCAATCAAAATTGAATCGGAAGAACATATTATGCATTTAAAGAAGCAGATCTGACTAGATTTTTACCCTATCCTTTATTTTAGAATAACTCTATTTAAACTTATTTCTTTAATTTTTTGCGTATCAAACTACACATATACTCTAAACACACTACAAAGACTTACACAGAATACACGTCCAATACATTCTGAATTACCTATTGATTACATCTTTTTATATAAAGGACTTAAGTTGGGTCATTTCAAATATTGTTTAGATATTAATGGCTAATTTTGATAATATCGCAAATGATATCGACAAATTATCTTTCTCGGATGCTGTTCAGTGTGATGTGGAAGAATGCAAAAGGTTTGTACCCACGTCTGATGGTCTGACTGTTTTAACCCAAAATATACGTAGCTTTAATTGTAATTTCACAGGTTTTGAGGTTTTAATATCGAGATTGGATATTAATTGTGATATTCTGGTTTTCACCGAATGTTGGATGTCACACGTTTCCGTAATGCCCAACATCAATGGCTATACCTCGTTTGCTACTGGCTTGAATCCAATACAAAATGATGGTGTTATAGTTTATATAAAGAATGCACTCACTTTTGTTGTAGAAGAAGTGATTATAACTAACAGTAACTGTCTTGCCATAAAATTAAAGGGATCAGATACTACCATATTAGCTATTTATAGATCACCTTCATACTCAAATCTTGACCCATTTCTTTCTTCTCTTGATTCAGTTCTAAAACAATTTAACTCTTCCAAAACTATAGTTCTAACAGGGGATATAAATATAGACATATTATCATCGAACAATTCTACGGAGCAATACCTTTCACTTCTAGCGTCGCATGGATTGTTCCCATCTCACAATTTTGTTACTCGTGATGCTAGTGGCTCTTGCATTGACCATGTGTTTATAAGGACAAAAAAACCATCCATAACAGTTGTTGTTCACTCCTCTCTCACTGATCATAAATCAGTTGTATGGTTTCTTAAAAAAGATCAAAACCGCAATTACGTTATCTCTAAGCGTAATAAAATAAATTACGAAAACCTAAAAGAATCGATAAGCGAAATAGACTTTGAGCGTATTTTATCCCATTCTGATGCCAACACAGTCATGACCCTCTTTGTTGATGAAATTAGGTCAGCTTTAGACAAAAACTCAACTACAGTTATACTCTCCCAACGAAAGAAAATTATAAAGCCTTGGATAACTCCTGGGCTTCTAAGGTGTATTAGAAATCGCGATAAACTTCACAAAAAAGCAAAAGCCAATCCTGAAAATTTCATTGCCAAAGTGACATACACTAGGTACAGAAATTTCTGCGGCAAGTTATTAAAAACTGTTAAACGTAATTATGATAGGAAATTAGTTGTAGAGGCTGGAAAAGATAGCAGAAAACTATGGAAAACTATAAAAAAATAACTAATACTTCCAAGAACAATTCAATACCTAGTGAATTGCTAACAGTCTCTAATTCCCCTCAGGCCTCAGTTAATGCTGTCAATAAATATTTTGTCGAAATAGGTGAGACTCTAGCAAAAAATATAGCACCGTCTGTTCGGTCTGGTTCCGACTCATGTTCTGATTGCCCTGATACTTATAGTTCTACGCCTTACTCTTTTGTGCTTACGGAGACTAGTGAGAATGAAGTTAAAAACATAATATTAGGACTTAAGAATGAATCATCCGTAGGATGGGACCAAATTCCAAATAGAATTATAAAAGAAAATGTAGAAAATCTAATCCACCCTCTTACCATTATATTTAATAGATGCTTGGCTCAGGGTATATTTCCAAAGTATTTGAAAAGATCCGAAATTATTCCAATTTTTAAGACTGGTGATAAAGGCAAAATTTCCAATTACAGGCCTATATCATTACTTCCAGCCTTTTCAAAAATTTTGGAAAAGATACTCAATACCCGTCTAGTGAACTTTCTTGAAACGAATGGCTTACTATCTCTACATCAATATGGTTTTCGCAATTCCCTTTCAACAGATGATGCTGTCTCTGATCTGATAAATTTTGTAACATCTAACCTTGATAAGGGAAAAAAATGTCTTACTATCTTCCTCGATCTCGCAAAAGCATTTGACACGGTTTCCGTGCCAATTCTTTTGCGTAAACTAGAGCGGATCGGTATCAGAGGTATGCAATTGGAATTGTTTACCGACTACTTGTCAAACAGATACCAATATGTTCGGCTAGGTTCACACACGAGTCAGGACTCACATATCACACATGGCGTTCCGCAAGGTAGCATACTCGGCCCAACACTTTTCCTCATATATATAAATGATCTCCTAAAACTAAATTCGAAACATTGCAAAATAACATCTTATGCAGACGACACAGCTCTGAGTTTTTCCGCAGGGACTTGGGAGGAAACCTTTCGAATTGCACAAAAGGGATTTGATGATGTACAAGAATGGCTGAAACAAAACAAACTCACGTTGAATAGCGAAAAAACCCTTTACTTAACATTTTCTATAAGAGAAACACCAGATCTACAACTCGAACTATTGTCTCACAACTGCCACTCAACTTCATCAAGTCCCATGAATGGAGAGTGCTCTTGCATACCATTGTCAAGAGCAAAGTTTGTTAAATATTTGGGTGTTTTGATTGACGAGAACATGTCTTTTAAGCAGCAGATACAGGCACTTACTAATAGAATACGTAAGCTCATTTATTTCTTTAAAACTTTAAGACATGTGGTTGAACCTCATATGCTTAAAAGAATTTATTATGCTATTTGTCAATCTTTATTAACATACTGTATTACATCTTGGGGTGGGTCGCCGAAAACAACTCTAAAAAAACTTGAAGTCGCACAAAGAACCATATTAAAAGTATGTACATTTAAATCTTTTTTCTACCCAACCAATCTACTCTACGAATCATGCCAGGTTCTTAATGTGCGCCAACTTTTTGTTCTAAATGTCATAACAAAACAACACACTAGCATGGTCTATAATTCTAGTCTACTTGATAAGCGTCGAAATTATGCAGTTTGTAATAGATCACATAAAATCAGGACTACTTTTTCACGGAGATTCTTTCCATTTCTCGGGCCGTACCTTTATGACAAGATCAACAAGCTGACCAATATTTACTCAATGAATAAATTTCTATGTAAGAAAATTGTAATTGATTGGCTGTTGAAACTTTCATACCATGATAGTGAAATGTTACTGGATGTAATTCAATAATTTCTAATTTAAAAGATGTAAAAGACAAACATTAATACACACACACACACACACACACACACACACACACACACACACAAATACACACACACTCACAGATACAAATAAATACTCACACAGAATCTTATTAATTTAATTTAAATATACAATAATATTTCATCCTAATGATGAATTAAAATTTGCATGCTCTAACTATATATGAATATATTTTAGTAGGATAAAATTTGTAAATATTGTCTTATAAAGCCACTTATATTAGAACTACAAAACTTTGATAAGACTATATAACATGAATTGTATGCTGAAACACAGACTATCGTCTAGTTCGGCTGCAATTATCTTTAAAATTGCACTGTAAAGTTAAGCACAGTTTTTGTTTATAAACCATTATAATTAACTTGTACGCTTTTCTTGAATAAACTATTTGTATTTGTATTTGTATTTGTATTTATGTTAATTTACAACCGTGATAGCCCAGTGGGTAGAACACTCGGTTATCGTGCAAACGACTAGTGTTCAAATCCTGGGTCGGGCCTACACCAATTTGTCTTTTCTAAAGACATATGTGTGGTTAATTTATCATGGTTGTTAACGGTGAGGGAAAACATCGTGAGGAAACCCACATGGCTGAGTTGTACTTAGTCATGTGACAGTGTATTCGTACAAAACGGCGATAGGCCTGCCCCCTATCACGTGAGTACACTGTCCATGCAAAACGTGGGTACTCTGAACACCAGGTGACCAAGTCACGTGATGTTCAGAAGTATTAGTACCTCTGCCAACCCTTTCGGGGATATTCGGCGTGAACGTTTATGCTTATGCTTATGCTTATTATGTTAACTTAGTTAGTATAACTAAACGATTGTTTTCTTATAAGAAAATAATATTTACTTTCTTGTCATTACCATAAATTCCTATAAGGGAAGGCAGAGTATATCGATCTATCTTTTAAATTGGTCTTTAAACTTCTTGTATGACCGTCCCCTACCCAACTAAAATTTTTTTTTTCAAATTGTTGAGAACTACTCAGACTGTCACACAACCTTGTATTAACATAAACGTCTGAAGGACCACATTTCCACTACGTTCATTTCATTTCCTTATCAAAAATTATCTACAATACATGGACTGTTCATTGTTCGTTTACAGTGTATATTTTTTACTCTTCTCTCAATTTCTTCCTCCAATGATTAGAAATCTTACAAGATATACAAATTCATTTACCATTGGCAGTGGAACTGATACTTCTGCACATCACGTGACATTTTGACTTGGGGATCGAACCCATGCCTTTCTGCATGATAAACGCATGTTATAACCACTAAGCTATTTTAGTTGTTAAATTCATTTCTTACCATTTATTACTATCTCTTTATTTCTTTCATAATGTACTGTTATTAAAAACTATGATCTTGGTTTCATCCACATAAAGAGTTTCAAGTATATTTTTTTTAGTACGTCGACCACGAACCATGAATCACATTCACGCTTTATATAGATAATCTTTCAAAAGAAACTTTAAAAACATATAAACGGCAGCAATTATCTAATTTAAAACTAAAAAGTCAACCGCACATTTGTTTCCTTATAGTCCTGTAATTAAACGTAAACTTCAAATTACTTATCAATTCCTTTACAAACAGGAATAAACTAGGCCACCGTCAAAAATCATAACCATATTATTAAGCTCTAACCAATAATTATTATTTAAGTGTCTTGAATAATTAAATGTTTTGAAATAATCACCAGTTTAATTGCAAAAGTGGCTACGAAGTTTTGGGTGGCAGCTGTTAAGTTGAGACCCAAAGTTCTCTCTGAATTACAACGATAGATGCTATTACGAAACCCGAAATTTCAATTTATTTTAAAGACAACTTTACTTAGGATTTTCAATTCAATGGAAACGTAGGTGGAAATTAGGTACTAAGATGGTTGAATTAAATTTAAAGGAAAAATTAAAATAAAGTTAACAATAGGGAATAGTGAAAATAAAGTAGTGGGTGTAGCCGTTGAGACTAATCTGTATGACCTCTGACTATTCTATATATGGTTTCATCAAGGCATCCTAAGTTATAAGTAAGCGCATATGTGTGTATATTATGACAGATATAAAAAGTTACACATAACCAATCGTGTTCACAACCTATAAGCCCGAAAGGGTTGGCAGTGGAACTGATACTTCTGCACATCACGTGACATTTTGACTTGGGGATCGAACCCATGCCTTTCTGCATGATAAACGCATGTTATAACCACTAAGCTATTTTAGTTGTTAAATGGCGACATAATTACTCAATATTCTTTACATTTCCAATCTGAAAACTGGCAACAAAATAATTGCAGCTAAAACTGACGAAGAAGAACTCTGACCCAAACTGACGTAAACTGCACCACATTATGTATTTAATGGCCGCCTCTTTCTAAAGTGAGCATTTCAAATGAAGACATTAAAAGCACAAGTCTTGTTCTTTATGTTCCATTGGACAAGTTTTAACATTCTTCGTTTATGGGCCATCCGACGACAGTGCTTGGTTATTGTTCGAGTATCAAACTGAGTCTAGTTAAATAGAGTTAAATACGCTATATTAGAATATGTAAAAGACATTGTTCTGTACTTAATAAAATTTACTTCCCTATTTTTTCATGTTAAAGATTACGATAAAGCTTACAAATAAACTTTATAGCATCTACTTGTAAGTTTCATTTTTATATCGATTTAAACTTCTAAAATGTTTTATTTCATTTTAGATCATTTTATTCATTTTAGATTAACCTCATGTGAAAATTTCGCATCAGTAGTCACTTGACTTGGAGTCCTGCTGGTGTCGATTTTTTTTGTTTTATTAATTGATTTCTAAAAGATAGTTGACCAATGAAAGTATAACTTTTACGTTCCTAGTTTTATATAAGACGGATACAATATTGGTGTAGATATTTGAAGAGGTGCCCGTATTAATTAATAACATCCATTACGATCGCTTGCTCCGTCTTCGCTCTCTCTATCGTAGTAATGTAATTAGTGAACCAACCAGTGTTGTACATGACGTTTTGGTTGGGCGACAGATTTTTTCAACAATATACGCAGAAACAACTTGCCGTTGAACTAAAAAGCATAAAATAATTTGCTTAATTGAGCTTCAACATAGACCAGCATTTAAACAAATATATAATTCTAATGTATACTCGCGAAATTACAAAAGCGACAGAAACTTGAAAATATTGGATGGGTATAGACTGTGTTTCACACAATAAACACCTTCTAAAATACTTAATATTATTATAGTTTAGAACTCGTACAACACTAGGCAAGGGCATCAAAGAGCGAAGACACCGTGCTCTCAGCCTAAATATAATTTGCGCTGTAATATTGTTTATTATTTTTCGTCATGAATCTAATAACTCAAGACTCAAGCGTTCACGCCATATATCCCGAAGAAATTGGCAGAGGTACTATACTTCTGAACATCGCGAGACATTTATTTATTTATTTATTCACTTGGCACACATACAGTACAATTACATAACAAAGATATTTTACAATTAAATATTTAGACTACAAATCAATCCCAATCAATCAAAGACATTGTCACCTGGTGTAACTGCAAATAACCTTCTATAATAATCAAACATAACATAACATAAACGTTCACGTCGTTTATCCCCGAAGGGGTTGGCAGAGGTACCAATACTTCTGAACTCACATGGCAAGCGCCATCTAGTTTCCAGAGAAGTTACCCACGTTTTGCTTAGACAGTGTACTCACGTGATAGGGGGCAGGCCTATCGCCGTTTTGTACGAATACACTGTCACATGACTAAGTACAACTCAGCCATGTGGGTTTCCTCACGATGTTTTCCCTCACCGTTAACAACCATGATAAATCAACCACACATATGACTTTAGAAAAGACAAATTGGTGTAGGCCCGTCCCAGGATTGGAACTCACGCCCTTCTGTTTTCGGGCGGGTGTTCTACCTACTGGACTATCATGTCGCTATAATAATCAATGAAGCTAATAACCCACGTATAAAATAAATATATTTTATATTATAGTTTAGAACTCGTACAACACTAGGCAAGGGCATCAAAGAGCGAAGACACCGTGCTCTCAGCCTAAATATAATTTGCGCTGTAATAAGATTACTCGAGCTCCGTATTCATAAGAAAATATTTCAGTCTCGTCAAGTGTGAATTTGAGATTTATTTTCTAGAGAGCTGTTCTTTGTTCGTTTAATCGTTTTTCATTTTATATACAGGTTCTGGGAAACGTTATGTGATTTATTGAAGTTTGATTTCTATAAAAAACTTAGACAAAAATACTCAATATAATTTACGAATTAACTCATACATAACTTTTTTTAAAATGAAATTTCGAATATTATATGACATTTGTGGCGCTCATTTTGACATAAATGGCACTAAAAAACTGAACGTGTTTAATCACGTGGTTATAATGAAAGACATTATTTATATTAAGCCAAATAAGAAACAACTATCACTAAGTCGTAAAAGTGATCATGCCATCCAAAAAGTGATAAGACTGTATTGTTAAATCGTATTGTTTGTAAACATTTATTTTTACATTATTATTTTAAGATTCATAATACTGATTCTATAAAATATACATACGAGTACATACACACATAGATTTCAGATAAAATAAGTCCCTAGTTATTAATAATTTTTAATTTGAGTAATATACAGGTTTGCTTGAGTTGGGTTGTTACTGCAATATATTAAATATTTTGTTAATCATTATATCTACGATCATCTTATGTCGTCTTCAGCTGAACATTATCTTATGTTATTTCTAAAAACTGTGTGAAACTTGTAATTGGCAAACTATACTATAGAAATTTATTAATATTAGTATTGCATACAAAAGCTTATATATTCTATTATATATTATGTCGTAAAATGTATATATGTATTTTATTTAAAAATCTTTATATATATTGCATATGTATTGTATTTATTGAATATTATTTATTTTATGGAATACTATTTGTATCTGTAAGTGTATTAGAACTTAATAAATATTTAGTAATATTTAAAATAGATAGATAATAGTTTGATGAATAATTTTAGTTTTTAAGCAATTCAGTTTAATTTATTGGACATCTACCGAACATGTTTTTAATCCAGCAAATCTTTCCATTAATGAGTTGTCTGGAAGAGATCGCTCTTAGTGATAAGACCGCCAGTTGTACTTTGGCTTTTATACCGATCTTTTTTTGTAATTGTTGTTTTTATTTTGTAATGTGCAATAAAGAGTTTTATTATTATAGGCATGAATTTTAGTTCCTCGCCTCTCCCATGGCCGAAAATGAAAACATAAATTTTAAATGGGAGAGGCGGTACTCCCCAACAAAAGCACAGTCGGTCGGGGTCAGGGAGTCAGGTTCAAGAACCGACGGACGATCCGAGCCGTATCGAGCAGCACCGCTTTCTGCATTTGTGCTGGAACCGACACGCCACAGAAATCCAACCGCCTCAAGTTGGTCGCGAGGCTGGTAGGAATTAACCCGTTCGCGGACAAAACAATTGGGATAATTTCAGTCGAGGTCACACCCCACATGTCGGTGATCTCGTGAGCCAGATCGAGATACTTCCGACGCTTCTCGGTTTCGGCTTTCACGAGACCCTCATCATGAGGGATAGTGACATCCACTAGAAATACCCTCGACTGCGACTGATCCCATACCACGATATCAGGCTTATTCGCTAGAATAGTCCTGTCCGTGATAACGGATCGGTCCCAATAGATTTTGGCACGGTCGTTTTCTAGGATTTGCTCCGGCAGATACTTGTAATACGGCAGCCTCTGTTGCAAGAGTCCGTATTTCAGAGCGAGCTCCTGATGCAGGATTTTGGCTGCTTGGTTGTGTCTGTGCAAGTACTCAGTGTTAGCAAGAGCCGAACAACCGGAAATAACATGCCAAAGTGACTCTCCGGGACGGCCACATGCTCGACAAACGTCTGTGGTACCGTCCTTTAGGACGTATTTCCGATAGTTCCGCGTCTTGATAACCTGGTCTTGTATTGCACAGACAAAACCTTCGGTTTCCCCAAAGAGGTCCCCGAAACGCAGCCAATGCAGGGAGGCTTTACGGTCCACGAAAGGTTCGTGAAGTACCTTGTAAAACCTCCCGTGCAGCTCCTTCTCTTTCCATACGGACTCCCGATCAGAGGTGCTAAGTACCTCCGGGGTTCGCCAATCCTGTGAGGCCAACGATAAGGGAGTCAGTCCTTTATCACTAGCGACCACCTCTCCCCGAATACTATCATCCGTCATCGTCAAAAAATAGTTTCTGAGGTTGCATACCTCGCGGTTGTGCATGGTTTTGGCACTCAAGAGGCCTCGACCACCACACTTCCGCGGGATATACAATCTCATAACCGACGATCTCGGATGATGCATTCGATGAGAGGTCATCATCGTGCGGACTCGTCTGTCCAGAGCGTCTAGTTCGGACTGAGTCCATTTGAGCACGCCAAACGTGTACATCAGTACAGGCATGACCCAGGAGTTAATGGCTCGGATCTTATTAACGCCCGACAAGTAGCTATTAAGCACACTTTTCAGGCGTTCATAAAACTCCTCGCAAACACCCTGTTTCACGTCTGCCACCTTCACACCGATGGTTTGTGACATGCCCAGATACCGGTATGTTTCAGTCTCGGAGAGTGCCCTCAAATGATTGGTGCCGACATCGACACCATCAGAGTGCACGACATGCCCCTTCTCCACATGAACGACCGCACACTTATCGACCCCGAGCTCCATCTTGACGGAACCACTGAAATCATTAGTGATCGTCAGTAGCTCCGCCAATCTGTCAGCCGTGGGGGCGTAAAGCTTCAGGTCATCCATGTAGAGGAGATGAGGCAAGCGTGGTCCGCCTCTCCGAAACTGAAAGCCCGTCCCCGAATTCTCCAAGAGTGTACTTAGAGGATTCAGAGCCAAGCAAAACCAAACTGGACTCAGGCAATCGCCCTGGAAAATCCCTCGCCTTATATCAATTTGGTCATCCGCGTCCGTCATCCGCTGACCATCTAAACTCAGGATCGTTCTCCAGCACCTCATACACTGCCCGAGGAAGTGTCGAACTGTACTTTCAATTTTGTACAGCTCGAGGACCCTCATGAGCCATGAATGAGGTACCGAATCGAACGCCTTCCTGTAGTCTATCCAGCCAGCGGAGAAGTTCCGACGGTTGCGTCTGACCAGTTGGCCTACGACCGCGTCGATGAGGAGCAGCTCCTTGCTACCGCGACTACCGCCCCTACATCCGTTCTGAGCTCCAGAGATCACATTGTTATCAACAATGTGTTGAGTAATTTTGGAGCTCAGAACGGATGTCAAGGTCTTGTAAATTGTACAAAGACAAGTAATGGGGCGGTATTGTGATGGATCCGCGGTAGCATCGCTCTTTGGAGCTAAATGAGTGACCCCA
Source organism: Bedellia somnulentella (assembly GCA_963576735.1). Classification (NCBI taxonomy): domain Eukaryota; kingdom Metazoa; phylum Arthropoda; class Insecta; order Lepidoptera; family Bedelliidae; genus Bedellia; species Bedellia somnulentella. The sequence continues at coordinate 7,634,705 of OY755188.1, forward strand.
GTAGTTAAGAAGTTCGGGAGCGTCCCACTCTCGAGGGCGCTTTGGAACTGACGGGCGAAAGTAGCGTGACAGCGCGTGAACCCCTTCAACCAGTAATGGTGCAATCCGTCCGGCCCCGGACTTTTCCAGTTCGGAGCCTTACGGATCGCAGCCACCACATCCTCCTCGGATATGTTGACGGGGTTCATAGGCGCTATGGATTCGCACGCTCTCTCGACCGCCTCGAACCATCGGCCCTCATCGTGATCAACAGGCAGCGACCAAAGCCCACGCCATAAGGCAACCACGTCGGCTTTTTCCGGTCGCTGACCCGTCGAAACCACATCGGGACGCTCCAAAGTTCTGTAGAACTTCTTCTGGTCACTCATGAAGAGACGATTCTGTTGGTACCTCTTTACCCTTTCAGAATATCGCCTAATTCGCTTACCCCAAGCAGCGATCTTCTGCTTCAGATCATCGATGCGCTCCACAAGTCTACAGGCAAACTCCGGCGAGTTGTCAAAGACATTCTCACCGGGGAATGCCTCCCTGACGAAGCGCACCACCTTCGGCCTATTGTTGCCTGATCTGAAGCTGGTCAGTTTGCCGATGAGGACTCTGGCCTTTGTGATACGGTTTTCAATCCGCCTCATCCAGGCTGGCCTAGTTCTAGTCCTGGGACTAGTACTGCCAGCCTGGCGGGAGCCACCAGCTCTTGTTGGCGGCATCCTGACGCCGACAAATTGACAAACTGTCATTGCGGCGCCAAAGAGAATTGAATCCGTATCCCAAAGGTCCATGCTGCTCTCTAAAAATGAGGGCAGCATGTTATTGACGGCCTCAACGACATCCCGAACCTTGATGCTGAGAGGAACTCGGGGCAGCCGCGGCCTCCTTTCGAGAGGCAATTGGCGATATTCCAGGATCGTCCCTTCAAGTGCGCTCCTCACCAAATCCAAATCCAGGGAGACTGTTCCCCAATCGCTTTCCGCTTTTTTATTATTATTATTATTATAGCTATTGAAGTTTTTATGTTGGGTGGCAAACTATTAAAGTTTTTATGATAGTTTAAAGCTAAATAAATAAATGTACCTTTACGTCTAGCATGAGCGTCAACTTCGGTAAAAATAAACTAAATGCTTAACTTCGTTCACGATATAATTAATGTTATTAGACGCGGTGAACAAGCGCATTTTATAATTGGATATAATTTAAGACTCCTCTTCCATCTTACGTTAAGTTTAACTTTCGTGTAGTATGAAACGCGCAGGGCAAATAGAATTAACCTAAAGCTCAGTTCAGTGGGCTGCTACCGAATTCAGCGTGTTCTATAACGAACGACTCTAGCACAAATTATTGACACAACTTGGCCCCTTTTAAACTTCTACTCGCTCCAAAGATTCTCAATAGATTCATTAGAACTGTAATAAGATCTTCCGGAACTGCACCAAAAATGTTTTGTTTCCCCCTAATGCGATACGGATTTATTTCAGCGAATATTCTTTGTCAACTTTATGTAGCATAGTAATTGAAACATTTAGCTTCAGAGAAGTCCGAGATTTGTCAGAAGATAACAAGATTGTCTGTTTACTTAAATCGTCTGCTCGCATAACAATTGCAGTCTTTCGAAGAAACCTCTTAAGTCTAAGTGTAGCTTTTGTTTGAGATAGTGCCATTGTGCTGGCAAAGCTTATAAATAATTTTCGGTGGATCAAAAGTTTTGCACCTTTTTCTTAAGTAAACGCATAATTTGCCGTGGTTTAGTTAAGGTAATGATAGGCTCCAATTTGGTATGCAAATATCGACATTAAATACCTTTATTATAGGGTACTAAAGTCAAATCGATTGGAAAGAGCGTCAGGCGTGCTCGCGTTCAAATTCCAAATTCTAAGAAGGAGTATTTTTCAAGCCGACTGCAGACGTGCGATAAGCGTTGGTGAAAATATAACCGAATTTCAATCAAATTTATGACTTATAATAATCATTATAGGTACCTATTTTATCTAAACGAAAGCATAAAATTTGCAATTTGGCTGAAAAGGTGTGCTCTAGTGTAACAAATTTGTTGGCAGTCGTAAAACACCGATAACGATTCGCTAAAATTAATCTTCTGAAAAGAGACAAAAAAGTTTTTTCATTGAGGGGAGATTTGTGTCGAAACAAAAAAAAAGAGTCAAAACAGATACAAATTAGGTATCATTTGTCAGAATAATCATTTATAAGCTTATTTGATTTACTCGGCAGGTTATGCAAATGCTACTTATTTCTTTCGAAAGGATGTTTTTGTTTTCTACTTTTATGTTACCAGATTTTTCAATCAGGTTTATAATTATCAATCACGAATATAAAAAAGTATAAACAGAGGTAATATTTTAGTGACAGATTTATTCAGTGCTTGTATATCAGGCGTTAACCTACGGTGTAACAATGTCAGTCGCCCAAAGCAGAAAGTCGCAACATGTATTTAGCGCAAGTCACAGCAATCGCTTTGTTCTTAAGCACCCTACAGAACAGCGGCTGGACCGCTCGCAGCGATTGAAATTTAAAATATTGTACCCTTTGCCATTATGCGAGCTTATTCACCCTTGAAATATCTCCAGGGGCGTCAGGTACAACGATTGGGGAAAATATTTTACACTTGTTACTAAGCATCGCGTTCGTTACTATTCTTTAACTTCAAAGAAAAATCGAATTCACGTCTTTAACTTAAAGATGAAAATCCGATGTCTAAAATTGCATTTCGAACCTTTATTTACGAGAACACTTAATTAGTATGTCGAGAATGAAAAATTGTTATTGAAACCAAGTTGATTGAACTGGCAATTCATAAATATGTCATTTTGGATGCGTCGTCGCTTATGAAAATGCGATTAATCACTGAATGGGTTCGGCGGCGCTTTTAGTTGAGTGGTGTGTGCATCGTGATATTTCAATAATTGTGTATACCTCATAAAAGAGCACAAAATTTTATATGGATTTAGAAAAATCTTTTTAGTTCTTCTATTTCATTGGTTTTGCTTGTACTCATGTAGAAATTCACAACACCGATAAGTTTCAATAGATATAGACACAGAGTAGATTGGCTACGAGACAAGTGTACTACAAAGTTGCTACGAAGGCTTTCTGCTACGATGCGAAAACGGCTACGAGCGCACACATAAATAAAGTTGTTTTCAACCCAGTGGGCAGAAGGCCAACATTTAGTTGATAAATAAATTTATACAAAACAAAACAAACGCACCTAGCGGGAAACATATTAATCTGGTGAAATGAATTCATCTCAAAGCCTTGCTTAGCCGCGTGGAAGTGGAAAAACGTCTGGACATTGGCTAATATTGGAAAAGGGTCTTTTTGAGTATTTTAACCACTGACCTCGCCCTTTTCTGTATTAATTTGTTGTTATTGTGTAATAATCATGATTCATTTAAATAGATAATTTGTTTTTAGTATTATGCAATGAATACATTCCACTTTCTAACATAACTAAAATTTTCTACTTTTATCGCCGGATGAGAACGACAAGTTATTCTTTCTACAGAAAAATAACGATTAAGATGGTTAGCTTGCTTATTCAAAGGAGATAATCACATCGTTTATTTTTTTCTTGTATGCCTTTACTTGTGAACAATGTATGTTTAAATAAAAAGCCATCATGTCAAAATCAAAGGTAACATAGACATTTAGTTGACGGGACAACATATGGACAGTTTCACGCACAAAACATATTTTTGTAAGTCACAAACAGTTTTCCAATCAAATGAATAGTAAAGAGAATTTCGATGACTTTCATTCAGGGCCTACCAAAACCACAGTGATCATATCAAAAGCTTTCTGTAAAAAAAGGCGAACTAAATCTGAAACGTTTTCAATTGAAGTGTCAAGTCAGATCCAAAGCTGCGCAGCCATCACTCGTTCGTTAGCGCTACTCCTGCCGAAACAACCCCAGCTTAACCCGCTCTCCGTTGCTAACATTCTTTTCAATAATGACGATAGGGGACTTTGAGTACCCCGTGTCTTGTTTATTGGATTTTTTGTTACAATCTACATATGAATGGGATCTGCAATCTGTTGAAATAAACTCTTTAGAGACGATTTTTTTTTTATTTGAAATAAGAAATCGTAAATAAAAGAAATATTCTAGTTGATTGAATAAAAAAAAAGGTTTCGTATTACAAACAAAATTCTGAACGAAAATCTGTCTAGACATTCAAAGATTTGAGAGATTGTGTTTCTAGCGCCCCGTGAATTTAATACGACTTAATTATTTATTTTACACTCAAATGCTTTTGCCTTGTAAATGAATTGGTAAAGATTTATTTATTTATTTATTTATTTATTTATTTTTATTGGGAACATCAACAGCGACATAAGTAATAATACACAGTTAATAATAGAAATCAAGTAAGGCCAATGACAGATGTTCACAGATGTACAGAAAACATATCTAACAATAATCTTGTTTTTACGTTACATTTGAGTTTTAACACATTTTTTTTTTTATAGCAAGTAACTCTAACAAATACATACAATTTTAAGAGGAAATAGAATATATATTAACAACAATATTTAAAGCAAAATTATTTTGATCCACGATATCTCAAGGGTGTGTGTATGTGCATGTGTGTGTATATGTGTGTGTGTGTGTGGGTGTGTGTGTGTGTGTGTGGGTGTGTGTGTGTGTGTGTGTAAAACAAATAAAAATCTGTGACATACATAAAGGCATATAAGAATGTATGTGTTATTAAAATTATACTCATAATATAATATGTATTTTAAGATTTAAAAAGTACGTCCATTACAGCTCTCCTGAATGCGCATCTACTTAAATTAAATAGATCTAAATCATGGAAGTTTTTATTATATTCGGATAAAATACGACTAAAAGGAGCGTTCTGTGAGTAGTTAGTTCTGGAAATTGGTACGGAGAACAAACTATTTATGGTATGGCGAGTCCTATATGATGGCGTGTTAAGTCCAACCTGTGCAAGTAAGTATGGGTTATCCAAACGACCATGTATTATATCATGTAGAACGGTTAGGTCAGTTAAAATACGGCGATCCTCTAATCTTAACATTTTATGAAATTTACAACTCATTTCGTAACACTTATGGAAGTTCTTAGTTTTAAAATTTAAGTGTCGTACAAAAATATGTTGTATTCTTTCAATCATATGCTTGTACTTAATGTACTGAGGGGACCAAACACTTGAGGCGAACTCCAGAATACTGCGAACATAGGCATAATAAACCGTCTGTACACATTTAGGGTCTTTAAACGTTTCACAAGTCCTCATTACAAAGCCCAGATTTTTGTATGCACGATTAGTGATATCAACAATGTGTTGTTCAAAAGTAAGCTTTGAATCTAAAGTAACGCCGAGGTCTTTTACTGCATTGACTCTCCGGATAGGCTGTTTATTAATATAGTAAGTATTAATGATGGGTTTATTACTTCGTGAAAAACTAATTTGCACGCATTTTGACACATTTATATCTATTCTGTTCTCGTTATAGTAATCGGTGAGGCGATCCAAATCCCTTTGTAGCTTATAACAGTCGTCAGCTTGTCGGATACCACAATAAACCTTTTTGTCATCTGCATACATTATAAAATTGGTCTCACATATGGCTGTAAAAATATCGTACAAATAAATATTATATAAAAGGGGACCCAGATGGGATCCTTGGGGTACTCCTGACGGTATGTCAACAAAACCTGATCGAAAACCACCCAAAACAACAGCTTGATGACGGTTGGATATATAAGATTTTATCCATCTAAAGAAATCACCTTGCACCCCTAAAGCAAGAAGCTTGCGAAGAATAATCACGTGGTCTCCTCGGTCGAAAGCTTTTTGAAAAATCAGTATAGACTACGTCCACTTGTATACCTCTATCCATACAACCAAGGACAAAATCTATGAATTCAATGAGGTTGGAAAGTACAGATCTACCTTTAAGAAAACCATGCTGTTGAGACGGAATACTATGTTTAACAACAGGATAGATACGTTTATAAGCAATTTTCTCTAAGATTTTAGCAAAAATGTTTAGGATAGAAATGGGTCTATAGTTAGCAATTTTGTATTTTGGACCATTTTTGTGAACTGGTACTATCAAAGCGTCCTTCCAGATTTTAGGGAAAATACCTGCATGAAAAGAACGATTATAAATTATACAAAGAGGGGTGGAAAGAGGCTTAGCGCAGTTCTTAATAAAGAAGGGAGGAATATTATCAGTGCCTGCACCACCGTTGATGTCCAGAGAAAGAAGCAACTTGTAAATCTCTTCCTCATTAGTACTTATATTACTTATAGTTTTACCAGTATCACACTGTGGAGAAGATAAGGGTATATCGGGGTAGTTGTCAGCCGGTTTGGTAAACACAGAGCAGAAAAAGTCATTAAATGCATCACAGATTGATTGACCAGAGTCGAATGATTTGTTGTTGTGTTGGAATATTTTAGGATACGATGAACCGCCGCGACGTGATTTAATAAAAGACCAAAGAGCTTTAGGGTTAACTTTTATGTTATTTTGGATAGTAGTAATGTAATCCCCATAGCAAGTGCGTTGTAAATCCTTGCACCGTTTTCGTAATAATGAAAATTGGTCATAATCTAGTGGGTTATTGGTTCGTTTCCAGCGTGAGTGAGCTTTAAATTTCTCTTTTAAACAGCGTTTAAGTGGGGGACTATACCAGACAGGATGGTTGTGGCTTTTACTACGAGTGTCAACGGGAATAAATTTTGTGATGGCATCGTTTAACACTTCGTAAAAGAAATCTAAAGTGTCATCCAGACCTTTATTTTCAAGAGCTGTGTGCCATTGAATTTGTTTTAAATACTCGTTAATTCCATTATAATTACCTTTGCGAAATCTTCGTCTTTGTTGAACAGATTCATGAAAGGGTGCCAATAGGATATCGGTAATGTTAATTTCAAGAGCGGGGTGATATTCATCTATTTTCACTAAAGGGTCGTCACATTTAAGGACTTCAACAGCAGAGTTCGAGAAGCATAAATCTAAAATGTTATCTTTAATATTACTAACAGAGTTGTATTGTGAGAATCCTAAAGTGGAGAGGCCGCCTATAAGACTGAGAGCCGCATCTTGTAACTCAACGCTTCCTCGGCGAAGGTAAAGTGGTGAACCATCGCTGTTCCAATGAACATTTGGTAGATTAAAATCTCCACAAAAAAGATAGTTGTCAAAGGGAAGATCCTGGACTACTGTTTCAAACATCGTCTGAACGTTGGTAGTAAGAGTAGATAAGGTTCGGCCAGGCGGTGTGTACAAAGCACATACATGCAAGTCCCGGGTGGCGGGCGGCGCAGCCCCGCCGCCGCTACAGCGCGCGCGCAGTGCGGCGCCGGGGATCGTGAGCCAGACAGTCTCGCCGGCGCGGGCCCACTCCGCGCGCGCCACCGCGCCCAGACTGCGCCGCACGAGCACCAGCACGCCGCCGCCGTCCGCCTTCCCGCTCGCCCGCCGGTCTCGGTCGCGACGGAACACGTCGTATCGGCTGTCACACAGCTCGGTATCCAGTACTCCCTCACATAACCAGCTCTCCGTTACAATTATAATGTCATAATTATTATTAAGGATGTTATTATAAAAACTAACTAACTTTGTGCGCAACCCACGTGTGTTTTGATAATAAACTTTGAGTGTATCAACCATTGTAGAGCTTAAATATAAGTACAAAAAATATATAATAAACCACAGATTTTATAAAGATACAAATGATTATGTAAATAGAATATAGCATATGCCTTCTTGTATGTATCATTAAATGTAGATCGTTAAAATAAAGCAGTGAATTAATAAATAAGTAAAAGTCAATGGAATCTAAAAAGATACGTTTTTGTATGTGTGTGGATAATAGAGAATGATATTGAGGCGTGTTGGTTTGAGTTTTGTTTCGCAAAATAGTAGGAAAACCGTTGGTTCGAGAGAATAATTGAGTAATCGAATTAAATAAATATTTATATGTGTTATTGTGGAGGGCTTGTTTGAGTAAAGTAATAAAAGGTGTGTGTAAAGTGAAATTCATTAATTGATTGAGATATACGTGTAAAACAAAATGAGTATAGTTATAACATGAACTCAAATAATAAGAATAGTTATAATGAAGAGACTTTGAAAGTATAAATTTAACACATGAATCTAAACAGTACAAACAGTTATAAAAGAGGAATATAAAAAGTATAATTTCAACACTAGAATCTAAATAGTGCACACAATAATCAAAGAGAACTACAAATTGATGAAATAGGTACACCAAGTTAATAAATAATACCAATAAACACACATTAATAAATTTGAATCGCGATGTGTACCAATAGAGAAACAAACAGAACATGTTGTAAATAAGTAAGCCAAAAATTAAACAAATTAAGGTTACTAACCTAAAAGATGTTTTGTAAAAAGTGTAGAATCTATTTGTATATTGATTTCAAGTATTTATTACATAATTACCGAATATTGCAATAGCTTTTCGATTTATACAATAAAAAATAAATTCAATAAAACTTGAATAATTATTTGATGAAAATTTGTTAACAATCTAGAGAAAAAAATATAGCTCAAGAAAATTGATGATACGAAATTGTTTATCAATGTAAAATAATTTCGAGATTTGTTAGGATCGAACAAAAATGCGAGAGATGATATCTGTCTGCTCAAAGGGTAACTAATAGCGTTAAACATATGTATGAGTGTAAATTACTGTTAACGTATTACATCTGAGTTAAAAAAAAACGTAGGTATATGGTAAAATATAAATAAAGACGACTCCACGGATTTCCAAACCACTTTAAAGTTATCTAAAGCAACAATCCAGTGCTAGGTCGCTTTTAATAAGTCCCTCACATGATAAATAGGATCAACTATACCGATATCGCTATCCCTCTCTTTCGTTGGAGAGGATTAGGTGTCGTAGAGTAGAAAATTAAATGAAAGTGTCTTGTTCGAAGCATCATTACCGAGAGCTTAGTTGCAGATAAAAAGCTTTGGGTGCTGTATGAAAACGTATGTTGCTTTAGGGTTTAGTGAGGCGAGTGAAGCGTTTGAGGGTTAATTCCACATTCCGAACACTAATTCGATTATTTTATTTTGCTGCTCACTCACTCTTAACGAGGTAACGAGATCGGGATTCAGTATTCCATTTGTTCAGTTGTTCGTTTGTGGCGGAAGATTTGTTTTCGCTTTTAATATATAAGCGTTTGCTTTTAGCTTAAACACCGCCATTTGTTTATGTTCCTTTTTTGCGGTTTCACAATGAAATAAAATAAAAGTTCCAAATGAGAAGCTAAATTGTTAGTCGTTGATAATATTTATCCGAAAATACGCTTTGATTTCGTCTTATATTCGCTAAATGAATAAAAAAAGTATGTGTTACGAAATGTCATAAGGAAACTATGACGAGAAAAATATAAAAGAATTATATTTTCTTTTGACATTTAATAGGGTCATAGCAAAAATGCAAGGCTTTTCCTTATCGGTAGTATAACTTTTACTGATAAGGATAAGTTTTACTGATAAGGATAAGTTTTACATACTTATGAAATAGTAGAAAAAAACCTAGTTAGAATTTTATACCAATATTAAATTAAGGTAATTTGGTAACGACGTGATAGCTCAATGGGTAGAACACCGGTTAACGTGCAAGCGACTAGTGTTCAAATCCCGGGTCGGGCCTACGCCAATTTGTCTTTTCTAAAGACATATGTGTGGTTAATTTATCATGGTTGATAACGGTGAGGGAAAACATCGTGAGGACACTCACATGGCTGAGTTGCACTTAGTCGTGTGACAGAGTTTTCGTACAAAACGGCGATAGGCCTGCCCCCTATCACATGAGTACTCTGTCCATGCAAAACATGGGTACTCTGAACACCAGGTAACGAAGTCACATGATGTTCAGAAGTATTAAATAATACCTCTGCCATGTTATGTTAAGTTATGCAATTTGACAACCCGTATTGTTTTAATTGTTATTTATTTATACGAGATTGTGGTATTTCATGCCGACACTATAAAACATTTAATCAAAATAAAAAAGAAAATTAAGTGATGGATTTGCTGGCAAATTTATAAATTAAAAGCAAAAGAAGACTGAAAAAGGGTATTTTAATTGTACCGTATTAAAAGAAAACTTGTATCTTTTCTTCGTTTTTGTTGATACACGATGAAGAAATTTTGTGCCTACTTATATATATTACAATTCTAGGCTCATCACCTGTATCTCAGGTGATGAGCCTAGTTCAGGTGCAGTGCAATATGGTCTATTTGAAAACTGGTGTACCTTTTTTTTCTAAATAAAGTTTTTTTTTTTTTTAATTACAATGCATTTTAAAATATACAAGTCGAGATAGTTATCCATACCACAAGTCAAACTTGTACTTTCCCTTCTAACTCAATCTGTATTTTACATCCTAACATGTTTATTTACTTTTATCAATATCGGTCTAATCATATTAACACGTAAACTTTACTGGCTACCCAGCCACCCCGCTTACACTGCACAAATGCACAATACTGATAGAGGGTTAAGGCCGGTGGAGCGAAAAGCACGTGGTGTGCAACTAACGGGTTAAGGGATACCACTACATCGTATTAGTTATGCACACATGCTATCTTATAATGAACAGGGCGCAATGAATTGAGATCATTATTGCTATGAACTGTACAGTGTACACTGATATAAGTGAGTATAATCCCTAATATTTAAAGGGAATCGATTAATATACTTTTTTGAATAAAGAAATGAAGTTAGTTCAAATGATGTTGTTTACGTCTTTTCATACAAACTTTTATTTACTAAAAATATCATATCTGAGCATTTTGTTTTAAATATAAAATTAGTTATTTCATCGCGAGAAAGCAATGCGAATTATTATAATTAATGGTAAAAAAACAGTGTTATGTTTCAAAACAGAAACAAATTTACTAATATTAATCGAAACCCATGAGAAATAAAAAAACTAAACTAGGGGCATAAAATTCGATTAATTTACTGATCATCAATTAAAACCAAACCAAAATAATGCAGAAGGCATATTAGCAGAAAACAACATTCAGATTATACACAGAAATAAACAGACTTTTGTAATCGATGAAAAAGGTTCTGAACCAAAGCCTAAATTCCCTCATTATTTTGCCTCACTACCCTCACGAATACAAAGCTGAAACAATCACTTAGCTTTGTGATTCTGATTGGTATTGATGGCCGAGTTATAAATTGTTGCAATTACTGCTTAATGTAATTGATTCTGTTGTGGTGGCGGACAACAACCTCGTCGTATTACAAACCAGGTACAACAATTAAGGGTACAAAATATGTTAGGATAAGACTACTTTCTATGATTTCTATGACCGTTTTTTCTATGATTATAAACTTATAAGTAGTGTAGTGCCATATTTTTTTCGCGTATTTCTAAAAGGACACCTTGACTTAAAATTTAAAACTATAAAACGGGGTAGCCATAATTTTAGATAAAAAACCGCTGCTCTTTGAAACGGCAAAACCGTTTTGACGAGGCTTTCACTAACAGGTAGGTGATAGTCTCAGTAGTAACTTAGTTCAATATTGTACTATTTTATTTGTTCTTATTAAATACCCTTAATACTCCAGCGAAGCAGCTAGTGTTACAATTTTTACACAGGCTCTTGGCACATTTCTAAATCCAAAAATAAAGTTTGTAAACGAGTTTTTAACAAACTTGTTAAACATTTAAATCGGTAACTATCCTTTGGACGAGCGTGGCACGCCGTCATGTGTGGCGTATGAAAATTGAACGTTTGAACGATTCAAAGCAAAGTTTACACTCACTGCTCTCGCATACTTTATTTGTATTGCAGGAACATAAAACTTCTATTTATATTAAACTCAACAAACTGGCTGGTAATTTACAACAAACCGGTTTGTATCTTACAAGGTTTCCTGAGTGATGTTTGGAACATCAATAAAAAGTTAATAATTTCAGGCTCTCTCTTTTATCTCTATCTTCTCCCAGTTTTAAATAGGCGTGATGGTTTTAAAACAAATAATATTTCAAAATAAACGTAACTTTTTTGTTTTTTCAAAGTCAAAAACAAAAAATCATAAATCTTAATCTACTTCTACTTCCGGTTGAATTATCTTGAACCCTGCAATTATTATTGAGTGAGTCAATACAATAATGTTATGTTACACTAAAACAAATTATCTCTTCTAACTTGAATAACCAATGATTTTAAAAAAGGCGTAAAAGTATATTTAAAAATATATATCTTACATAGGAATTAAAACCGTTATAACAAAGATTACGTTTTTCATAATGACCCTTATTATAATTTTCTTAAAAATATCTTGTCTGAAATCTCTCTATGTCGTTCATTTTATTTACTCGGAAAATATCTAAAAGAATAAGCATAATAAAAGTACACTCAAACTAAAGCTTGTTAGCGAACCACTGCTACTAAATATCTCAGCATGTATTCTTATCTAAAATTATTTTCCTAATTAGTGTTTTTCTTTGCTTAATCATATACACTCGGATTTGAAGCTTAAGCTCTATTCTATGTGTTGTATTGAATACGTTCAATTAGTCGTATATAGAGACAGACGTTACTTGAGAAAATAACCAATACTTAGATTTGGAAGTAAATGACATTATCTTAAAGTCGTCGTAAAGTGCCTACGTAGGAAAAAATGAAGGATTATTTAAATAGTTACATAAATCCCAGAAAAAACGGATTCTATGGTTTTTTTTAGAGGTTAGAAGACGATAATTTTAGCAGACCCGTTAATTGTTGACTTCCTTACCTTGCCTCCTTTCTATTGGTGAATTTGACTAAAATGAATACGTTGCCAAACAATAGCAAATAAAAGATTATTTATGAATTTTTAAAATTGTGATCTCTAAAAAGAAATATCAACATCTGATTCTGATAAAAACATGAACAACTATGACGGCAAGAGATGTTGTACTAACCTGACAGTGTACGCCATAAAAATTACCACATAAATTTTACCTCAAACCACTAAATAACTTCATTTTAATATTCAACTTAAGCCCATCTTACTGTTATAAAGACATGATCAACAAAAGGTGGATATTTAATTCATAATTAAATTCAATTCATAACATTCCAGAAAACATTAAGTAATTTGAAACATATTTTAAAGCGAAGTACTTTAAAACAATGAGTCGTTTATTTCTATTTATAATTAAAAATTAGAGCTGTATCGAACTTTTCGCTTAAAGGTTATTTAAAAATTTAAGAGAAACGCCGGCCGAGTTACCCCTCCCTGGGCGAGGCGCTTCACTCTTAATTATTACTTTGGGAAATTAAGACTGTCGTTCTATCCCGAGTGCTCGGTCGAGTCCGCCCGCGCTAGTCTGAAGGTTGCGCCGCTCATTTATCTAAACGTATTCATTTTATCTCTTTAAAGGAACCGGTACAAGATGTATAGAGGCGAAGTTTGCACTTTACATCGTTATCAAGACGACACGACATCTTGGAATTGGGTTGATAACGATGGGGTGTAAAATAATATGAAGGTATTTTGCTATATATTTAAAATATTTAAAACTTCTGTATAACCTTAAAAAAGATAAGGTAGAAGTTTCAACCCTTTTAACACAATTTTTATATTAACTCATTAATGTAAACGACCCTCTAACAAAAACACAAATTTTAGACCAATCATTATAATTTATTACAAAAATAATTATTATTACGAAGACCAATTTGAATTAATCTTAAAAACTAAATTCATCTTTTCTAAGGATAGGAATGTTTAATGGCTTTTAGCGTAAGCATAGATACACAATAATATCACAATATACTAACTTGAAACTTGATAAAATATTACAATAATAACAACGAACTGAGAACCTTTACTAATAAATAATCAAACTAATTAACTTCATTATCTGAAAGATTCGTCTCAATAGCACTGAGTTCTTTTGATGCCTCCGTGTCGCATAGAGCCATCGGGCGCTAAGTACATTACCTATTGTAAGTGTTCTGTGGAGCGGGGTGGAGTAACGCTTTTACACTAATTATGGGACCGGAGAATGGTGATTACACACTTTCGTACACCATGCTTGCCGATTTATCTAACGAATTAAATTTACTTGCCTTATGATTTAGTAAAAGAGATTTATAGAGCTAATATGAATGTTAATACTAATAAATAAAGGATAAATAAACAAAAGAAAAATTTCGACACAGGTGGGGATCGAACCCGCGACCTCGGGTATACGCCCCCGTCGTTTCATGAACAAAACACTCAAAGTATGTGATAGTTAGGCGTTCTCAACATCTGCATTCAATCTGAAAAGGTAGACAATTGGCCTTCCGAATTCGTAAAAAAATCGGGGTAGGGAACGCAAAACACTACCTAAAAGTGTAAAAAGAAACAAAGGATAGAAGAATTTCCCACTGGCAGCCATTGACATGGTGGCTCAAATGGCAGATCGACGGGGGCGTATACCCGAGGTCGCGGGTTCGATCCCCGCCTGTGTCGAAATTTTTCTTTCCTTTATTTATTAGTAATAATCCATACATGAGGTTTTCATGAACCGAACATTTAAATTATGAATGTTAATGTTAGTAGAGGACGACCTCGGCGGACATATTTAGACCAAATAGCGAGTGTGCTGAAAAAGGCAGGCGTCCGAAGTATGAAGAATAGAAGAGCATGTATGAGGTTTGTCACGATCGTACTAAGTAGCAATCGATAGTCTCTGCCTACCTCAATAGTAACTAATGCCGTGAGTGTATGTATGTATATGAGATTTAGTAAATAACCTATGATATAAAAATAAAACGATTGGCGCGAAAATCGACATAATTGGACGTATGCTCTCGGGAATAAGTATTATAATAAATAATAATATATATATTTCTAATATATTATTATAAATATTTAAAACATTCCTCTCCAAAAAATGTATATGCGTACTTGAAGTACAAGAATAATCATACCTCTAACAAAAGACTTAATCAATACCCAACATTACACAACAAGTTAAATCATAACCTATTAGTGCAAAAACTATATTTATTATTTACAATAATGCAAAAAACAGGCATTTAGAGCTCCGGAATCAGAAACTCTTCATCCCCTTTTCGAACTTAAGTAGAAAAAAAAAAGTTTGTGAATAAAGTATGGTTAATATTGCCATCCAATACATCGAATTAATTAGTGCTATTATAAGCCGACACTACACAGCATATTATATATGTATTATATATAATTCACTATATCTTCAATTTATTATCTTTAACCGCGAGTCATTGTACTTTTCTAGAAGCTTACTTGATCCGTGTAACATATCCGTATATATTTATTTATTTATACTAATGATTTCATTTTATAGACTTTGTCTTACAAGCGTACACACTTCTTCCTTAGACATGTTTCGATATAACCCGAAGGGCGCAGATCACAGAGACGTGCCTCACGACTGATTACTTCACTTACCTTAACTTAATTGTAATTTCATTAACATTTCAAAGCCAATGCGAATAATAGTAATGATGTTACGCATATCTTATCTAATTACTTAGATGTAACTTGCTTGTCTGTGTATTATTATAAATGTACGTATCACTATAAATAATGACTTTTGAATCACCTTTGGTGTTGTTCAAAATACTATAGGAAAGTTGGATAACATAAAATGAACAAAACTATGGAATAAAAACTTGTATTTTAGCTCTCGTAGTAATTATAAGAAAATTATCTTGGTAGTTATAATGGAAAATCTTGTAAATACCAAAAAAAAACTTGTATATTTTATTCCGCTAATAATTATCTAAATCTAAAATGGAATTGAAATTCCCGAAAGACTACACACACAACGACACAGACGACAGACAAACACAGAAACGAATTCACCAACCAACACCAAAATATGAGGCGCCCCTAAGTGCTTCCTGCAGAACATTCGGTTGTGCTATTCTGACCGTCCACGAACATAAAATTTAACATAACATAACATAAACATAAATGTTCACGCCGTTTATCCCCGAAGGGGTTGGCAGAGGTATCAATACTCCTGAACTCACATGGCAAGCGCCATCTAGTTTCCAGAGCATGTACCCACGTTTTGCTTAGACAGGGTACTCACGTGATAGGGGGCAGGCCTATCGCCGTTTTGTACGAATACACTGTCACATGACTAAGTACAACTCAGCCATGTGGGTTTCCTCACGATGTTTTCCCTCACCGTTAGCAACCATGATAAATTAACCACACATATGACTTTAGAAAAGGCAAATTGGTGTAGGCCCGTCCCAGGATTGGAACTCACGCCCTTCTGTTTTCGGGCGGGTGTTCTACCCACTGGACTATCATGTCGCTCAGTAAAATTTAATCTTAATATTTATATTCTAACAGATAATTTTGGGATAAAACATCGTAATTAATTCCTCCTCTGATTTAAAAACCCAAATAATACGCTAAATGGTTCGTTCAAATGAATTAAACAATCTAAATGTATTAGTGGTCAACTGTTTCAAGCAGGTTTCAGTGAAATATTACGAATGAACAACGGTTGGCCGACCTGTCCGCGATTGCATCGGCAACGTGTAAATTGTGGTAGTATTTTATCCAATTATCGTTTTGAATATCATTTTAATCTACACAATCGTTGGATTAATATTTTGTTGTCTGTTCATTTAATTTACTGTAGTAGTAAAAAACTGATGTTTATTATATAGTTTTTCTTATGTCTTATACATGTATGCATCCTGAATAGCTTCCGATTTCAAACTGAAAGAAAGAGGAAAGACTTCCTTTACAAATATTTTATTAAAAAGCTGAATTGTTTTGTATTTACTGAATTAATGAAAGAAATAAACACTCGTTTGGAAAACAGAGTAATAATGTAGCTTAAAGCATACCCTCACTATTACGCTTGGTAAACAAAGATTGTAAATAAAGCATATTTTTCTAATTCTGAAAATTTTGCTTGCCGTGAATAATATTCTTATAAGTCATAATTCCCAACAAATAATATTATCTTCAATAATGTCACATTTCCTTAATTGGAGAACATTATATATGCTATACACATTCGATAAATAATACAAGAACTAACATAATGAATTCAAACAAATATATTTACATCACATGCTTGCAAAAAGAACTGAAATACACATCAACAGCAGACCCAAGAAAATACATTTCCTTGCAATGTAAGAAATACCGTGCATTACTCTAGAATATTCAAATGTCTCTTGAAAATGCTCAACGGTAGTCGAAAACACTTTTTAGTGGAAACAAAAAAGCCCGTACGTCATGTCTTTTCATACTTAACCCAAACCATGCTGTAGTCAGTCGGGGTTCTCGACGTAGAAAGAAGCAGACTGTCACACGCTCGAAAGGAACTTTTGGTGAAAACATATTTTCAGTCTGCTACAGGCTTTGGCCAACGTATAAATATTTATGAAACGCCCGAATTAAAGCTAGTCGAGTGTCGAGCACTTTGCTTGTTATATTGCTATTCACTTTTGTTGGGTTTGACTGGTTGAAGTTTGAGTTATTTTCATTTTAAACAACTTAATAACAGCTGTTTTCAGTCTCCTAATATATCTTATAAAATATGATCTGAGAAATTGGCTACGAAGAATATGTTTGAATTTATATTTAATGAAATGATAGTTCATGTATGCAAAGTGGTTTTATGACTAACACACAATCACATAGGCATACTTTTGTGGTAGAAATTCGATTCAAAATACATAATTTTATAGTTTTTGACATAATTCACACCAGGTATACCAGTACGTGCCAGTTCAAGTTACATTATTTTATGACTCAAAACACATATGCCGTTATACAATAAAAAATCTGCAACCCACACTAGGCTAGAGTGTTAAACTATGGACAAATAATTCAGCGTAGTCTCGAGCACTGTAATGATAAATGAATCAAAATTAATTTGATGAATAATCCTTTATATAATTATTTCTTTGAGATTTCCAGACGCAATAAGTGATTGTATTCAAATCTTGTACAATATTAAACTCAAATTCAGTTTAAGCTCATCTTCAAAGCCTACTGTTTGCATTGCTTCGTAATTTATTTTACGGGCAATTTCAAAGGCAAAAGAAATTCTTCGAAATATCCAAAAAGATTCTCTTATAAGGGTAGATATTTAAACATGGAATCCTTCAAAATCCGTTTTAGACGATATTAACATAAAACTATGAGTCGTCGGTCCTATTTATTCTAACTTATATAAACAGTGGAAGATCAAATAGCCTTTGTCCTTTCCTTTTTACTTATTCAAACAAAATTACATATGCCTGTAGTAGATAGCCATTGGCGGCCGAATTTTACGGGACGGAGATACTATCATGAATATAAATCTATCGTAAAGGACACCAGAGTAACATAGAAAAGTCTTACGGTAACCCGTACGGACTTCAGCGTTTGGTACTTATTTAGCACATTGGTTATATATTACAAGCATGCAAGTATGTAAAAGCTTGTAGGTTTAGTAAAACAATATTTTTTGTATGCTGTTGGATTAGAATTTTTTTCTACTAACCATTTTCTTTCTGACTGTGGGGAGCGAGATGACTCCAAAAAAAGCCTATGTTTGGATTTTAGGTGTTAGGTAGACAATTCAGGACCAAAAAACTGCATCCATATCAAAAAGTAACATGTGCTTTCAAAAGTAATGCATTGCAGAGTACAATGCTATTTCGATAATGTAAAAAAAATGATGTATATTTAAGAAATACAAGTTTTACTTTGAGATTAAACTCCATTATATATTTTTATAAGACCAATCTTGAAAGTAAAAAGTAGAAAGCCACACACAAGTTTGGCACCAAGTCTGCGGGATAGCCCACTTTGCATTCTTTACCCGGGGACCCTTTATCGTCGGTTTATAGAGTTCGGTCCCTTGCATAGAGAGCACACGCGTCTTGGTCATTCCGGGCCTCATCTCACACTGTGCTATCATAATGTTTATGCGTTTGTTTATTGTCATTCTTCACTTTTATTACGAACGATATTGTTTGCGAAATTGGATGAGCTTGCTTAGTTAAGTCGGAGACCTAAAATAAAAATGAACAAGAAATTACGATTATTATTCATAGCACTATCAAGTCTAACAGTGTAGTAAAGTATATGGTACTAGGTTATAAAAAACATTGTTAGAGAATATTGGATCATTTATGATGACGATATTCATAACAAGTTACAAAATTCATGCAGAATAACTATCTTTTATCAATCGATATTAGTTTTTAACTTAACTAGATAACGCCATTTAAAGATTGAAGCGATAGAATACATTATAAAAAGCTAAAATTTCATATTTAAGTTACATTTTTGTAATTTTACGCTGTGTAGTGTCAGCTTAGAATAGCACTAACCCATTTCTTCCGTTGGGTGTATATAAGAGGCGACTAACGGTATTGGGGCTATTAAGGGATTTTTGGGCGATGCGGTAGGAGACCCATCACCAACAAACTTTATTTCACCTTCTTTTCCCCACTCAACTTTCCAAAAGTGGCTAAGGAATTTCTAATTCCTTAGCTCTGGCTACCTCTTCTAGGGATTTATAACCGTGAGTATATGTATGTATGTATGTATTTTTGTTATATAATAATATGACACGATGTTAAAGGATAATAGTAAAGAAAATAATAAAAAAATAAATTAACATAATATTAATTAAAACATAATTCATCGATTGATCAATTCTGTCAAACCAACGTTTTTGGACATTTACCAATTAAAATTAAATATTATTTGTTATTTCGGAGAGAAATGAGAAAACGTATTAACGGCTTGAGAGATTTATTCCGACTGACGTTTACCAATAATTGTTAAAGTACCCGCACTATATAAATAACAACATTATTATTTAATAAAATTATTTTCTTTTTCCTTTTGAAGACACAAACAATACATAAAATTATTAAAAATAAGACCAAAACAACATATAGGCACAACACACTCGAAAAATTATGAAATAAAACATAGAACTTAAAACTTACATTATATTTGCCTTTTGGTTTCATTAAACCTAGATGAACCGAACTAACTAGCTTAGCACAAAGAGTTGCGAATCAAAACTTGCAATAGGTGAAGCCCTTAACCACCTACTAATAGAATTCTGATTATGTAATGTTTATACTTCAGTACTTATAACCGTACAGTTCCATCCATACGCTTAATAATATACGTAAAAATTAAGTTATTTTCGAAACTAAACAAAGCATTGAATCTAAAAACCGCTATGAAAGTCGCGAAGACCTATTATGTTAACTAAATAGTCGAACCAATGAGAATTTCCAAGACAAAGAACGGAAAATTCCATTCTCTTTTGCTCTCAGTTGCAGTCCTTTATAGTGGCCTGTTTCTTTTCTACAAAGAAATCGCTTTTTTCTGAGCATCTTAAAGCTATTTAACCGTTAGTCTGGTTATGACGTGTGCGTACGGCTCAAAGTAAGCGTTTTGAGGTAATTTGCTTAAGAGGTAGAAAGCACTATTGACCCTTGACCGCACTCGTTAATTCAAGCTACCTTAACAGCCTCTGCGGGCTTATAATCCCCCTATTTAGTTTGATATGCGCTTACCGGTTTCTAGGTAAACTGTGTCATTAGAACGTATTTTATGTTTTAATAAACATTTGTTTTAAATATATAAATATTTTCTTAAGCTTCGCCTTACTACTTCTTTTTATTCCATTCGCGTTTTATTATAAACGTTATCATTATAAACGATTAATATATCAATTAGGAGCTGGTTTCCTAAATGGAACTTTATTTTCTGAATGAAAATTTATTAATGTTTCACAAAATAATTGTTATTGTTGATTTTATAAATCTTTTAAAATATAAACCTTGAACGTTTTTATGTCCAAATTTGATTCGGCGGTTTATGGCTATATTAATATACGGCATAACCTTTGTTACTACTCGTATGTAGATAAAATAATAACACATTGGTTAATTAATTTATATGAATTCCAAGAAATGGTCAAAAGAAAGGTTCATTTACCAAATATATACCTTCACAATATATGGACAAAGAGATGAAAATGTTAATAATTATTAGTCATTGCATGGCCCAGACTTAGAAAATACTTCACTTTGACACAGCTGACTAGTACTGCTCTATACATATATATACGTAATTCCCTGCAATACCAAGGAAAAAACGGGTTAAAAAATGGCAAATGTTTAGCGCTGCCAGCGATCTCTGTTAACTATTAATCCCATTTTCTTTCGTTGAAGATAACGAAACTCATTTAAGATATCTCTTAAACGTTCCTTTCAAGTGTTTGGGGTGCAGGCGTTAAGCGGAACAGAGGAAGCGCTACAGTAGATAACAACTTATTTATTAACTCCTATTTCGTTTGGGAGAGTTTTTTTATAACTTAGAAACAGAATAAGGAAAATGTACATAATGTATAAATATTGCTAGTCACAGAACGATCGACGACATACTATATCCCTGACGGCGTGGTAGAGGTAGAAATTATCCTAAATGTTTTTTTCACTATTTCGTTACATGGCGTCCAAAGTACTCACTTTTTCCTGGATATTATACCCACAAGATAGGTATGAGCCGTATCAATGTTTTTTACAACTACATCGTTACATGACTAAGCCGAAAGTTATTCATATGCCTCGTTGCATGATGTGTTAAATCATCATTAAAAACTACACTCTTTTAATACAGAGTATAAATGATTTTTACTTTTCATCTACGTAGATATGAAAATGTTAGGCCGAACGAAGACTTACATTAATTTAATATTACTTACTAAAAGTTGTAATTATGCATTGCATTTTTTCTACCAATCACATCTGCATTCTATCTTTGTTCCCTAATTCGTATTTTGTCTAAAAGACCAAAGGTTTCTCTTTATGTCTAATAAACTTTTCTTCAAAGTATCCTTAATTGAAAATTCAAATTTATGCATAAGCTCTGATTGTCGCTATGAGATTCTAAGAGGGGCTGCGACAAGACAGGGCCAGAGAAGCCTTTCCTGAGCTTGCTTTGTGAATTATGTGATTATACTAATGAGAATTGTATAGGATCTGCGGGATAGAGAATACCGCTTGTAAAGTGTTAAGGTGAGAAATGTCTTTGAGACAATGGCGGGCACTGCCATCTCGTTTTACGTTATTTTTTCTACAGTTTAACTAAGCGTTAGAAGTTCTTGATTACAGGTTTAATTTTGTTATATTTTTAAGTTTATAGTATAAGACACATACTGGTGGCTATTTGTCTAGAAAAAGAAAAACCAGAATTTCAGAATTGGAAATCAGTCAGTTGCCTTTGGAAGCTTAGTGAGGAAAAGTTTGTAAAATGAAAGATGATTGGTTATGGGCATCTTACCACATTGCCCAACAACTCCTTTAAACACACAACCCATTGAAAAAAATGGTAAATATGATTCAAAACCAACACTACACAGCCAGTATAAATAATTAGATATTTTTTTATTTGGTCAAAGAAACTTAATTCATTCACAGAAATTCAATCAAATTATTGGACTGATTTCATATTTCAATAACTTAAATCTTTTGGTTCATGAAAACCTCATGTGGGGATTATTACTAATAAATAAAGAATAAATAAAGGAACGAAAAATTTCGACACAGGCGGGATTCGAACCCGCGACCTCGGGTATACGCCCCCGTCGCTCTTGCCAACTGAGCTACCGTGTCAAAGGCTGCCAGTGCGAAATTCTTCTATCCTTTATTTCTTTTACACGTTTTAGTAGTGTTTGCGTTTCCTACCTCCGAATTTATATTGTGTCGAAATTTTTCGTTCCTTTATTTATTCTTTATTTATTTCATATTTCAATGTTGTGTGTTCCAAAAATTTGAATTAATTCCAATAAAATGTAACAAATTTTACCTTGGGCGGTGTTTTAGGGTATGAATCATACAAATCGTTGTTAAGTGATAATAAAACGAGATTTTTGCACAAAATATCAATTTCGGGAGGGTGTGACAATCGGGGAGGCTATCTCACGCTCCCCCTCCCCTTCGCAGCCCCTTCCGCACATAAATAATCTGAGTATTATTTCATAAAGACGGAAGTCAGATAGGCTGAAAATGAAATGTTTAGTTGGGTGTTACAGTTAAATATTGGAGGCTTTTATTCATAAAGCTTGATTTTTACTTCACTGAGCACATTTTAAATGGTTAAATCAGACAATCACTTTTTTTTTCACAAATAAAACACAATATTTTTTGTTTACCTCAATTATACCTAATACCTCAATACATACATATACTTACGGCCATAAATCCCAAAACGGGTTAGCTAGAGTTTCAGAGCTAATAACTCATTAGCCACATTTATATGTTGATAGGGGACAAGTTGGTAGAAATAAAGTATCGTTGGTGATGGGTCTGCAACCGCATCACCCAAAAACCACTTTAAAAGCCCCATACCCTTAATTGCCTCTTAAGACACTCATGGGTAGAAAAGGGTAGTGAAATTCTAAGCCGGCACTACACGGCGACCTCAAATCTATTACTTCTAAATTTTAATAACTAACGAAGGTAGTCCCAAACTAAATGAAACAAAACATACACCCATACCAAAAACAATACATGTCTAACAAATGACGAAAGTCGGCGTTAATCATCAATTCCATATACATACCCGCAAATATCATAAAAGGGAATAGCTAAAATAATTTCATAAAAGCGTTATCTCCCCGAGCTCACGTAGAGGGTTGTTGGGAAATTACATTTTGTTTGGCCACGTCCATTGCAAGACATGGGACAACTCAGTTAGCGGCAACCCGCTAATGCTTTCATATTTAGTAAGCGGGTACTGTAAAAGATCTACTTATGCGTAATGTGGGACTGAAGTTTATTTTAAATATACTTTAAACTGACTTTTACTTTTCGCCATTTGATTGGTGTTAGTAGAAAAAAATCTTAACATAAACATAACATAAACGTTCACGCCTAATATCCCCGAGGGGTTTGGCGGAGGTACTAATACTTCTGAACATCACGTGACTTTGTCACCTGGTGTTCAGAGTACCCACGTTTTGCATGGACAGTGTACTCACGTGATAGGGGGCAGGCCTATCGCCGTTTTGTACGAATACACTGTCACATGACTAAGTACAACTCAGCCATGTGGGTTTCCTCACGATGTTTAAAAAAATCTTAATAGGTTTTTTTATGTTTACGGACTTTTAAAATAGTATTCGGAAGATGACATTAGAATGATATTGTTACTAAAGGAATTTTATCCTCTAATATTAGTCCTAGTTGATTATGAATTTAAACATGTAAGTTTGATATTTATTTAATCGAATCACTAATAATAATTATTATTTCTTTTTATACCCAAATTATAATTAAACTTTTTATCTGAAAGATACAGCTATGCATATATCACCGCCCGCCGCCGCCGCCACCGCCGCCACCGCCATCGGATACCTGACACAAAGTATCGCGAGCAAGATTTCCACTTAAAATATTTGCTAGTTCTTGTGAATAGTTGTCTTCGATCATATATACCAAAGATACACCAACAAAGCACGAAAAACGGCCCCGCCAAACTGTGCTTCTTTATATGATAAGCACAGTTTCACTGACAGTCGCGTGCTGGATCTTGCAATTAATAATAGGTCTTAAAAAAATGCGGTAAGGTCAATCATTGTAGGAAAATAAATATTTAATTGTCAAACAGTCTTGTCATTCTTGCGGTCCACTTTTGTGCGTTGAATTTGTATGGAGTGCGGCATCTATGGTATATATGATCGAAGATAGTTGTTTATAAAGTAATCAATAAAGTGTATTGTTTATTTATTACCAAATAACCTTTAAAACAAAGTATTTTTTTTTTGTGTCTTATTCTTTCAAATTTATTTATTTAGAATCATACTAAAGAAGCATTTAAGTGTTTGGTCTGCGTGGCCTATTGATCTTTGCGGACCCTACCCTTTTACCCATCGTAACTGGGTTAAAGAGGTAGATGTGTGTTTGAAATATAATATTTTATCGTCATTTTATTTCTTATATTTTGGTAAATGAATATATGGTTTACTATCCCTTGTTAGTAGAGCTGTTTAGTGTCGACTTAGAATAGCATTAATCTAAGCAACTTTGGGTTTTGGAACTTCTTAATTTTTTTTTGAACAATTCAGAAAGCTGGAGACCTTTTTTCATGTACCGATACTTAATTAAATCCTTACCATCCAAAACGTTAATATAAGTTACATTGGCAAATTAATAAGGTTTAAACTGATAAATGCCGGTAGAACTTTCAGCAATTTTCATGCATTGAATCAGTTTTACGAGATAATATTTTGTACGTACGTATATACTCACGCCATTATCTCTCCGGTTTCATTACAATCAATCACGTGTTGCAAAATTTTTTACGCTACCACATAATTTACCATTGCATTTTAACACGCTTTTATTAGGTCGACCTGTATGTATGTAACTATGTAATCAAATCTAAGAAAACTAATTTAACCATCTTCTAAAGGTCATAGCGTTATGAAAATTGGCAGTTGTATGTGATTTCGATGACAATACAATAATATGGTACTGTCGAGCAGATCTGATGATGGAGCCGGAAGATATTAACTGGAACTTCATGATGGATGATCGTATCATAGCCGTGTTTGGACTTGTTAAAAAGGTCTTGTAATGAACGTTGACCATGATTAGGTTTCAAGGTCTGATGATGAAGCTGGAAGATAGGCACTAGCATTCCATGATGAAATATCGTATCATAGCCGTGTTTGGACTTGTTAGAAAGGTCTTGTAATGAACCTTGACCACGATTAGGTTTCAAGGTCTGAATACAATAATATGGTACTGTCGAGCTCAGATGAGCTCAGATGCATCAGATGATGATGGAGCCGGAAGATATTAACTGGAACTTAATGATGGATTATCGTATTATAGCCGTATTTGGACTTGTTAGAAAGGTCTTGTAATGAATTTTGACCACGAAATGAACTTTGACCACGATTAGGTTTCAAGGTCTGAATACAATAATATGGTACTACCGAACTGATCTGATGATGGAGCCGGAAGATTTGAACTGGAACTTCATTATGAATATTAGCATACGATGTATCGTTACCAACCCATAACGTCCCACTGCTGGGCACGGGTCTCTTCCGTGAGGAAGATATTAGCCATACTTCACCACGGGGGCCAGCCGGGTTGGTGGAGGTCACCTTACCGTTAGATTTTATCAAGGCGCCCGTTTGGGTCTCTGACAAAGCTTGACGACTGCTATCTTACGATAACAACCGGCACCAACGGCTTTACGTGCCTTGCGAAGCACGGTAGCGCCCGAGATAAATACCACTAGGCGGTTACCCATCCGTGGACGGACCGCAGCTCGCGTTGCTTAACTTGTAAATACGATCACATCAGTCCAACTGAGCTACAGGCGCTACTACGATACGATGTATATTGACGTGTAAATGGGGAAGTAGCTCGTTAAAGATCCCACCCAAGCCAAGGTGAGAAACGTGCCGAGGGCTGAATGGCATGAGGGTGGTTAAAAATGTCATGTCGCTAGCGTCACCTCAGGGAACCGGGCGAAACCCTGTTGTAAGTAGTCTTGCTCCTCTACTCGGACCTTTGGGGGGTTGACCGTTTAATTGTCTTATACTCGTGGGAATACTATGGTAAAACTAAACATAAAGAAACAACAACACAATGAAAACGGAGACTACAAAAAGAAAAGGAAAAACGCGACCAAAAAAAATGAAAACTCAGTGAAAACGAAAATTCTCTACAAAAACAAATATCCAAAATGTACATGCAACAATATAGAGCTAGAGAGACACCAGAGATAAATGTTTAAAATATACCATTAGCAAAGACTAAAAAGCATAAAATAAATTAATAGTTTAAAAAACACTAAAAAACACGCTTTTATAAGTGCACTTAATAGTCAAAAATAAATTACGGGTCGTTCAAGTTGTCTCTATTTATGGGCTGACGTGTAAACTATGTGCTTTTAATTATAATATTTGATTGTAAAAGCGTGGGGCGCTGGAGCACGAATAACTTTCTTGTAAACAAATACACGAACAAGAACTCTACATTTTGCCACTGTTGACTAGTACTTTGAACAGACTGTTTAATGTAGAGCCTCCAACTAGTGGTGCTGCAACTCGAGTTAGAGTGCCGATCTCTGTAACCTGCTTCCCGAAACATCGCTTAACTTGATTTCTTAGCAAGGTAAACAAAAAATCTTTCCTTTTCCAGCGCCCCACGCTTTTACAATCAAATATTATAATTAAAAGCCCATAGTTTACACTTCAGCCCAGAAATAGAGACAACTTGAACGACCCGTAATTTATTTTTGACTATTAAGTGCACTTATAAAAGCGTGTTTTTTAGTGTTTTTTAAACTATTAATTTTTATCTTACTGACCTTATCTCAACTGCATTTACTCCGCTCTTATGCCTCTTTTCTACTCCGGATATTTTAAGAACTAGAACCGCATCATGCACACCATTGGGGCTTTTTGGGACACCGTACGGCTAAACATAAAACTATTGATTTGCAGATATTTAATCGCGTATTATTACATGGTTTTCAAAGCCCACAATTAAATATCCGAAAATCAATAGTTGTTATAATTGTAAAGTACAATCGTGAAAGTCTCAGAAAGTACTGTCGACAACCCAGTTTAATGCGTTTCCCTTTTTCACTTTTCTATGGAAGTCTATATCAAACTTTCCATCTATACTAAAAAAACGCTTAAAAACGATAATTTTGGTTTTAAAAATATTAACCCTCATTTCTTCTAAATCCTGTAAACACATCTGAAATTTTGTTAAAAAGAATACATAAACAATATATATCCAATAAAAAAATGCTACAAGGTTAAAAGTGCCATAATAATGTCAATGCATAACATAATATAATTAACTGTTTGGGTTAAACAAAATTCAGGATCGAAAAGCCCTCTACAAGTGAGCGAACAACTTAGTGTGGATAAAGAATAAATAAAGGAAAGAAAAATTTCGACACAGGCGGGATATAAATTTTTCTTTCCTTTATTTCTACTTTATTTATTAGTAACAATCCCCACATGAGGTTTTCATGAACAAAAAGATTGAAAATAACTTAGTGTAGAGTTTTGATTAAAACGTATAAACATACCAAAGCATATCCCTGTGAGCTTTGATTTAACCGATTTTATGTTTACATTTGCCTTGTCTAGACGCCTTATCAAATAGAACAACCACAGAACAAGTTTAGCACAAAATATGCCGGCAGTTGCGGTGAATCAAGAGGAATTCCTGTTATTTTGGTATTTTGAATACTTTGTGGTACCCGATTCGACAGGATTGTGGTTACGCTTCATGAAATTTATAACTTTCATCTTGAAATATTTAGTTTATATGCAGGATTAAAAAAATAAATTTGTTCACGTGGAACGCTTATTATTTTTCGGATATTTTTTAATATACACACATATACCCAGGTCTGAAAATCCCAAAAAGGGGTAGCCAGAGCTTTAGAACTAGAAACTCCTCAGCTACATTTGGAAGTTGAAAGGGTAGAAAAAAAGTATAATTAGTCTTCAACCGCATCGCCCAACAACCACTTAGAAAGTTCCATACGCTTAGTCGCCTCTTGTCGTCGTACCCATGGGTAGATAGGGGTAGTGACATTCTAAGCCGGCACTACACGGCAATTTTATAATATCTCGGAATGTATAATAACAATCAATCATCATCAAAAACACAAACTAGTTTTTCCATTTCTTATCTGAAATTAAGGTAAGTATCTCGTTACCTTGTTCGTAATTTATAGTCATAAATAATAATTTGGTCAATTTACCCTATATAATTTTGGTTGCGTGCTCCAAGTTTATATTACAATTTTATTGTTATTTAGCCTTGTTTGTTCTTTGTTTCAGATTACAGCGGAGGTTTTAAAGGAGCTGCCGGGCGCTAATGTGAGTTTTCCAATTTCTTTTTATTTATGGTACGGAAATGTAATTGAATTCTTCCCTTTACTGCCACGGTCACGAGTTAGGTTAACCAAATTGCGAACATATATTCATTACTTAAAATACTCAAAAGCAAGAGCAGAGTAATATTCACCAAATGAAGTTGAACAACCAGTAGAACTGAGTAAATCCCTGAGCAAATGTTACAGTAAACATTCGCTGTGTTGTTTTGTGTTACTGGAAAAGTTTTACACAGGAAAATTGGAGGGTCCGAGAAAGTAGTAGGAAACTATGAGCGTTAAGAAACTTTTATGAGAGTCCGGCCCATTTAACCGCGAGTCAAGAGCTAATCCTGCCGCCGCCCACAGCCATACACCTGAGACCTGCTTTTTATTTCATGTTCACATCTCCACCTAATTTTCACCGACCACAAAGCTGCAAAGGTGGGCTGAACTTTGCCGGGGCGTCATAAATTTATTTAACGGCCCAAAGGCAATAAGAGGCGGAGTGCAAAAAGAAAAATACGATACTAACGTGCCTAGCCGTTATTGCAATTAAACAGAGGAAGTAAATCTTTCAATACGAGCAGTGCTCGTTCGCTTCCAGTTTCCTCGTGTTATTTATCGTTTTGTTTTACTAAGTGGTGCCGGCGCGTCCTATTGACGGATCACCCTGCGTTAGATTAAAATACCGATTGATTAAAGAACCCTTTTCACTATGCCATATTTCTTTGTAAAGGTTTTACTTCAAACGCAACGCTTCTCTGAAAGCAAATATTAAAGATGGAGTAATCGCTGAAACGAAATAAAAGTGAAAACATTTACGAGAGCCGAGCGTTTTGTTACAGATTAATTTTATTTTCTCCAAGGAGTTTGGATTAAAATCGGAGATTTGACTTCCATCTGCCTACAACTCAATCACTCCACTTCACACACGTTTTAATTTTCTGTTCTGTGTTGATTTATTCCACTTCGATTACTCCATCTCTCTTTGAAGTAGATTGTCGGTAAACGATTTTTCGCCTTTTCACTACGGTCTTTTAAAAAGAATTCGTCTCGTTGAAAATGTGTAGAAATTGAATAAAATTGGGTGCATGCTCGTTTGAGCGATTTTGATGTCGTTTTGTGAGTGAAAATCTTGAAGATTTTAAAGGTAGGAAGGACGTAAATGGGAGTAAAACGGTGTTGAATGCGTCGCCACAACTTGTCGTCGGAGGCGGGCGGCTGCGAGTAGAGACCCAGTCTTAGTGCGTCCGTGAAATTATACGAATTTAGCCATCCTTGTACCGTTAATAACTCCCTGAAGGGTTGCCGAGTAAGTAAATCGCGCAATTTCTGTGGTAATAGGAAAATGAAGGGACGAGTGTTAAACTCGAAATTGTTTAATGGCTCGGAAGCAGGCGTTTCATTTTCCATGCGAATTGTTGCGTAATTTACAACTGCGGAATGTTATATAATTCTTTCCAAAATATGAACCGCGGTAAAAATTCTAGGAATTATCCAAATGCCAAGCTTTTTGTTCTCAACAAAATGTCTCCATTCATGCGTGTAGCGGGAAAAATGCTTCTGCTTTGATTGTCTTTCATTCATACCTTGCTGTTTTATACCAAGGGGGAATTCTATTAAAATATTGAATTAGATTTATTATGATGCAATCTTGACAAAAACCATATCTTTAATTTCAAACATTCACATTGGTCTATAAACCCAACAGATTCACATTAATTGCAGTAAGCGACAATTGTGTAGTTGACAGCACGAAATCCATTAAAATATTCATGCGATGTGACGGTATCGATTTCAGCTATCGATAAAATCACACGGTCGACACGTACACTGAATGTTGCCCGCCCTACTGAAGATGCTATCAGCGACCGCGCCTTACTACTTCTAAATATAAACTGATACATAGTAACTAGTAACATAGATTATATTATGACAGATGTGACAACTGCGTTCAAAAAACATTACCGACGTATATTCTTTAAGGGGTTGGCAGAGGTTGATACGTCATCACATGATATTGTCACCTGATGTTCAGTTCAGAGTGCTTTCAGTACAATTAAAAACTTTCTTTTATCATAAAATTATTTTGGATGTGTAATAATAATGTTTTAAGATTTTTAAGTTTTGTTTTTTATTGTGTTCTTTTGACATGTTTTATGTTTTTTTATGTAGCAGTAATTTAACTTGCAGCAGCGAATAAAAAAAATGTAACTTAGATCATGCTTTGATTATGATTTCTTATTACTAAATTTGTTTTTCATATTATTAAAAGTTATTATATTTATATGAGTTATTATGTCTCTTACGTTTGGTTACAAACATCCCATACAAACTGTCCGCAAGTCAGACGCCGTCAGTTGCCAATAATGAGTATTTCTGTCACCCTCCTGGCTGGGTTGTTGATTATGAATCCACCACTAATTAGCCTGTACAACACAAGAATAATCGTTATTTTTGGTAACGTTATCTAATATAGTAAATACCTGCCTAATTGAGATTTTTTACGTTACAGTATTATATAAAAATAAAGATATCTTAAAATTATTATCTGTCTGTAAATAGAGGTAATCTTTAACATTAAGATAAACGTTCAATAAGTCACAATCGATTGCTTCATTTAAAAAATATTTATACGGTATGATAAATTTGAGGCATCTTTAACACCTTTGATCCGAATTTAATGGCCGTAATGCTAATTTAATATTTATTAATCGCTATTATAAACATAATTGTAAATTTTAAATATTATTTGAATATCTAAAATCATTTTTGTTTAGGTTCTTGTTCCAACCACATATTATCCTATTGATAGTAAATTAATACTGAATATTATAATTGATATAACTAAATTTCAATCAACTATAAGAAGCAAAAAAAACTTTTCTAAAACATGCTGTTAATAATATTCTTTGTCCTTACCCTATTATATTTATCGCCCGTCGAATAGCTATCATAATTATTGCACAGGACAATGCACTTCGTATAGTTATTTTATAAAAGCAATCTACTTATAGCCATCCATAAATATGCTTTTCTAGGAATTCGAAAATGTGTGTGTGTACTTGTGTGTATGCAGTTACAAATTGAGTATACATTATATTTCAGGTAATTGTAGAAAGTGGAAAAAAACAAAATGTAGTTAAGAGGCAAATTTTACATCAAAGGCGTCTTGTATATTATTTATATGTGTTACTCGTATATGCAGGGGAATATACCGTAGACATTCCATACTACGTTTGATTGGGAGTTTGTATCTGGCTTGATAAAAATACTATTGCCATACCTTAATTTGTATGTGTAATTAAATAAATATATTCCCGGCCATAAAACCTTAAAAGAGGGTAAAAAGTACTTCAAAATTCAAAAGTATAAATTTCTAAAGCGTTTTCGGAAGTGATATTGCAAAAGTCTGCCTCGTACAACACTCACGGAAAGATATGTCTAGTGCTATTCTAAGACACTACGCCGTTATAACATCTTTATTCTACATACAATACCTTGAATAACTCCATTCCCAAAACAGCCGGCCACGACGTATCTCAGAGACAATTGCACAGGTTCAATTAAACATGGCGTAATTAGGCCACCGCTGGTTGTAACCAATGTGTAGACGTGTCTGGACACACGCACCACAAATCTTGAGAAGTAATTCTGGAGGCTCAGTCGGGCACCCAACGGTTGGTTGCGGTTAGCATCTGTGTCTCTTGATAACGTGATGCTATAAGTCTTTGTGCTTAGGCTGTAGCCTTAGTTTGTTGGGGCAGATAGGTGAAGATATCGGGTAAAGTGAGTTGAAATGTGAGGTGTAAAATATTTTCTGCAAATAATTAACACATTCACGCATTAACACATTCTCGTACTTAGCCGTAAAGTGTGGAAGTGAAAGTTGCAGTTTTAAAAAATCTTCAGCCACTTCTGGAAATTGCTTGGATATGATTGTGAAATAAAGGATGACAGTTTGTGATGGGTCTTTTACCGCATCCTTCAACAATTACACAAGAAACTCCACAACTTTTTTTTAAGTGGGCAGTGTAGTGCCTACTTAAAAAACCATATATATATATATATATATAGCTGAAAAACTAACCAAAACTATACTCACAATTTAGTACGGTTTAGACTCTGCAAATATGTTTTAAGTAACAAGGAATATTTGCCGTGTAGATGCTCAGAGTGTCACTAACCCATACTACCCACGGGTGACTTAAGAGGCGACTAAGGGTACGGGGCTTTTGGTTTCTGGGCAATGCGGTTTGAGACCCATTACCAACAATACTTTATTTCTACCATATCGTCCGCTATCAACTTCCAAATGTAGCTGAGGAGTTTCTAGCTCTGAAGCTCTGGCTACCCCTTGTTATGATTTATGGCCGTGTATGTGTTTGTATGTATGAAACAAAGAATACAATAATCTATAAACATACAGTATGTCAGTAATATGACACAAAAAATATGTCTTATACTTAATATACGTTATCTATCAAGCTGTAGTATGAGGTAAGACGATATACTTCAGTATATTCTTATCAAATGACGTATAAATTATACATGTTATAGG
This sequence comes from Bedellia somnulentella, assembly GCA_963576735.1. Classification (NCBI taxonomy): domain Eukaryota; kingdom Metazoa; phylum Arthropoda; class Insecta; order Lepidoptera; family Bedelliidae; genus Bedellia; species Bedellia somnulentella. The sequence goes on from OY755188.1 coordinate 7,668,199, forward strand.
TGTAACGATAATTATTACATATGGCGAGCATAATAGTGTGACAATATCGGTGTCATATGAGGTCAATTAAACTGACACCCGACTATTAACTGTGATGTAGAGCCTTATATGAAGGATATAATATTACATTTAGATGATAAGAATTATGATTCAGTCATTAGAATACTTTGTTCTTGTACTCTTTTTTAAAGTCTTAATGCAGAAGTAAAAATACGTGAAGCGGTGTAGTGTCTGTTTGTAGTGGCTTAGAATAGCAATACCCTATTTCTTTCCGTGGGTGTTCCTAAGAGATGAGACGGTGATTGGGGCATTTTAAGTGATTTTCGAGCGATGTGGCTGGAGCTGAACCTTGATTTTATAATGTCTACCACACTCAACTTCCAAATAAGACGGAATAAATTCTTTTTCTGAATCTCTTTTTACCCATTCGATTGATTTATTGCTGTGAGTATATGTATGTTACAGTACGTCAGATACTTGATAATATACACGATATATAAAATGTTAGAGACAACTAAAGACTCAGCCAAAAGTTTCAATGATGCAAGAGCAAAAGAGACGCATATTTCTTAAAGATTACCAAAAATTATTCCTAACTTAGAACATACATACATAGATATACATATACTCACGGCTATAATTCCCTAAACGGGGTAGCCAGCGCTTCGGAATGAGAAATTCCTCAGCCACTTTTGGAAGTTGAGTGGGGAAAAGATGGTAATAATAAATGTTTTTGGTGACGGGTCTCCAACCACATCGCCCAAAAATCACTTAAAAGCCCCGATACCGTTAGTCGCCTCTTACGTACACCCACCGGAAGAAATGGGGTAGTGCTATTCTAAACTGACACTACACAGCAACACATAATATTCCCCAATCAATTTCCATAAGTGACATAACTTAGAACCTTACAATTAAATATTTTTACATACTACCTGCGTTTATAATTTCATTTACAATTTCACAAGTCCAAACCAAACAAAGACTTCTACCTTTCTACCAATTTCTTTCCTTCCCTTAAACTAAATGTCCCCCAAGCTCAGGTGCTTGTTTATCCGACTGATTTAATAACTGCACCACTACGTGACTAGCATGGAGTGCCGACTGCGGAATATCAATGACCTGACGAAGCATTAGCGAGATAGACAATGGCAAACAATAGCTTACAAACATTATTCGAGCGTGCGTTCACTGCGACTATGTTAATCTATATGACTCTATTTTGCTATCGATTTCTTGAATTAATCAGTTTTGGATCTTTTATTTGTCAGATGAATTTTAGGTCCCATGCAGATATGACTTACACGCATACGACGATTATATATACATATATATATATATATATATGTATATATATTATTATTTATTTAATGGAATCCTATATGTAAGTGTGTTAGAATTTAATAAATATTTAGTAATATTCAAAATAGATAGATAATAGTTTGACGAATAATTTTAGTTTTTAAGCAAGTCAGTTGAATTTATTGGACATCTACCGAACATGTTTTTAATCCAGCAAATCTTTCCATTCATGGGTTGTCTGGAAAAAATCGCTCTTAGTGATAAGACCGCCAGTTGTACTTTGGCCGATGATGTATTTACCGATCTTTTTTTTGTAATTGTTTTTTTTTTTGTGATGTGCAATAAAGAGTTTTATTATTATACTATATATATATATATATATATATATATATATATATATATATATATATATATATATATTATTTGCCGTGTAGTGTCGGCTTAGAATGTCCGAACCCTTTCTACCCACGGGTATCGTAAGAGGCGACTGAAGTTATGGGGCTGTTTAAGTGGTTCTTGGGAGATGCGGTTGGAAACCGATCACCAACGATACTTTATTTCTACCATCCTGTCCCCTATTAACTACCAAATGTGGCTGAGGAGTTTCGGGCACTGAAGCCCTGGCTACCCCTTTTTGGGATTTATGGCCGTGGGTATATGTATGTATGTATGTACGACGATTATAGGAAGAGTTGCAATAGATGATGAATATTGCTTTGTAGGGCACATCAAGTCTTCGGTCCCGGATACTATCACTTTAGTAGTCTTGAGTAGAATTGACAAAACAAGTTGCCCTTACTTTCAGTTTTCTGCAGTATTATTATATTGATTATTACAAAGTAAATATAACCTGTTTTTTTCTCGAGCTAACAAGATATTATGTGTGAAAATTTGTAATGGCTAAAAGATAATTCATTAAGTTTGTATCAAAAAGTTTTAATGCTGTAAATCTTCTGAATAAAATAAAATAAAATATTCCGTAATCGTAGGTCGACTAAGACCATTTCAATTAAGTTATCTTAATATTCTAACGACCTGTAGCGTCAGCGTTTCTGTGTAACACGCGGCGACGTATCGTTTGGTTAGCCAGTCGTTTACCGGTAGCGTCTCGGGTGCCCGCCGACGTAATCTAAATAGGTTTAATTGATAATATACAGTGACTTAACTTTATCCTGTGTTGTTATTTATCGAACAATAATATCCCCTAAAGTGGTGACCCCAGACAAGTTGAACATTATTTGTGAGAAGTGTTATTTTGCAATAAGTAGGTAATATTTGGTGGTAAACGACTCACTTTGGCAGGCACCTCGGGTCGACGAACTTTTAAGTTGTAACTTCGGTTGCGTTGTTCGGTGAAACATGGCGGAAACTGATAAGACGGCCCCGTCAGTGGTGAAGGTGGAAGACGCAGGTTTGGCGGCGCTCTCCCTATCAGCCAGGATCCCGGAATTTTGGATGGACCAGCCGAAAGTATGGTTCATACAATTCGAGGCCATCATCGAACCACAGAAGACGAGCGACCAGGCAAAATACAACGCAGTAGTGGCTAAACTGGGTAAAGAAGCAATACAGCAGGTTACGGATATTCTTATAGAACCACCTGCGGAAAATAAGTACAATCACCTAAAAGCCAGACTGTTGCACGTATATGAGGAATCAGAAAACCGGCAGATTCAAAAACTCATCGGGGAGATGGAGCTGGGAGAACAAAAACCGACACAGCTGTTACGGCGTATGCGCGATCTGGCAAGAGGGAAGGTAAACGATGAGACCCTGAGCGTGCTATGGCAAAACCTTCTGCCGGCGTCAGTTCGTGGTGTCCTGGCCGTTACGGAGACCAACGACCTAAACAGGCTGGCCACGATCGCCGACAAGGTGCTGGAGAGCTCGAAAACGGCACACATATCGGAGATTACCCCGCAATGCAATACGTCGGGGTCTTCAGAAATTTTGGCCGAGATAGCCAAGTTAAGCGCGAGGTTATCGAGGATGGAGAGCAACGTGCGCTCGCGTCCCCGGAGTCGCGGCGGTGACGGACGTTCTAGATCGGGATCAAGGTCAGCGGTGGGCAGGCGCCGAGACGACCCCAACTGGTTGTGTTTTTACCATTTCCGATTCAGAGAGAGGGCGTCGAAGTGTGTTCAACCGTGCAGCTGGCAGAACAACACCAATCAGGGAAACTAGATAGTACGCAGTCGTCAACGGTGGGCGACTGCGCCAGTATTCAGAACCACCGTCTCAGCGTCCAGGACAAGGAAAGTGGGTTATATTTCCTCGTGGACTCTGGTGCAATAGTGTCTGTGTTACCACGTAGTAAGTGCCTTAGTAATAATGTCGCCCCACAGAAGTATGAACTATTTGCTGCTAATGGGTCGAGAATTAAGACTTACGGTTTAAAAACACTAACACTAAATCTTGGGCTAAGAAGAGCGTTTCGTTGGGCATTCATAATTTGTGACGTCAGCCAACCGATTCTGGGGGCGGATTTTTTGTATCATTTTAAGTTAACTGTAGACGTTTACGCTAGGAAGTTAGTGGATACTGTAACTAACTTGGGTGTGGCGGCAAAAGTGGTAAGCGGTCATGAGCAAGCCGTCAAAACCGTGTGTGAATCACACCCTTATTACGATATCCTAAGTAAATACCCAGAGTTAACGAAACCAATTTCTTTTAAGGAACCGTCACGTCATAATGTGTTGCACCATATAGAGACAACAGGGCCACCGGTTTATGCGCGAGTAAGGACGCTTCCGCCTGACCGCTACAAAAAGGTACGTGACGAATTTTTAGTAATGCAGGAGATGGGAATCTGTCGCCCGTCTAAAAGTGCGTGGGCGAGCCCGCTTCACGTAGTCCCTAAGAAGGACGGGAAAATTCGGCCGTGTGGAGACTATCGGGCGCTGAACGCTATCACAAAACCAGATAGATACCCAATACCGCACCTAAAGGATTTTACTTACATGCTGGCTGGTAAGACGATATTTTCCCGAATCGACATAAATAGGGCTTATCATTTTATTAAGGTGGCTCCGGACGATGTAGCAAAGACAGCTATAATTACGCCGTTTGGTTTGTACGAGTTTCCGTGCATGACCTTCGGACTGCGAAACGCAGCTCAAACTTTCCAGAGGTTTATGAACAATACCGTTTTACAAGACTTATTCGCCAAGCAAGAGGTAGGTAGAGATGAGTCATCTTTCGTCTTTTGCTATATCGACGATATAATGGTCGCTAGTACGTCCAAGGAGGAACACAAACGACACCTAGAAGCAGTATTCGCGAGCTTAGAGCGGTATGCACTCACAATTAACTTAGGGAAATGTAGTTTCGGTCAGAATAAATTGGAATTTCTAGGCTACGAGGTATCGCCACAGGGCATCAAACCACTGGATGAAAAAGTACAAGCGATTGTTAATTTCCCTAAACCACATACAGTGGAACAATTAAGAAGGTTCTTGGGGATGATCAACTTTTACCGCCCGCATTTACCTAGAGCCGCACAATACCAGTCTGAACTCAGTATTTACTTTAATAACGCAAAAAAAAAAGACAAAACGGCTATTGTATGGACGGAAAAGGCTAACCATGCGTTCGAGCAGTGTAAGGTAGGGCTACAACGTGCAGCGATACTTTCGTATCCAGAATCAGGTAAGCCCCTAGCCATTATGGCCGATGCCAGTAATAATTGTGTAGGTGGAGTTTTGCAACAGAAAATTAATGGCAAATGGGCCCCCTTAGGTTTTTTTTCGAAGAAAATGACTGAGGCGCAACAGAAATACTCTACCTACGACAGGGAGTTATTAGCGGTGTATCTTTCTCTACAGCATTTCCGTAACATGTTCGAGGGACGAGAATTGATTGTTTTTACAGACCACAAACCATTAACATACGCCTTTGCTAAACAAAGTACAGAGAAAGAGACACCAAGGCGAACAAGACAATTATTGTACATCAGCGAATTTACAACGGACATAAGGTACCAGGTCGGTTCTAGTAATTACGTTGCTGATTGTTTATCGAGAATTGAAACAGTGCAATGTCCGAATGTACTCGATTTCGAAGAAGTGGCGTGCGCTCAAAAGTATGATCAACAACTCGAACAGCTCTTATCAGTAAGTAATCCGAGCTTTGAGTTGAAGCGGATCGAGTTGCCCGGGTCAGATACAACCATACTTTGCGAGGCGACGACTGGTAAGTTGCGACCTTATCTACCGGCACAATTTAGGCGCGCGGCTTTCGATGCAATTCACAACATCAGTCATCCCGGCGTGCGTACCACCAGGAAGTTAGTTTCTGATAAGTATTTCTGGCCAAGTATGAATAAGGACTCAGGAGCGTGGGCGAAAACTTGTATGTCATGCCAAAAGTCAAAAGTCACAAGACACACTACTTCAGAGCTTGGCTCGTATCAACCGGTGGATAGGATGGAGCACGTCAACATCGATATTGTGGGACCACTACCTACAACAGCTGATGGGTATAGGTACTTACTGACAATGATTGACAGAAGGTCCGGGTGGATAGAAGCATGCCCATTAAAAGATATATGCGCAAAAACAGTAGCTAAAGCTTTCTACAGTGAGTGGATCTCGCGGTATGGTTGCACTGTAAGTATAACAAGTGACCAGGGAAGACAGTTTGAGAGCCGCCTCTTCGGGGAGCTCATGGTATTCCTAGGTATTAAAAAGAGCCGTACCACAGCTTACCATCCTCAGTGCAATGGAGCGATAGAGAGATGGCATAGGTCGCTGAAGGCTGCATTGATGGCAAGGTTAGCAGGGACCTCTTGGTTAGATGAACTACCTACAGTTTTGTTAGGTTTACGCGCCGCACCTAGAAACGACACCGGGGTGAGCGCGGCGGAGTTAACGTTCGGGCGTACTCTAGTATTACCGGGTGAGTTTTTTGATACGTCAAAGCAAGGACCGAAAGAAGATGAAGAGTACGTGCGTCAGTTGCGCGATGGAATAAGGAGCTGCAGGCTCAAGTCACAGCAGCACCGGGACACACGAACAACGTTCGTGCACCCGGATCTAGCAACTTGTAAAAAGGTATTCATTAGAAACGATGCAGTCCGCGCCCCTTTGCAGAGACCGTACACTGGCCCATACACAGTACTAGAGCGGAAAGATAAGTACTATGTTTTAAAAATTGCGAATAAACCTCACACTGTTTCCATCGACCGACTTAAGCCTGCGTATTTACTTAGCCCTGAGATATCGAACCAATTACCACTATTGCCGCCCACGCAAAGTGAGACTGTGTCAACAAAGAATGATGTTATTTGCGAGCCTTCGGTATTAGACAATAGAACCCTAGCATTAAGGCCTATTATTAAGAAACAAGACCAGCCGGTCAAAGTCTCACGTTCCGGCAGAATTATAAAAAAACCAGTAAGATTTGCAGTATAAGCACGCACGTGGAAGCATACATTATAATGTAGATATTCTTTATTTAGTTATTGCACAATATAATTAGTAGGTCAAATAATCAATAATATAAACTGTTTTGTATTCATTGTTGTCGCATAAACTTTTGTAAAACAGCGCAATTAGTATCAGTATGGGGAAGTCTCAAAGCAAGGAAATTATTATCGCACAAAACGCGAGTGCGAGTGCCGCAGGCAATTTCGAGACCCAAGTTAAACAACTAACTATTGTGTCGTGTGTTGCTCTAGCTTTGGTGTTACTGGCGATCTTATATTTTGGGTATCAAAGGTGTAATGCAAGAACCAAAAATTGGATTGGAAAACAGATGCAAGCATACGCGGGCCAAGCTCAACCCGTGGGCACCGCTCAAGCAACAACGCCGCATAAAGTTGTATTCACGGCATAGAGTGTAACTGTTTAATTTAAACCTATACGTCGTTATTTCTCAAGTATATATGTGTAATTTAATTTAATTTTTAAAAATGTATAAATAAGGTACTCTCGTGTCTCATAATCGTGTTAAATAAATTCATGTTAGTTATAATATATTAAACATAAGTTTTATCATAATCATGCAATGTATCAGTTGGCAGGCACCACCTAGCTAGGAATTTGCTGATTGTAATAAGATACGTCAACTGTTATGTTATAATAAGTAACTTAGCGAAGGTACAGTCCAAGTTAAAATGTGGTCAATTATTTTTATTTGTCATTTATTATGTTTGTTTTTTGGGTTGTTAATTTCCAAAAATCTTAAGGGGGGCTAGTGTAGCGTCAGCGTTTCTGTGTAACACGCGGCGACGTATCGTTTGGTTAGCCAGTCGTTTACCGGTAGCGTCTCGGGTGCCCGCCGACGTAATCTAAATAGGTTTAATTGATAATATACAGTGACTTAACTTTATCCTGTGTTGTTATTTATCGAACAATAATATCCCCTAAAGACCGATTTCTGAATTGAGTATTCCAGCTGAGAACAACTTAAGTATCGTTCTGTCGCATTGAAATCTTAACAACTGAAAGAGACAAAACGATACTTAAGTTGTTCTCAGCTGGACTACTCAATTCAGAAATCGGTCGTTAGAATATTAAGATTATTAAGAGTATTAAGAGATTTAACTTAATTTTCAGTATGTTCGTTGTGATTGCTTATATTTTTTGGTGTGGCAACAAAGTATCCAAAACATTATATACAATATTTTTATTTAGTACTCCACAACTCAAGTCAATTTCATAAAGATTACAGTCATAACTGAATCACAACTGCGCTGAGATACGAGCAATGATAATCGCAAATATAGACGGATCATTATCATTACCGTTCCGATTCCATTAATCATGCTGGTATTCCTGTATACCAGCCGCCCCTCACTCCCCGCTTTGCCCTCAGAATGCAACGTACAGACATGCCAGGGCATATCAATCCACCCTAAGGGAAGTACACTTGTCAGTCTGATGATTGTCAGTCTCAAATAGATCAGTGTTTAATGAACTAGATGAAGTTTGGTGGATTTTGAGGGAAATCTGGTTGTATATAGCTTGTTTAGGTATTTTTGTGCTATATAGTGTAAACACAAATACATTACTACAGTCATGACTATTGGTCCTTAAAAGGATTAGCCAGTGCTTCAGAAGGATTTCACTGACGCCATCATTTAAAGACTTTATAATTCAGCATTTTTTACCATACATACATACATACATATACTCACGGCTATAAATCCCTAAAAGGGGTAGCCAGAGCTGAGAAATTAGAAATTTCTCAGCCACTTTTGGAAGTTGAGTGGGGAAAAGATGGTAGAATAAAGGTTGTTGGTGATGGGTCTCAAACCGCATCGCCCAAAAATCCCTTAAAAAGCCCCAATACCGTTAGTCGCCTCTTACGTACACCCACCGGAAGAAATGGGGTAGTGCTATTCTAAGCCGACACTACACATTTTTTACCGGCAAAGAATAATGTGATAAAGTAAAGAGTATACCTTATTGAGTAAGATTAGCAAATCATAATAGCCACATTTTATATTTTCCACTATGATTTTCCGTTAAGGTCCAAAATCATTTTTATAAATATATGTGATCAGAAAATTCTTATTAATTAAAAGAACAAACGCTAAGAATGTCTAATTCACCTAACAAGCACAGTATTATTTATACGTAAAAGATATACGTCTACGTAGAACCTACACAAAAGTAATAAAAAAAATAGATGATGAAAACATTTGTTAACGAATACTTATAATTTTGATTATCACATAACGTGCAATTTTTGCCGTGTAGTGTCGGCTTAGAATAGCACTATTCTTCCGGTGGGTGTACGTAAGAGGCGACTAACGATATTGGGGCTTTTAAGGGATTTTTGGGCGATGCGGTTGGAGACCCATCACCAACAACCTTTATTGAAACATCTATTCCCCACTCAACTTTCAAAATTGGCTGAGGAATTTCTGATTACTTAGCTCTGGCTACCCCTTCTAGGGATTTATAGCCGTGAGTATATGTATGTATGTGCAATTTTACACCTTCTATGGCGTTTTTGGGCGGTGTTTCCTCTCGACGATAGCACACGGAACAAGTGATTGTATTTATATTATTTCCGGATCAAATAAAACTGAATATTATCCCAATATTCAATACAAAACCATGTATTATTATCCAAACGCCGGATAATCATGTCTGTCGGCTAGAATAAAACAACCCCTAATGCACAAAATCACCCCGCTTTATGTGGCTCAGTGCGCATAACATTGCGGTTTTCGAATTCATATACGGGCCCCTAATTAATGTTGACCAGACAATTCTAACAGATTGAATAATTATTTTCAGAGAGTGATGATGCATTAAACATTTACCGGAATTAGTAGAAAATAAAATGTTAGCAGTATGAAAGTAGACATGACGGTAGTTTGAGATAATATGGAATCTATTTATTTAATTAATCTACAAGCTTACTAAAGTTTAATACGTATTTTAAACGATGTAAAATTGAAGTAAGGCATGACGTCATATTAGATAGGGCAATGCGGAGGCAATTCGGTATGCAAAGTTTTTTTTTGGTATTTATTAAATATTTTTATTCGATAGTAAACACGAAAATAAAAGACTAATTTGAATATTTTCCATTTGAAATGAGTAATTGTAAAGTTATGATTTTTTAAAGATTGTGCAACTTTTGTACTTAATGACGTCATCGATCGATAAAATCACGTAGCGACATGCAAATGAAGCGAAATGTTTTATAAAAATGTTATTGATGGCAAAACATATCAAGAATTTGTGATCCCAAATGAAATTATTACGATATTATACTAAACAAACCTATGATTTTCGATATTTTATTAATAAACTGCAAAACCGTATGTCTTTGAAACAACATTGAAGGTCAAACACTGTTACAGTTTTTTGATAAAATAACAGTCATCTTAGCTTCAATTGATATAATTTCAAGAAAATATTGTTTATAACCATAATATCTCGAAATGGTTTTGTAATCAGCATCACTTTAGTAAAACTTTGCATACCGAATTGGCCTAGACCTCGCTTTTATAACATACCCTTTTTATATTATAAATCGATAAAGGACATCAAACTAAACAAATTTGCCTATCGAATGCCTATCTAAAATAATCGGAAAGCGAGAGAGAGAACTGGAAAATACCGAAAGAAGTTATGTTTTTGTTTACAGAGCGAAAAGCATAGATCAGATGTTTTTTTTTATTTATTTATTTTCACTGAAGCAAAGAATCTCATTCTTTACTTTCTCAGTTTCAACTAGGCAGTGATATTTTTCATTATTAAATATTTAGATCATTACAATATTTTAGATAGGCATTCCATAGGCAAAGTTGTTTAGTTTGATGTCTTTTATCGATTTATAATATAAAAAGGGTATGTTATAAAAGCGAGGTCTAGGCCAACTGCGTAGTGTATTTTATTATTATAGTATTGTATTATTTAAGGATAATCTAACAAATGTATTATATGTATTATATATTATGATTAAATGATATTTGTGTTCCAAATGTCACAAATTTTCAAATAATATAGCTACAACATACAATATAAAATAAATCATTATACTTTCACAATTTGTAACTTTATAACCACAATTTAGCTTAATGTTGACATATTTTATTTCCATACTTACATAGAGTACATTTAATAATGTACATATACGTTTCTTAAGAAAATTCTGTTATTAAGTTTGCTGGATTTTCATTAGTTTTATGTTAGCAACTTCATATATAGAAATCTGACTAAAAATAAAATAATTGTTGACAGTAGCACGTATGGTAAAGATGTGGTGAGGACAGCTCTTTATAACCTAACTCTTATGTATGAAACACTAAGCAACATGTAAAAATATTTTGAAACTTAAGCACTCAATATACCAAAATTTCATTATTTATATTAGTTTTAACTTTGCTTTCAAGAATAATATAAGTGAGTTTTTTTTTTTTTATCTTGCACTAATACATTTAAAACAAGTAATTTAAATTCAAGTATAAATTAGGGAATATTTTAACTTGATATTTGATATTAAGTTTATTAAAACACGAATTGAAACTCTCTGCAAAGTTAATTTGAATCTTAAAAGATGCCTTCGATGGCCTTTTAATAAAATTTATCGGGGGTTAAGGCAAAGTTGTGTGCACACCAAGCGCAGATCGTATCTCAATAGTAATGGACGTCCACGGTTCATAACTCATGTAGCAATGGGATAAGCTGTAAGTAAATCACACGATGAATACCGCATGCTCTGTCGCGCTGATAACGATTAAATATGGTGCGAATACTCATATTGTGTGCACTTAGCTGCACAAGCGGCAAAATTCCCATTAGTTTGAACCTACAATGTCATCACTGAATTCAATAATCAGCGCGCAGTTTCAATGCACATTTTAAACAAAGCAGTTTTTGTACAAAGCCGTTTTTGTTGAAGGTTTGCGTAAGTGTGCTCCTATCTTTTAATAAGTTTACTCGTTTAAGCAAATTTAAATTTAGAAACATAGTTTAGTTTAAAAGCAGACGATTCTGAATAAATTATAAAAATGTAAAGTTTTTAATCAATTAATTATTAAAATAATTATTTCATAAACCCCAAAACTTTGACTTTTACAAGTACGACTTTTACGGGTGCTTTTTAATAAGGCTTTCATGGTCTTTATCCATCTCTACTATATCGTAGCGCTAATGCAAATTATTTTTTAAATTTCTTACAATAACTTAATTTGTTTATCTTTTTTATTCATGAATCAATATAATATAATACATGCGTACATATCCCAGTGTATATGTTTTATTCATCAATAATTTTATGTATTTGTCACAAATTTACAATTTTTTATGTGGTGTTTATTAAAAATTTGTACAATTATTAGTTTAAATTAGTTAACCTACAAAATATTAGTTTACCCACTTAGATTTAATTATTATATCATATATTAAAAAAATATTAACTGTCTACCTATCAGTATGGTTCATTTACTGACCTTAGTATCCAATGGTTGTCTAGAAAAGATAGCTTAGAGCGATAACACAGCCAATTGTAGTTTTATTAATGAATATTATTTCTGTAACATGTCTGAATTATTATTTACTTTAAAGAGTTTTCTATTCTATCAAATTTTACAATGATGTGACTGTTTGAACATGTTAAGCAAAAGTAAACAAATAATTTTTGGTTACGTCACGATCTTAAGTCTACGATACAAGTAGCTGAAACAGCGTAGACTAGTCGTAGACATGCAACTGTCGTAGTCACATGTGGTCAACCCGTGTTGGTAAACATTTATCAGTTGATATTAATTCCATCTGCACAATGAACATAATAAGTAGTTCAAAGCTTTAAATCGAAAATACACATCGAATGTATATTTGTTCCAACACAAAATGACTGAACAATTAAACTCCTATATTTATAAAACTACATTCAAATCCAAACAAAACATAAATGCATCGATACGTTAACATATTCGAATGGTTCAATTTGAAAGCTCATTTAGCTGAATAACAAATGTATCGCTGATGAATCGGTCGGCGATCGCGGTAACGGTTAAATAGCGTGTGACTAATGTTGCCTAATAAATACATGGAATAGATATCTTTGTCGCACTGTACTTTGCATTATTGGTCGCGTTTTTAGTCGTCCATTCGAATTATTTTCGCAAAAAACATGTCTGTGTGCTATAAATTCGGCGGCTCGGCTGCACCCACCAAGCTGAAGAAGATGGTTTTCTGAATTTGTTTTATTTTCTTTTGTTAAGTTGAAACTTGGATTTTATTGAATTTGTACTTAAATATAAAGACAAATTAAAAGAGTGTTTTATGCCGAACGGATTGAGAAATAAAATGTTACCTAGTAATGTATGAAAGGGACAGCAAAATGTTACGCCTGATATTATTTTTGATTGATGTTTTCAATTCACAAGAGAAATATATGGTATATTCAAATATAAATATATTTTAATAATCCTAAAGTTAGCAGCTTAGACATTATCTGTGTGTGCAGATCTAATGATACAAATTTGAGAGATCTGGCTATTTATGGAAGGTGCACTTTTATGACATAAATTTCAGTTTTATAATGTACGTTTGGACCAAGTTTGACTGTGAGAGTGTATAACAAAGAGGTGCACTGCACTCTTGACTTTTAGTTTTTAGTTAGTCTAAGGTAAGCCGTATAATAATACAGTTCCAATTCAGTTCTTTTCTTACCAATTTAGCATTATATCTGTTATACATACAGCCGTATTTTTTATTCAAAATCGATGAACATTCGTTTAAAACATAAAAGCGGAACATGAACTCGATCAAAGATAAGTGAATAGCTCACCTCAAATTATAGGATCGTACCAGACACGATATTGACGGATTGTACGCAATACGAAACATGATAGTCCAGTGGGTAAGAACACCCGCCCGAAAAACAGAAGGGCGTGAGTTCCAATCCTGGGACGGGCCTACACCAATTTGTCTTTTCTAAAGTCATATATGTGGTTAATTTATCATGGTTGCTAACGGTGAGGGAAAACATCGTGAGGAAACCCACATGGCTGAGTTGTACTTAGTCATGTGACAGTGTATTCGTACAAAACGGCGATAGGCCTGCCCCCTATCACGTGAGTACACTGTCTAAGCAAAATGTGGGTACCTTCTCTGGAAACTAGATGGCGCTTGCCATGTGAGTTCAGGAGTATTGGTACCTCTGCCAACCCCTTCGGGGATAAAACGGCGTGAACGTTTATGTTATGTTATGTTACGTTTATGTACGCAAACTGGTTTTCCATGCTCCGCACTGTTATCATGACGCACACGCCATTGGGAATTACTAAACAGAGATCAATATATTGTTACGTGATTTCGATTGATGTTTTGTAATTTTGTACTTGTGGTTCGACATATCCGCAGTTTTGTTACAGAACTTAAATCAGGTGAGGGCTAATTGGTTTTAATTATATACAAATGTAGTTGGAATATAATACATTACCTTTACTAAGTGACTGCATACCATCACTTTATTTTCTTTAGTCATCACACGAACCGTTTATGATTTCAAGTTTTTAACGCTTTGTACACTTGTAAAACAACTTTTTTTTACATAAATGTAGTACATATTAGACACTCATCACATAAATCGTCTCTCAGCGGGGATCAAACCCGCAACCTCCGGACTGAGAAGCTAGTCACCTATCCGATCGGCCACGGCTGTCGTCCAATTTTAAAATTTAATTCATTTATCTTCGCTTTCAGAAAGCTCGTGGATTCATTACATCTTGTATAGCCAAACTCAAATGTAAATGATTTCAGCAGACATTTGTTGGTCTAAGCGTATTGTGTTTGCATGCGAAAGGCCCATAAGGTGTAGCCACTGCCCTAATACCAGTTTGAGGAGTTTCGTTACGACAAGCTTGCATCACCGAAATTTTATCAAACAAAAGCAAATAAAGCGAAGGGTTCCCCTCTGCAATGTAATGTGAAAACTTCAGCCTTCTAGGGTAATTTAAAACAAATTATTGTTGCTACTCCGTGTTTTTGCAATATTCTTCCATTGACACTATTTCTGTTGAACATTTTCCTCTTTGTCTTTATTTCCGACTTTGCACAAAAGTTTTTGGAAACACTTTCTTCGTGAAAGATTTTATTTTCAAGTCAAACTTGAATAAATAATGATAGTATTTTGTTTGTTTTATTACAGTTATATAAACTATTTAGCCATACCAAACACGAATAAAATTTTAAGCTAGCTTAAGCAAACATTGTCGAAACAAAATGCACTCTAGTTTTACACTTATGTCTAATTAGTTTTAAAAACTACTTTATTTAAAGTCCAATTAACAGAAATCGGAGGTATCAATACAATTTCAGTAGAAACCCGACCTAGACAAAACAAAACACAATATCGAGCTTGATTAAGCTCTAACGAACGCACCCTCTCAAAAATGTTTAACAAGACTATTCAGTTTTAATTAAACCAATATTAAAAGCGTCTACAAATTCTAATGCCCGAAAGGGTAGAGCGAATATAGATATGGGTATCAGTACAAGTGCAGGGTGGGTTGTTGCCAAACCTCAGGCAGAGCCAACACGATCATGTATTGTCGGTCTCGAGCCCACACAATGCTCTAGTCGATAAATTAAATTGCATCGACCGCACAACATGTATACAATATTTGTTAATAGGCAAATAATCGAACTAACATAAACTACACAACAGGCTAGGGCTAGCGTAAGTGAATACTGATTGTGAGCTTATGTATCGATATTGATAGTAGTCTAATCGATTTCGATCACTGGCGAGGGGAACTGGCCGACGATTTTCCGACTATAATTTACGTAATTGAATTAAAAATTACGATCACAATTTTCATTCAGTTAAGCGTAGCTGGGCGTGTTCGTAATATGATTTGTCATAGTATGTTAGGTTTATATTTACTATTTATGAATACAATTATAAGTGTTATGATAAAATTATTAAGAAATATTTTTATTCCAAAAGTTATTTGACTTCATATTTTAAACTATATGTATATGTACATTAATCTAACGCTTCAAACACATGTATTTTTTAAGCTCACAATATGTTTGACTAATCTTTGTAACATCTGCAAAAGTTTATGAAAATAACAACATATGGTAATATTTTCAAATAATGGGAAATATTAAATCACCAAGTCTAACTTCTTTATACTTTATATATATTTATGTACTTTAACTGAGACAAACAAATCAAATTAAAGTAGAACGGAGTCGATAGGACCGGCAAAGCCACCCAACAACCACTGATTATTCCGAAATCAAAACAATCCAATCGCAGCTCAATACCACGTCCGTGAAGCACAAAAGGAAAACACTTGTAATGTTAGTGATCAAATAGAAAAGAGCAACCCCTTAAGTAAATCAACGTACAACTCAGACAAACAGAGCACAGAGTTGTGAATCGATTGTGAGAGGGCGGCTCTTATCTCGCCGCCGCGCACGTGTGAACCCCGTTCAATTTTAATTTCATGCTCAAACAATGACGCTATCGAGCCACCTATTATTTTGTATCGCACAGAGGGTCGAGTTCATCTAAATCCGCCAGATAAGCCGGGATCTCTTTGTCGACGTCTGATCTCGATGGCTAATTCGAGAACTCCGGCTCATTTTACGCGACAAATTTTAATTTGTACTCGCAATATCGAATTGTGTCGCTCCTTTTCTTTAGCTAAAACATTTATTTTCCCGCGTATTTCTTTTTATTGTCGTTTTAATAGACTGTGGTAATTGTTTTATAAATTAGGAAATGTGCAGAACATTGCATGAAGCATAAGCTGTTTCTGAAATGGCCTTTGCCTTATAAATAAAAAATGATTATAAACTATAACTTAAAACGATAGGAAGGAGTGTTACTTACAATTTAAATCACTTTTTTTTGTATCAAATAAGTTTTTTTTTATGTCAAAGGCTCCTTTTACGAGAAGAAAAGTTTTAATAAAAACTAACTCATAGTGTTTTATTATTATTCAATAGTAAACTAAAATAAACGTTGTAATAGCCAAATACTTCAAAAAGTTTAATAAAAGCTTTATAAATAGTAGGAACGATATTTGATTAAACGAAGTTTATCCTCTTTCAACCCCTGGGATTGGAATTAGTGGGGTCAGAATAACTAGACAAGTTAGGTTTTCATGAACATAGGGTGCATTACTCCGAAACATGCAGTGCCTACAAATACGCTCATAAACTGTGTAATCAACAAACTACTAGGTAAAACTTTTAATATTTGTGATATGTCTCTCTCGTAAGTATATAAGTTAATGAGATTGGTTTAATAAATTTAAGACCTCTGAATGCTTTCATCATAGAATGCACGAATAAATGGGGTATAAATTCACAATAGGAGTGGCCAGATCTTTAGATAAAACATAATAAACATAACATAAACATAAGAATAAAACATAACATAAGATCTTTAGAATTAGATTTTTTCGATGACTTTTTTTTAATGGGACTTTTTGGGGGATACATACATATACTCACGGCTATAAATCCCAGGAAGGGGTAGCCAGAGCTAAAAAATTAGAAATTCCTCAGCCACTTTTGGAAATTTGAGTGGGGAAAAGATAGTAAAAATAAAGGTTGTTGGTGATGGGTCTCCAACCGCATCGCCCAAAAATCCCTTAATAGCCCCATTCGGTTAGGCGCCTCTTACGTACACCCACCGGAAGAAATGGGGTAGTGCTATTCTAAACCGACACTACACGGATATTTTGGGGGATATGTATTAAAAATATGAGATGATTGGTGATGGGTCACCAGCTAGCTCACGAAACAATTGCTTGAGAACTTGTAATAGCCTAAGTTGCCTCTTACAGCACCCGCGGGAAGCAATGGCTTAGTGCTATTCTAAAACACTATTCAATTAACACTATAACGGTGAGGGAAAACATCGTGAGGAAACCCACATGGCTAAGTTGTACTTAGTCATGTGACAGTTTATTCGTACAATACGGCGAAAGGCCTGCCCCCTATCACGTGAGTACACTGTCCATGCAAAACGTGGGTACACTGAACACCAGGTGACAATGTCACGTGATGTTCAGAAGTATTAGTACCTCTGCCAACCCCTTCGGGGATGTTCAGCGTGAACGTTTATGTTTATGTTACTATACAATTCAAGTCAAAATTACACAGCTAACACAAATATCATGCTTCGAAGTTGGATTTTAAGTATTATCAAGCAGTGTTGGATTATAAAATTGATGCCTTAAATTCTTGTAGATATGGCCGTTGGGAGTGATATGTGTTATACTATATTTTAAAAACAGTAATTATTATATGCGTTTGGCCACCAACCCAAAATATAAGTATAATGCATACTTTTCATACATTTTAATATCTCAGTGAAAGTTCTTTTAAAGAGTGTTTTTACCTTGATAATATGATACCATTGATCTTTCTACTTTCTTTTTTAATGATGGCCTAGACGTTTATAAATAATTAATTACTAGCAGCCACGAAACGATGTATTTTATTTCATGGCTGTCGATACATTTTCATGAAATGGTTACTTACAGTACAAATGCTTTTGTGGAGGAAATGGGAAGATCTTCCGCCAGGCGGTGGTATGCCTGGGGACCGCGGTCCAACTGTATTAAGTTGGAACTTGTATATATAGTAAATTATTTAGAAACTTCGATTGCGCGATGTACGATTTGTATGGCGAGTCTTGATGACGCGTGTGACGTATATTACTTGGGTTCGTGTTGCTGTGGAATGTGATTCATCTTGCACTGTCAGCGTTTCTATGTAGTGCGCGTCATTGTGTACTGACAGCGCGTCGCTACATTACTCCCCCTCCAACAGGAAATTCTTGACTCCATATCTTCGTGCCAGTGTGTGTATGCTCGACGGCCATGTGTGCCGGAACCTCAATGCTGACTCCAACAGCCTCGGTGTGGGTGCCCCGTTGCGTGTCCCATTGCTGCCGTGCTGCGAGTCGTGTCTCTTGAGCCGTGGATTCGAAGCGCTTTGTCTGCAGTCCTTTGATATCCTTTTTGCTGCTCGTACTTGTCTGGCCAATCCAAATGACTCCTTGTGCTTAGAAGGACGCCATCGTGTTCTGTAGTCGGTGGTCACCAATGTGGAGGAAAAGGGAAGACCTTCCGCCAGGCGGTGGTATGCCTGGGGACCGCGGTCCAACTGTATTAAGTTGGAACTTGTATATATAGTAAATGATTTAGAAACTTCGATTTCGCGATGTACGATTTGTATGGCAAGTCTTGATGACGCGTGTGACGTATATTACTTGGGTTCGTGTTGCTGTGGAATGTGATTCATCTTGCACTGTCAGCGTTTCTATGTAGTGCGCGTCATTGTGTACTGACAGCGCGTCGCTACACTTTTATTAGTATTTTTATTATAAATAAATTACAATAATGTTGGGTCTCCAACCGCATCGCCCAAAAATACCATAAAAGCCCCAATACCGTTAGTCGCCTCTTACGTACGAAAGAACGTTTAACGGTGGGTGTACACCCACCGGAAGAAATGGGATAGTGCTATACTAAGCCGACACTAAACAGCAAACTTAACTTAAAAATCATTTAAAATAAACACGGTCATAGAACTAAGATCAAGTAAATATGGGTGTCAAGTACAAAGAATTTATAAATAATCTGATTCAAGATATTTGAATTTCCGTTATAAATACGTATCGCATGTTTCGTTTTTGTTAAACTACAGACATAAAGTAGAAAACCTAATAGGAAATAACAGCTCAACAAGCACATTAAGTTGCAAAGTGGTTTGATAAACACAGACTCGAGGGTCAAAGCGATCATGGATTGGAAAATGCTGAATCATTGCAGGCTCGCAAACAACTCGTATTGTACAATGTTTTATTAATATGTACAAATTTTGGTACTGTAACACTATTATACTGAATTATTCATACAGAAAATATTGTAAAGTAACTTTGCTCTGTTGTTTAATCTGTTTAAATTAGTTGATTGGTTGTTGGTTAATTTAAACTTAAAAGGCAAAGTACATCCCTACATATATTCATATACTCAAGGCTATAAATCCCTAGTAGGGGTTGCCAAAATAACGGTTTTTTGTGATGGGTCTCCAACTGCATCGGCCAAAAATCACTTAAAAAACTAATAAAGCACTTATGAGGCAAAGTGTCCCTTAATTTTACAATATTATTTATATGTTGTCCAAATTTGGAAATAAATATTGATAAGCAATATCAGCTTAAGGATTAATTGGTTCTCTTAGACTTTAGATTAATATAAACTTGAACTCCAATCCTATAACAAAAGAGGTGCAAATATTGTCAGCTTTATCATTTACATACAAACATACGTATACTCACGGCTAGACATCCCTAGAAAGGTAGCCAAAGCTTCGAAAAAAGAAATTCCTCAGCCACTTTTAGAAGTTGAGAGGGTAAAAGATTTTATAATTTAATCCCCATAATACACTTAAAGCAAGATAACTAAAAACACAGTTAATAAAACAATAGCCAACTTCAAAAGTCAAGTGGTCCTAATTGCATAAATTTAATTATTCTAATTTTTGTCAGTCCAAGTTTAGGCGTCTAAGTTGTAATGGATAAACTTGTAATAAGAAAACTTTGAGATCTCACTGCGCTATCATCTTATCAGACTAATGAGCTCGACTTATCTGCTCTACTTTGTGTCTCAAACTAGTATTTATGGATATTTATTTGTTTGTTCATTATTATTACTAGGCAGCATTATTTGCTTAGAATGTCACCTCTTTCTACCCAATGGAGTGGTCAGAGGCAACTAAGGGTATGGGGCTTTTTTAAGTGGTTTTTGGGTGGTTGGAGACTTATCAATAACGATACTTTATTTCTACCATCTTGTTCCTTATTAACTTTCAAATGTGGGTGAGGAGTTTCTTTGCTCTGAAGTTCTGGCTACCCCTTTTTGGGATTGATGGCCGTGAGTATATTGAACGTATGTATGTAGTATATGGTATCATCAGTCACTTGACATGTCTCTTCCATGTTGTTCAAAGTTATAGTATTGGCGATCACATAACTTTCAAATGATTACCGTCACCATATTCAAAAATCTGTGTTAAAGTAACCGTGATAGCCCAGTGGGTAGAACACTCGGTTATCGTGCAAACGACTAGTGTTCAACTCCTGGGTCGGGCCTACACCAATTTGTCTTTTCTAAAGACATATGTGTGGTTAATTTATCATGGTTGTTAACGGTGAGGGAAAACATCGTGAGGAAACCCACATGACTGAGTTGTACTTGTCATGTGACAGTGTATTCGTACAAAACGGCGATAGGCCTGCCCCCTATCACGTGAGTACACTGTCCATGCAAAACGTGGGTACTCTGAACACCAGGTGACAAAGTCACGTGATGTTCAGAAGTATTAGTACCTCTGCCAACCCCTTCGGGGATATTCGGCGTGAACGTTTATGTTATGTTATGTGTTAAAGTAATGCGCGTAAGTAAATTTACGTAAACTATTTTCGGTGCTATAGATATTCTTGTCCTTTTCCTCATTACTACCAAACCTTTTCATTAAAAATCATAATTTACAACCATTAATTTATATTAACAGTAAATACTTATAATAATTTATAAACGTACCAATTATATTCCAAGTACAGCAGTAAATACTGCATCCGGAACATTCGAGTCTCCTTTTCATTATTAGCCGACAAACATTTGTATTTAATATATCATCCAAATAAAACACATTGGGCGCAATAAGCATTCTTACAACTCAGCCTCCCCGTGCATTTCTGTCTGCGTTCACTTGTTTGCTCACAGTACTGATGGAAATTCATTGTTTGCATTATCTCAATTAAGTCTCCATTTTGTATGCATCAAGCTACGAATTAAATACATACGGATAAGTCTGTAAGCGTAGGTTTCCATTCCAAACATTATTGAATATAAATATTCAACAAATCAAGACGAAAAAGGACTATTAGAAACGTTTCCCTATTATTACGGATGAACAGTTTTAATATTTTCCAATAGGCTATTTGACTAAGTTTTGAATACTATCCTACGGTGTTAATTTGTTTATAAGGAGCCCTAAAAAAATATTTTTCTGTCTTCATTTTAGCTATTTTATTAAAAAATCGAAAAAGAAAATGCAATATTCAAATGCGCCGCGAAAACGCGACTTTAAGTAATATGGCGGCTGTAGCACAAATGACGTCAATTCCGCATTAAACACCAATTAGCGAAGCGATACACAGTCTGTTTATGCGCGATCTACGTCATTATAGAAATAGCCAATCACGGTCGTTTTTAGTCACGTAACAGTTGCATCAAAAATACTTATTTTAGAAGACGGATTTTAGTGAAATAATGCAATATTTTCATCTCGCATTATTACAGAGTGCTCCAAAAAAGAAATATTAAGACTAATGAAATAAAAGAAATGTATATTTTTATTACAGTCAAATAGCCTATTAATTCGATTTAATTATTATTATTTAAAGTAAATTGTGTCGTGTAAGTTGGTGTAGCCTCAAAATGTAGGACTTTTCATTAACAAACCCACAAAATTCTTTATCTTCATGTTGATACATAGAGATCTCTAAAGTGTTGAGAAATTATCAGACGTACTTCGTTTTTAAAATTCATTAAGCATGCATCAGTTAAGTGTACATTTAAATACATCAAACATTGTGCCGAGTGCGACGAGAGCGCACTCTATCGACGCGTTTCGCGAACTACGCCTCCCGGTATTAATTGAAATCAAACAGAAATAATACGCTGATTGCAACAACCAGCAATTCGTTAAAACTGTATCATTTTTATTTCTCTTTCAGACTATACAGATATGAAAGCTATAATTTTGTGGCTATCGGTATGCTGGCGAGTAAAAGAAATCAATTTTTGAAATAAAATTGCAGTTTTTATTTTTGTTAAAACGCAATCGTTTATTTGTGTCAATAACCTATTAACTTATGCCAGTATTAACTCCATTTATTGTATTACCCTAAAAAAAGTGTACTCTGGCTTCGTGCGGGTTGGCGGACTAACCACTACTACCGTAACGAATGACTTTATTTTTTGATAGTATGGTGAAAAAACAATGTGATTTAGTTCATGCCCATGCTTTACAAACATATTTAAGTACCAATGTGGACCCTGCAGGGCACATCAATATAAATGTAAATATAAAAGAGTAGGGTAGTTTATTTACAAAGAAGCGTAAATTGTTAAAATCTAAAAACTTTAGTATATCAAAACTTAAAATTTTAATTTAGAAGCTATACAGGCCCAGTAACCTTAGCCACTCTTACAGGAAGTGCCGTACGTATGACTTCGTACTATTAGAATTATCCCTATTTCTCTGTTTCAGCACAATTAAAGTTCTGTATTCTTTTGTTGCTGTAATACCTATTTTTGATTTTAATTTTACTAAGTTATCGACGTAGAAAACTTTTCATCATGGAGGCTATAGTTGAATTGAAATGGATTTTTTAATCATCTCATACTTTTAATTAAACAATTAATGTCGGTATTACTAAATGTACAATGTTATTTTTGGAGGACTAGCGTTAATTGGATTCTTCGGCGCCGATCACTGTGATTTTTTAATTACCTGCTGCAAAATTTATGACGTATATTATTTCAATACCGACTGCACTACGCCGGTAGAGTGCGGGTAGACAGACTAACGAATACTACCGATTAGTAGGCCAGACCGAAGGCTTATTGAACGAAATTATCAACTTACTTACTTATACTCACGCCCATTATTCCCATTGGGGTAGGCAGCGACTGCCGATCGCCACTTTGTACGATTTTGACAAACATCTCTTGCTTCCATTACATTCAAATTATCAAATTTCTCGAATGTCGCTTGAATTCAACTTGGTTGAATCTCAAAACGTGTTTATTTTTTCCTTTATACTTTTCACTTCGGATGATATCAGGCTCATTGGCTTTTCAAAATCTATTTTTTCATAGAACTTTTATCCGCTCAATCTATCAAAGCAACCGTAATATAATATCGCATAACTTTCTAAATACATAAGTGTACTGAAAACCAGGACCAGGCACCAGAACTGTATTGTGCAATGCCTTTTCAGACTTCGATGGCTCTACATCAGGGTGTTCATCTTATTTTCTCTCAATATCTTAATCATTACATTGTTTAAGTTTCGCAAAAAAATCTTTTTATACTGCTTATACACCTATAAAAGAAACTCCTAATTCACATTTGGAAGTTGATAGGGGACAAGAAAGAAGAAATAAAGTATCGTTGGTGATGGGTCTTCAACCGCATCGCCCAAACCCCACTTTAAAAAGGCCCATACCGTTAGTCGCCTCCTACAACACCCGTACGTAGAAAGGGGTAGTAACATTCTAAGCCGGCACTAGCCTGTGAAAAGATATATATAGTACCTAGTTGCACTTGCATTATGAAAATAATAACCCTTATGTATCGCAACGTTCAATTATAGCGTTTAATAGTTGCACAACATTCCAACAGTGCTGATGTTAGCTAAATACCGATCAAGTTTGTAGTAGCACTGCGCATACCGAACTGACTATATCGCTCGGATCATTTCAACTATCTGACACGTCGAGGAATTTCTATTAGTTGAATAGTGCGATTATTATTTTTATTTGTTGGTAAATTAATTCTAGTTTAAATTACTATTTTTTTAATTTATGTCGAGTTTCGTCGTTTAAAATTATAAGTGTCAGAAAAGTGTTTTTAACCATAATAACGTGGATTTCATAAAAAATTAAACACAAGTTTTATTTTATAAGTAGGTTTCACATTTTATTATTCTGTCTGTGTGTATCACATTATTCTCGATGTTTGAATCCATTGTAATTCGGTATGCAAAGTTTTACAAAAGTTATGTTGATTACGAAACCAATTCTAGATATTATGTTGTTAAAACATATTTTCTTGAAATTAAATCGAACAAAGCTAAGATGACCGTTATTTTAACAAAAAACTGTAACAGTATTTGACCATCAGCGTTATTTCAAAGACATTCGTTTTTGCAGTTTATTAATAAAATATCGAAAATCATAGGTCTGTTTAGTATAATATCGTAATAATTTCATTTGAGATCACGAATTCGTGAAATGTTTTGCAATCAGCAACATTTTTACTAAACATTTCGCTTTATTTGCATGTTGCTACGTGATATTTTCTATCGATGACGTCATTAAGTACATAAGTTAAAAAATCTTTAAAAAATCAAAACTTTACAATTACTCATTTTAAATGAAAAATATTCAAATCAGTCTTTTATTTTCGTGTTTGCTATTGAATAAAAATATTTAATAAATACCAAAAAAAACTTTACTAAGACTACTAACTTTCTCTCCAATTTCATTTACTAAGTTATCATCACCGTACCTGCAATATAAATAGTGTCAAATTAATTTATTGTACTGTACTGATATTGGCTCACCTATCTGAGAATATAAATGTGCATGCAATATTACTATTTTAATATGACAAAATAGTATTATACTTGTAAAACCGGCCAAGTGCGAGTCGGATCGCGCACTAAGGGTTCCGTACTATCATATATATAGAAAATCCCGTTTGTGTGAAAATCATGGGAGCCAAATTAGGTGAGTAATTTGATTTATGACGTTTAAAAATAGAACTACGGGCTAGATCTCATTCAAACCAATTTTCGTTAGTAGTTTGTATAGTAATACACATCATATATTTTTTTCAGTATTATCATGCCCATATTTTAGAAGTTACGGGGGGGGGGACACACATTTTAGCACTTTGAAAAAGTCTCTCGCGCAAACTATTCAGTTTTGAAAAAAATGATATAAGAAACCTCAACATCATTTTCAAATACCTTTTGATAGATACCCCACACGTATAGGTTTGATGAAAAAAAAAATTTTGAGTTTCAGTTCTATGTATGGGGAACCCTAAAAATTTTGGTATTTTTTTCAGATTTTATTTTAAAATCTTAATGCGGTTTACAGAATACATCTACGCACCAATTTCCAATAATGTAGTTCTTATAGTTTCGGAATAAACTGGCTGTGACATACGGACGGACGGACGGACAGACAGACATGACGAATCTATAAGGGTCCCGTTTTTGCCATTTGGCTACGGAACCCTAAAAAATAGCTGTCAAAATGAGTGACGCATGTGTCTGTGGAATATGTATATTACTTACGAAATAATCTTTCAAACATACACCTTATTTCACACGCTGTGCACATGACAATGTACCGATTTCTCTGGAGTCAAAATGTATACCTTTTTTTGTAATATTAATTTCGTTGGTACTATAATGTGATTGTTTTTTTTGGAACCAACATGAAAATGTACTTATAGTTGTTGTTTGACTTTTCTTCATTTATGGGAAAGCAAAAAATAGAAATAAAGTTTTAATAAGACTTTATTAAAAAATAATTCTCTATAAAACAATTTCTAATATAATTTGTACATGGAATACTTATAAACCTCATAATTACAAAATATTTTATTTCAAATGTAAATAAACCTCAAAAAACCTCTAAAACTTCACAACGTAAAATCGTTGGGCCCTTGTCTGTTAAATGAAGCTCTGATTTCGACGTATTCTCGTGAAGTGTAAAAGCATGTTTTGGAAATATGAGAGTTTGTGGGAAAAGGGGAAAGTTTCCCATGTGACAGGTACCTGTCCGGGGGCAACTCAACTTTTTGCTATTAACCGTTGCCCTTGTTTTGGCTCATTTTGGGGTTCAATGAGGACGCTCCGTTTCAAAACTGCAATTTACTTTGTGGAGCATTTGAAAGGATATTGTTTTTTTTTGTATTCTAGATGTTTTTAAAATTTTTCACTAACGTATTATCATGATATTGGATTGTACAAAAAATAAACTGTTGATAACAGGATAAGAACTGTTACATAATCCTAATTACAGTTACATGATATTCATCAAATATTCATCATTACCAAAAGTCATTGGCTTGTCGTTTTTAATCAAATTGTAAATACTTGTTTTTGAAATAAATACCTACCGAATGCAGTGTTTGTGTAAGTATTTTCAAGCTAAAAGGTTTCAAATTTCTTCAATGTACTCGAACAAGAATGTTATATTTCAACAAAATATCTCACCTCTCGAACTTCCAAAGGTAGCATAAAGGATGGCATACATATAAGGCGGGGGCAGGCTCGTAAAGTACTTCTTACAAGTCTAGCTTTATCCCGAGGGTATATCGGACCGCCTTAATAGAATACTGACAGGTATCGTTCCATATTTCATACTGGAGCAGGAATGTCTAGCACGCAACTCGCTGCACGTGCACGGCGAATATTGGTCAGTGGCGAGCGGAACACTGACCACTCAGTGTGTGGAATTCTTTGCAGGGAGTTATTTGTAGATAGTTTTTTTAATCCGAATTAAGAAAGTTTTACAAAAATGTAATGCGACTTGTTTATAAGTCCATTTTTGTAAGCAAGTATTTTAGCATATTATTTTTTTAGTCACATAACATATACCCATAATTATATGTGGCCTAAATGCTTATGTTGAAGCATATTTAATCTATAACCAGTTCTGAATTGCTCATATTCAGTCGTCCACACTACCATAGTAAGTCATTCAGTAAGTAGTAATTTGAATTTTAAGGGCAATCAATACTAAGAAATTATATACAAAGTTTAATTAATATTTTTTAATAAAACCATAAAAAAAGTAATAGCTTCTCATAAAACTCCATAAAATATGAGTTTTCAGTCAAATATCTTATCAAACAAACATGACGAGTTGCTGACAAAACAGCCCCATACGTAACAAAGCGCAATTAAACAAACCACCGTACAGTCACCCCCAATTACCTTGTTAGTTAATAACTCAAATAAGCAGGGACAAAAAATCACAGTACTAGCTCTTTTTCTCTTTAAGAGTTTTATAATTAGCTATCCTTTTCTTGCTCGTCGTGACGTATACTTTATCTCTCTAGTTGTGTATGCTCTAAGGATTTCACCATGTAATTTAATTATAAATAATTTATTTAATCTGTGTCTGTTGTTTGTCCATAGTAAATCAATAAACAATAAAATATTTATTTGCGTATTCATTGCGTGACCATTCCATAAATTCACTTTGATAAGTGTCGGCCACAGTGTCGGCATAGCTTTATTTGTCTTAAAGTTTACAAAGTTTTTGTGCCGTCTATCTATAGACAAAAAAGTTTTATCTAGCTTTGTGTCATATTGACAGTGACAGCAAGTAAGTTACTAATTGTAAAATTCGGAAAAAAGTTAATGCGGAGTTGTGCGCGATAAAGATAATGTTTTTCATTGAATAATTTCACAAAATAATGCAGTGAACAATATGACTGTTTGGGAGAAAATTAAGGATGGCGATTGCTACGCAGTCGGTAAGTCAAATTGTATTTGAAACTCTTGTTTATTTTATACTACAAGTAAAATGAACGATACGTGTCATTATCTAAGGTGGTCGAAGTAGTCCGGTATTCGGGCTTGGTTCATTATTATTTTACAGCCAGCGGGGAGAATTGCATCGGGGCCGTGGCAGCGCAGCCTTAGACTGCGCCGTGGCATTTCGCTACAAAACCACAAGCTGCGTTGGTCATTACTCTTGACATTCAAAATTTCCCCTTTCTATATTAATTTTGTGGGTTTCTTGTCGTTTATTTTGAGCTTGGAAATAAGAAATAAGTCAGTCTCTTTGAAAGTGGAGTCGTCTATCATATTAATTTAAAATCTTTATAAGTAAATTTTTAAGGAATGTTTTTTCCGCTGTACATTAAAATTAGTTAATCATGGTTGTTAACAGTGAGGGAAAACATCTTAAGAAACCCCACATGACTAAGTTATTTTTGTGGCGGCAATAGACGTAGGGGACAGCCAATCCCGTGAGTACTATGTCTTAGCAATACGTGGGTACTCTGAACATCAGGTGGCAACAATATCACATGATGTTCAGAAGTATTAGTGCATATCTCTGCCGACGCTTCGGAGAAAAAAAGGCGTGAACGTTTGAGTCTTTGATTAAAATTAATGTGATGGCCGGAAGGAGCATTGCTGCTAGAAAACCTTTTTAAAGGTTTCATTTACCTTAGATTATTTGTACGACTCGCAAGAAAATATTACATATATCCTTTTGTAACCAATTAAATTTAAAATTAACATTATTAGCTCTGCGGCGGTCATTTAAGGATGGCATATATTTAAAACTGGAAGGAAGTGTGTGTAGAGTTCGTGACCGCTCTGTAGTAAATCCAATCTAAGCGGCAGTATTCTAAAAAGTCACCCACCATGATGGTTCACTGTCCTAGTAATATTTGGATGATAGGTATGAAAATAAAAAAAAAAACCTACTGACCCTACATCATGCACTATCATGTGTAATGTGATCACCAATAAAACCCCTATCACGTGACTGCTTTGTCAAAGCAAAAATGTAACGTGATATAAAGAAGTATTAGAGCCTCTGCAAACCCCTTCGGGTATTTACGGCGCGAACGTTAAGTTTGAGTAATAGAAACGCGGATTATAGTAGCCCAAAAACCCCCACTATTCGATTAAACATCATTTGAGCACACATGTGTAATTTATAATTACACTGAATTAGTAGCCAAGACCCATCATCATCAAGCACTTCACAACACGACATTATCTTAATGTTTGAATATTTAGGTGATTTTAGACAGCAATATCATAACCAAGCTAAAACATCGTACAAACTTTATTACTCGATAATCCAAACTTTTCCAAACCGATATCTCTGTGCCATGAGCCTCTTGAACATGCCATTATAGACAAAAAGTCAAACTATCATATTTAAAATAATGTAAAGAACAAAACAGTCTTTGTTTAGTGTTAATATAAGCTACAAATATTTTTAATACACAAGACCACATAAAGTTGTTCTGTTCTGCTATCATTTTTATTTAATATTCCACACATACTTCCTCATATAATATAGTTCTGACACTATTCTTCACGGAAAATATTACTATATGAAAAGTTTACTCATGAATAAAAGTTAAAACTCATTCGGTAGCCGCCTGCAGCTCTGTTAGTTCACTCCGCTTAAACTAAAAGCTAGCTTTAATAATTACATTTCAAAAACTGAACTAGTTTAATGAAAAAATAAGTAGGAAAACCGCAAAAAACTGACTGTACTCTAATGCAATTGCATACATTTTTTGAAGTGTCGGAAAGGTAATGCGATGTTGTTCAGAGGTGCGAACTAACTCTCATATTACTGAAAGACAAAACGAGTCTAGGAGAAAAAATACTTCTGCATCGCAACCCTTCCAATGCAAGCAATAAATTAACGTGTTACCTAGCTAGTAAGATTTGTTTTCAATCGCTTTTGAATAAAGCATAAGCTCTTCTATCCCAACTATTACCTCTTATCCTTAGAGAGCCGTGAAGAATAGACTCGAGTCACCCTACACCCTCGTGAGTTCATTCAAATGTGTGCTCTGTTATCTCGTAAAAAAGTCTGGATCCTAATGGAGTTAGTCACAGGCTTCGGTTTGAAAATGCGATCGTGTCGGAGCCGCAACGCGTCAAAGTGTAAAATGAGGAGTATTTCGATGTCAGTGGAAGTCATTAGGATAGAAATGAATGAAAATTGCGTGCATATTTATCTCACAAAACTTAATAATATGAGTGGGAATGTAATATCGAAATAAAGTCCCGCGGCTCTTAGTATTCTAATGATAATATAATCAGATATTTTTGGGAAAAATATTCAAAAATATCCGGCAAGGCATCTGAATAAATAATGCTTCACAGGAAACTCGGTACAAGTCCCATAAATTATTCTTAAGGTCAAGAAAATGTAAGCTGGCTTGAAAAAGCGTATTTTTGATCCAACATTACGATTTATTGTTAAACCGTTTTTTGAATGAAACTTAAACGTTTAAAATATTCGTTAAGTATTATAAATGCTTAAATACGTAAAAGTTAAAACGAAATAATCATAAAATTGCTGTGGACGTTTGAGGTTTTTCAGTGTACTTAGATAAGTAGTTAAAAAATATTAATCTCAGAAATACTACAATATGTCACGTGCCATTTTGTCAACCACGCCAGGATCATGTATCAAGTTTTATGGCAATATGTAGACGTGCAACTTCATAGTAGCTTGGTTCAAACTTACTATCACATGACTTCAAGTACAATACAACCTAGGTATCTGAGTTACTTCTGTTCTTTTATTATTCCCATAGGGTTAGGCAAAGACTATCGATCGCCACTTTGCACGATCCTAACAAATACCTCTAGCGTTCATCACATTAATTGTTCTTTTCATAAATGCTCTTTTATTCTTCTGACTTTTAATTCCAGCTTTGTAAGAATCTTTTTAATCTAGTCTTAACTAGTAATAACATGATTCACATCTTATGTGTCTGTTTCCCTCACTGCTAACTCTATAAATACATACATATATGCATAGATATACACACGGCCGTAAATCCCAAGAAGGGGTAGCCAGAACTTCAGAGCTAATAAATATACTGTATAATTTGAGCTCATAGCACTCAAAACCTACAAGATATATTTTATGTGAGAAAGTATGAAACAACACTCCTAAATGATCCACAAAACAATCAAACAAAATATTTCGAACAAGCACTCGTATTTTCGATGATAAAGATCGAAGTGTCGATGATCTCAGCCGTGTGTGTAGGTCGGGTTAGTGAAAGAAAACAATGGGGATCCCTCGATTGTCTGAGCCGACTGCACTTTGCACCACTTTCGCTACTTTGCGGATTGTGGCTGAGAGTGCAGAGCGCCGAGAAATTAGACTTTACCGTCCACAAAAAAAGTATTGGCGTTTTTTTTAAATGTTGGTTTTAATCCTAATGGATGTGTTTAAATGTTTATATGTGTTAATTTGGATGTGTGAAAATTTATTGTTGTTGGATAGATGTAGCTATATTTTATATGTACGCGAAGTTCAATCGTTTTGTATTTGAACTTGAACTGACAAAACCAATGAGTTTAGGAAGTTCAATTATTAGTGATATTTTCTGCTTGAGATTGAAGCTAAAAAACAACAAAGCTAAAAAAGTTTCTCAGGATCGTACAAAGTGGCGATCGATAGTCTCTGCCTACCCCAATGGGAAATTATGGTGTGAGTATATGTATGTATGTATTTTCTACTTATCTTTAATACATATACATATT
This sequence comes from Bedellia somnulentella, assembly GCA_963576735.1. Classification (NCBI taxonomy): domain Eukaryota; kingdom Metazoa; phylum Arthropoda; class Insecta; order Lepidoptera; family Bedelliidae; genus Bedellia; species Bedellia somnulentella. The sequence goes on from OY755188.1 coordinate 7,700,089, forward strand.
ACAATTTTAAAGACCATTACTTCAATACCCCAAATAATTTAATTAATTCATACATAACCGAAGTTTTGCCTTCGTAAACATACAAAAGATCAATTTTTTGCATTTTTCTCTTTCATAAATTGATAAATGAAAAAGAAACATTTTCGTAGGACGCGGAAGTGGCGAAAAAATTTGCCTTTTCCAGATAACTAAAGCACTATAAAAAATAGACCCACACTGAGTGAATCATAAAAATATGCTAATACTTTTCCATATTCATTGTGGCGATGAAAGCATTATGTAAGGTTGTCAAGCATTCTTACAGAGAGGTCTACAAAAACTTCAGAGCTCACTGAATTATACACAACTCTTTTTGTTAACGTTACTTGCTAACCAGACCATTAAAAGGGAGGGTGTGAAAATTCGCTGCCTATTTTGTCATATCTTCATACATGTAGAAGCTTCGTCCCTTACCCCGAGATATTAGAATGAGATTGGCGTTATTACATTAAAGTTCTTTTATTCTTTTACAGATATTTTTAAAATATATATTTTTATAATGAAGGTTTACCAATAAATATGCCGAAAGGTTTAAACAAGCATTTACGTTCGTTTAAACAGTATTTCGTTACGTTTTTTATAATTGAATTGTCAGCATTGACTGAGTTACCGTGTGTTATAATTTATAATTTCCAAACGCAAACTTCTAAAATTTAATCGATCATCGTTCTCAAAAACAATTACGCATCAAGAAAATTTAATTGAACTCCCCCTCTGCTTGCCCATTTCCCATCATCAGGATTCAAAACGAACCAGAATGGAGATTTAAAACGGCAAATGTACAGCCTGGCTGCCATGTCAGTTCTGTATTGTCGGTGACATTTTCTTATCAGGCAATTCTGCGGTAAGGACGGCTTGCGGCGGCCTTGTCAATACGTGTCTGCAGGCGCTAGGCTTTGTGCTGTGTGGGAGCTTGTTGCATTTCCTCTGCATATTCAGTGCGAATATTGATAACCTTTGTAGATGAAAATATGTTTCTATTCTATGTTAGCGTCTGTGTTAACTTCATACAAATTTTAATATTATTCATATTAACGCTCAAAGCATACCAGCTCACTTTCCCGATATGTTGTCTTCATTCAATAGTAACAGTATTCACGCAATTCTTGTTTCTGAATCTTGGCTCAAACCATGTCTTCCCTCAGCTTCATACTCTTTACCAGGTTTTCAGCTAATAAGAAACGATCGTGTAAACGGCCGTGGTGGCGGAGTTGCTATCTTTCTCCGGGCCCATATTCCATATTCAGTTATCAGCACCTCAACCCAACCCCCGCCATCAAATGCCGGTGAACACCTTTTCTTAGAATTAGTCTTAGGACACAATAAGGTTTTATTGGGTGTCTACTATAGTCCGTCACTTCAATTAAATTTTTTTCCTTCTTTTGAGAAGATCTTAGAAGATCTCACCCCCTCTTACGATCACTCAATTATTATGGGTGACTTCAATACCTGCCTCTTAAAAGGTGATTTGCGTTCTAAATCCCTAACTTCGATATTCCATGGCAGTAATTTTCATATATTACCCCTTAATGCCACTCATAACTTACCAAATTGCACGCCATCTCTTCTCGACCTTATAGCGGTCTCCTCCCCTAACCACGTGGCTCTGCATGGCCAAACTGCTGCAGATGCTTTTTCTCATCACGATCTAATATTCTTGTCCTATAAAGTCCGGCCCCCTAAAAATAAGTCTAAAATTCTTCTGCAGCGCAGTTTTGGTAGTATAGATCTGGATAAGCTGAGACATGATGCTTCTAATATTGACTGGATGACATGTACCACAGCGGCTACTATCGATGAACAAGTCAACACTTTTAATAAAAAACTTACGGCACTGTACGATATTCACGCTCCCGTTAAATCAGTTAAAATGAAGCATTTTCCGGCACCATGGCTCACAGACGAAATTAGGGATCTATTGATGAAAAAAGCACGAGCCAAGTCAAAGTTTAAGTCGCGACCATCAGATCTAAACAAGGAAAAGTATGTGTCGATTCGGAATCACTGCAATAAGGTGTGTAGGGATGGACAGCGAAACCACATCCACGAATCCGTTGAAAATGGCGATCCAGCTAAAGTCTAGAAGTTTCTTAGATCCTTAGGAGTTGGAAAATCTCGTCACGATTCTATCCCAAAAGACCTAGACATCACTTCGCTTAACAACCATTTCTCCACGACATCTACTTTTGATGGTGTTAAAAAAGCTGAAACATTACATTTTCTTTCTACACTACCAGCTCCGGATTATCCTCCCTTTAATTTTTGTCAATTCTCCGATTGTGATGTTAAGAAGAATATTATGTCCATTACGTCAAACGCAGTAGGTGGTGATTGTATTAGTCGAAAAATGATATTGCCTATCCTAGACCTTATTCTTCCTGTTATTACTGAAATCTTTAATAATTCCATATCCTTAGAATCCTTCCCTATGGTATGGAAAGAAGCCCAGGTCACTCCTATTCCCAAAAAAGCTAATCCTAAGTCCTTCTCTGAATATCGTCCTATATCTATTCTGCCATTCCTCTCTAAAGTACTTGAACGACTGGTACATAAACAGTTAAGTAATTTTCTCACTAGGAATGATCTGCTTAACCCCTTCCAATCTGGTTTCCGCCCTTCCCATAGTACTGTAACGGCTTTGATCAAAATAACTGATGACATGCGTTTGGGAATGGATAAGGGACTGCTGACTGTTTTAGCACTGCTTGGATTTTAGTAGCGCCTTTAATACGGTTGACTTCGAAATATTACTTGCTTTACTTCGTTCTCTTAACATATCTCCAACGGTAGTTGACTGGTTTCGTAGTTACCTACTGGGGCGTCGGCAGCGCATTCACCTTGAAGATGCCATGTCTCCGTGGATTGAGTTAAATGCCGGTGTTCCACAAGGTGGTGTGTTGTCTCCTCTCTTATTCGCTATATTTATTAACTCCATTTCTCATAAACTTACTTCTTCCTACCACCTTTATGCAGATGATCTTCAGATTTACACACAGGCTAATTTTGACCAAATAAATATGTCCATAAGCTTAATTAATAATGATTTAATGCAAATTTTGAAATGGAGTGAAGCATATGGATTGAAAGTTAATCCGAATAAAACGCAAATAATTATAGTTGGTAGCTCACGAATTGTTTCCAGGATTGACTATAAATCACTACCGCCTGTTTTATTTGATGGCACATCCATTCCTTTCAGCGCTGCTGTAAAAAACCTTGGTGTGATGATAGATAGCACCTTATCTTGGGTACCGCAACTGGAATTAGTAAGCCGGAGGCTGTTTGCGTCAGCAGGGTCCCTAAGGAGGCTACGTAACTTTCTCCCTACTGCTACCAAAACTGCGTTAGCCCAATCTCTTCTACTACCTATTCTTGATTATGCTGACACCTGCTATCTCGATCTAACTGAAGATCAACTGAACAAACTTGAGCGCTTACAAAACTTATGTATTAGATTTATTTTCGGACTGCGTAAATATGACCATGTCTCTGCGTATCGCAATAAACTTCAGTGGCTTCCAATTCGTCTCCGCCGGAATGCACATACTCTGTCTCTCCTGTACTCTATCTTGTTTAATCCTGCCACCCCCTCCTACCTTAAAGAGCGTTTCCAATTCCTTCACTCTTCACATGACCTCAATCTGCGTTCTTACCACAATCTTTTATTGAGTACCCCTTCCCATTCCACCAATTTTTACAGTTCCTCCTTTACCGTCCAGGCTGTACAACTATGGAACGGTCTTCCTGTAGAGGTGCGATTAGCCAAGTCTCTCCCTATTTTCAAGAAAATGGTAAAAAAACACTTCCTCTCCGAAACATTATAATATTATTTGTGTTGCATACAAAAGTTTATATATTCTATTATATATTATGTCGTAAAATGTATATATGTATTTTATTTAAAAATCTTTATATATATTGCATATGTATTGTATTTATTGAATATTATTTATTTTATGGAATACTATCTGTATCTGTAAGTGTATTAGAACTTAATAAATATTTAGTAATACTTAAAATAGATAGATAATAGTTTGATGAATAATTTTTAGTTTTTAAGCAAATCAGTTTAATTTATTGGACATCTACCGAACATGTTTTTAATCCAGCAAATCTTTCCATTAATGGGTTGTCTGGAAGAGATCGCTCTTAGTGATAAGACCGCCAGTTGTACTTTGGCTTTTATACCGATCATTTTTGTAATTGTTGTTTTTATTTTGTAATGTGCAATAAAGAGTTTTATTATTATTATTATTTTGGGCATGACTTTTAGTTCCTCGCCTCTCCCATGGCCGAAACAGAAAATTAGAATTTTAAATGGGAGAGGCGGTATTCCCCGACAAGAGCACAGTCGGTCGGGGTCAGGGAGTCAGGTTCAAGAACCGACGGACGATCCGAGCCGTATCGAGCAGCACCGCTTTCTGCATTTGTGCTGGAACCGACACGCCACAGAAATCCAACCGCCTCAAGTTGGTCGCGAGGCTGGTTGGAATTAACCCGTTCGCGGACAAAACAATTGGGATTATTTCTGTCGAAGTCACACCCCACATGTCGGTGATCTCGTGAGCCAGATCGAGATATTTCCGACGCTTCTCGGTTTCGGCTTTCACGAGACCCTCGTCATGAGGGATAGTGACATCCACTAGAAATACCCTCGACTGCGACCGATCCCATACCACGATATCAGGCTTATTCGCTAGAATAGTCCTGTCCGTGATAACGGATCGGTCCCAATAGATTTTGGCACGGTCGTTTTGTAGGATTGGCTCCGGCAGATACTTGTAATACGGCAGCCTCTGTTGCAAGAGTCCGTATTTCAGAGCGAGCTCCTGATGCAGGATTTTGGCTGCTTGGTTGTGTCTGTGCAAGTACTCAGTGTTAGCAAGAGCCGAACAACCGGAAATAACATGCCTAAGTGACTCTCCGGGACGGCCACATGCTCGACAAACGTCTGTGGTACCGTCCTTTAGGATGTATTTCCGATAGTTCCGCGTCTTGATAACCTGGTCTTGTATTGCACAGACAAAACCTTCGGTTTCCCCAAAAAGGTCCCCGAAACGCAGCCAATGCAGGGAGGCTTTACGGTCCACGAAAGGTTCGTGAAGTACCTTGTAAAACCTCCCGTGCAGCTCCTTCTCTTTCCACACGGACTCCCGATCAGAGGTGCTAAGTACCTCCGGGGTTCGCCAATCCTGTGAGGCCAACGATAAGGGAGTCAGTCCTTTATCACTAGCGACCACCTCTCCCCGAATACTATCATCCGTCATCGTCAAAAAATAGTTTCTGAGGTTGCATACCTCGCGGTTTGGTACCTTTGACTGTTTTATTTTAGCAGAAGTTTTGTTGAAGGATAATAGACATTTTGTTAATGGGTAAACTAACTATTTAAAGTACACAATTTTTTCTGTGTTTTTTTTATTACCTTGATATTTACTGTATTGATGATTCTTATTATCATCATACTTTTACTAATAACTAACTAGTAGCTCTTATGCTATGTAGTGTCGGCTTAGAATAGCACTACCCCATTTCTTCCGGTGGGTGTACGTAAGAGGCGACTAAGGGTATTGGGGCTTTTAAGGGATTTTTGGGCGATGCGTTTGGAGACCCATCACCAACAACCTTTATTTTACCATCTTTTCCCCACTTAACTTTCCAAACGTGGCTGAGGAATATCTAATTCCTTAGCTCTGGCTACCCCTTCTAGGGATTTATAGCCGTGAGTATATGTATGTATGTATGTAGCTCTTGTAAATTATAAAAATATTGGAATCATAAATAAGGCAACTCAAAACAAATGCCTACAACAAATGGTAGTTCCATGGAAATAGTGTGCAGCATTAGCTTGTAATACGAGAACGAACGAAGCCTTAACTGCGACAATTAAAACGTTCATGAAACGCAAGACACTTCCAAGACTAAGCTATTATAATAAAACGCAGCCCGAGAGACGCCTCCATTGTCTTTACCTCACCGTCCGCTGTTTCGACGATAGCCTAAGAAAATACTCCTTTGTGTTTCAGCTATCAGGTTTGATAAATCTCCGTTCGATTGCTCCAAGCCAGAGATGCCATTGCTATAGCGTCTTCCTTCATCGTTACTTTTATAACACCAATCAGTTGACAAAAGGACTGAGAATATTATGAATAATGCTGTACCGAGGAGTTAGTTGATTACCTTTCCAATAACGGACACAGACATCTTTTGTTTGTAGAAAATCGAGCATAATATCATACAGACTGCTGAAGTTATAAAAATATTTTTGCCAGGACTGTTTTGGTGAGTTCAGGACAAAAAATACTACTGTTTAAGAAAACTTCATCCTAACTTAATAAGATGTTAAGGTATACGTATAAATTTAACATACATAGGACAAATAGAACGTAAAGAGTAATAAGCTTACTTAGTCTTACTTAGCTTATCATATTACCGGTTAACTTGCTACCGTAATCTCTGTACTATGTCGTATAATATCGGCTAAAGTGAAAAGTTAACTACCAAATAGCTCAGACTAAAACTTATTCAAGTTAGTAAATAAGTATAAAACTATAATCATTTTCAGCTTCAAAAATATACTGTATGATAAATATAACAAACAATTTGCAAAAGCATTGTTTGTTAGTCAAATCACGAAATGCACCGTTATAGTGAAACTTAAAAAAATAATAATTATATCCTACTCTCGCGGTAACTATTGGCGTATATATAAACACTAACGTAAATTCATCTACCTAAGTCGTAGCTATAAATATCGAAAGAATATCCAGAAACTTAGATTAAGATTTTAAAATAAAAAATAATTGATGATGGGTCATCGCCCAACAATTTATTTAAGCCCGAGTAGTCATCTTCTACGATACACATGGTAACAAATGGTTTATTTTAACACGACACCACCCAGTTCTTACAGCAATTTAAGATTACACACTTAAACCACATTAATAGGGCGCCCAATAAGATGATAATTATAAACGATGCTACAAGGACACTTTGCCATTTTCCCTTTTCAAAAGTTTAAGTAGATGCACAAAGGCTGTACACTGGAGACGAAATAATTACGGGCAGGCGCCCTGTGGTATCTTTGATGCCTTAATCAGGTGTGGAGCTAGCACGGAGGTTTCCACGCCCAGCCTCGTAATTAGAACTGGCTTGTGTCGATAGCACCTTTACTATTCGAAACAGTCTTGATGATAGTTAAAATATGCAGTTTCCTGCGGCACTCTGTGTTTGTTCTGCCAATATTGCTTGAAGCTTTTGTAGAATGGCTTTTAAGCGCTTAAATTGATAAATTTATAATAAACATACTCTGATTTGAGGATGCAGATGAAAATTTTTGTATGACTTTTATAACGTGACTAACGTGCGGTAGGATTAAACGCAAAGGTGTTTAAAATGTCTGCTGTGCAAAGATTTATATAACAGGTATTTATAAAATGCGGAATGTAAATAAACTTCTAATATTTAACCAGAATAATACAAAGTTACAGTACAGAGTAAAGACAGTTTTTTTTACAAAATAAGTTTTTTTTAGAGCTGTGTAGTGTCGGCTTAGAAGCTGTATAGTGTCGGCTTAGAAGCTGTGTAGTGTCGGCTTAGAATAACACTACCCCATTTCTACCCGTGGGTGATCGTAAGAGGCGACTAAGGGTATAGGGGGCTTTTTAAGTGATTTTTGGGCGATGTGGTTGGAGACCCGTCACCAAAAACATTTATTATAACCATCTTTTCCCAATCAACTTCCAAAAGTAGCTGAGGAATTTTTCATTCCAAAGCTCTGGCTACCCCGTTAAGGGATTTATAGCCGTGAGTATATGTATGTATGTTTATTTTCTAATATCGGTTTGTAACTGAGTGCCCATAGACCCTAAGTCACCTCATCTGGCCCTTGTGGAACACGAATTATGTAGTACTGTTATAAGCCCATATCACATCGTATAATTTCTCTAAGTTCGTTTTTAAAACACTTATCCATCTTTAAATAAAAAAAGGAAAAGATATTAATTAAACATCTTAAAATATTAAGCGAGTCCTTTGATTTAGAAAAGAGACTTAAATAATTACTTAAGATTGGAGCATAATTTTGCTGATCCGAACCTCAATTAAAAGCGACCAGTCTTAAATTAAATTCTTTAATATTGAATTAACGAGATATTTATCTTCTCTTACAAATCATAAACATAACTTTCTAGTCTAATACCTATACATATATACATACATATACTCACGGCTATAAATCCTTAAAAGGGGTAGCCAGAGCTGAGAAATTAGAAAATTCCTCAGCCACTTTTGGAAGTTGAGTGGGGAAAAGATGGTAGAATAAAGGTTGTTGGTGATGGGTCTCCAACCGCATCGCCCAAAAATCCCTTAAAAAGCCCTAATACCGTTAGTCGCCTCTTACGTACAGCCACCGGAAGAAATGGGGTAGTGCTATTCTAAGCCGACACTACACAGCACTAATACTAATACCTATGTAGTGTAAATTAATAACTTTACACCTGATTCTATAAATAACCATTCTATATCGGTTTAGAACAACACTATACAATATCTCAACGTGGTTGCAGTAAAGGTGTCATGGTGTTTTATTATGTTATATTATGTTATGGCCACCGGAAGATGTGGGGTAGTGCTATTTTAAGCCGACACTACACAGCACTAATACTAATACCTATGTAGTGTAAATTAATAACTTTACATCTGATTCTATAAATAACCATTCTATATCGGTTTAGAACAACACTATACAATATCTCAACGTGGTTGCAGTAAAGGTGTCATGGTGTTTTAAGTGATTTACGGTTGAAGTGGTGGCCGCCGATATTCCTATTGGGGTTAGCAGAGACTATCAATCGCAAGTTTATATCATGACAATTCTCTCTTTTCTCCAAACAGTCTTAGTCACTCCTCACGAACCTCCACGGGAAGAAATGAGCTAGTGCAATTCTAAGTCGACACTACACAGATAGCCGTTCTATACTAACAATATTATCTACATTTAAAAAATAATATCATCGTCTTAAATTTTTTACAATGGAGTTTTACACACTTATAAACCAGTCTGTAAAATGTTCAATGAATTCATACCACAAACCAACAAATAATTTATTAATCAAAATATTACGCATAATATTGTCGTAAATAACAGTGTGTCTCACAAGAGCTGTACGACCAAAAGCTTGCTAATGCTAATAAAAACTATATATATTTTACTATCAGTAAAATTCTAAAAGTAAAGACTAGGATACTAAATATAACGTCTATCCTACACGCCTAAACGCTTTTTCTGTCTTAGTATTAATAATATAATTTACTATTACACACGTACAAACCATTCTGAAATATTTTCAATGAATACAACAAATAATGATTACGCGTTATATTGTCGTTCTATAATAACAGTGTATTTCAGAAGAGCTGTAAGACCAAGAGCTTGCTAATGATAAAGATTGCAAAACACAATTACTGCATTTATTATAAAATTATGTATATTTGCTATCAGTGAAATTCAAAACAAAATTTAAAATAACATATAGTCTGCCCTACCTTCGAAGACAAACGTTGTAAACGCTTTATCTACCTAAGTATTACACCTTAAAAACCACCATGTAAAATAAATAAAGAATAAATAAAGGAAAGAAAACGTGTAAAAAGAAATAAAGAATAGAAGAATTTCGCGCTGGCAGCCATTGACACGGTGGCTCAATTGGCAGAGCGTCGGGGCGTATACCCGAGGTCGCGGGTTCGATTCCCGCCTGTGTCGAAATTTTTCTTTCCTTTATTTATTCTTTATTTATAAGTAATAATCCCCACATGAGGTTTTCATGAACAAAAAGATTTAAATCACCATGTAAAATGTTCAATGAATTCACATCTACAAACCAACAAATAATGATTACGCGTTATATTATCGTTCTAAAATAACATTGTGACTCACAAGAGCTTGCTAATGATGTACATTGCAAAACAAAATAACTACATTTATTATAAAACTATGTATATTTACTATAAGTAGAAAGCTAACCTAAGTATGCCATTTGACCTACTTTTGAAGACAAACGGTGTAAACGCTTTGTCTGTCTAAGTATTAAACACTTATTATAAACATAAACGTTCACGCCGTTTATCCCCGAAGGGGTTGGCAGAGGTACCAATACTCCTGAACTCACATGGCAAGCGCCATCTAGTTTCCAGAGAAGGTACCCACGTTTTGCTTAGACAGTGTACTCACGTGATAGGGGGCAGGCCTATCGCCGTTTTGTACGAATACACTGTCACATGACTAAGTACAACTCAGCCATGTGGGTTTCCTCACGATGTTTTCCCTCACTTATTATAAACCATACCGTAAATTAAACAAATAAATTTTATACGGACAAATTATACACAGATCAAGCTAGCCCCGAACTAAGTTAAACTTCTATTATGGGATACTAACTCAACGATATATTTAATATTATATAATACACATATGAATAACATCCAAGACTAGGGAACAATCATTTATGCTCATCACATAAATGTTGCCCTCAGCGGGGATCGAACCCGCAACCTCCGGACCGAGAAACTAGTCACCTATCCACTTGGCCACGGTCGTCTTCAATATTCAATGAATTCATATCTACAAACTAAAATAACAGTGTGTCTCAGAAGAGCTGTACGACCAAGAGCTTGCTAATGATGCACATAGCGCACGGCAATTACTGCAGCTTACTGCGAACGCAATTACAAGCGACTATCTATTATTACAACGTATACAAAGTACCCTATCCCACTGAGATCCTTGTTTCCCTTATTGCTTTCGACTCGGCTGATTAGTTTCTTTTTGGGTGAGAAAAGGTGTGGGAAGATTTGTGAGAGAGGATATTGTGAGTCAATAAATATGTAATTTAGGACACGTAGTTTAACTAATAAGTATTTTTGCTTGGTCCACTTAACAAAAATAGTTTAAGGTTGGTAAGCGTCTTACTGGTCTTATCCAAAACCATTCAGTATGATAATAAACGCTGATTTACATGTTTCTTTGGAAAATAAATTATGTTTCTTAAAAAGCTCTTTTCAAATGCTTTAATACGACTCATTAATATTAACAACCAAATAATTTGTTTTAGAAGGTACATCTTAATTAATGACTTAGCAAATTATGACATTTGTAAAAATATGGTAATATTTGGTAGTTGTACATAACACGTTAAAACAGATGATTTAATAATAGTGGAGCACTAAAATAGAGCAGACAGTTTCATATCTTAAATCTCATCTTAGTTTAGAAAATAACAGTATATCCTACGTCTTGCGACTAGGTTAAGGAAGATCATCTTTATGGAGCAATATGCAGTAAGTTGTGCAAAAATATTATATAAGATATAAAAGAAGCTCAAGATAAAAGTTTATAAAATAAACGATTTAAGAAAACAACTTCATTATAAATTTCTATTTGAGTTTAAACAACCACTTTATATGGATAGCAAAGTTGATTCGAAGTTAAATAATAGAAATTGCTTAAACACCAAATTTATCCAAAAAGCGGATCAAATTCTGCAAGATACATCCGTCGTTTCGAATAAAAAACTCATTCTGTAAAGATTATATTTACACAATATTTCTCGAAAGTGAAATTATTTAAATAATCCGCTGGAAGTGGGAGACAGTCTTAATCCACCTCAGAAAGTTTTCCGTTGAGGAATAAACACCGGCCCGAGGTACTGCCACAAAGAGAAAAGAAAAATCTTTTTCCTTTCAACGCGTTATCTCTCGAACACTGCGATATTCAGATGGAGATGGGTTTTCGAGTTTAACTTTTTTCATAGTTATTATTCATAAATGCAAAGACGTGAGATATTTGACATACGTAGTGCTCATTCGGGAAAGTTTACGATTGAGTGGTACGCAAAGTTTTTTTTGTCAATAAATATAGTTACGTTCAGAAAAATAGATTGCCTGAGATTTAGAATCAAAGTTTTTGGTAAATTTTGGCAATATAAAAGAATATAAAAAGAAAAAATCATTTTTTGGCTTTATGTTGTCTATTGCATGGGATAGTAATGTATTTAAGATGGAATAAAATAACCCTGTGTTTATCCTACATGGCTAATAATTTCTAATATCCTAATCATTATAGGCTCAATCGTATCAAAATCCACAAGACACAAAGTTTTTTCTTTTATTTTAAAACATTTTTGCGTAATTTCAATACATTGACGGTTTTGTATTGTTTCAGGTACAAGAGGTGAAGTTGTAGCAAAGGAGATGGAGGAGTGCTGGCTGCTCAGGAGAGCCTCGGTGCCTCTCTTGTGGCTCCTGACCACCGCGACGGTCGTCTATTCTGTAAAAGTTGTCATAGAACCACTGCCTAAAGGTATGTAAAAAGTATTATTATTCGGAAAAAATGTTTAAAGAAAGGAACTTTTTTTGTTATATTGTATGCAGTACAAAGGTGTGCCCATGATGCAGGAAGAAGCGAAAGAGCGGTGAAAACAAAAGAAAACTTTTTTGACCTGTCGCTCACAGAATTACTCGCTCAGCAAAGAGTAAACAGAATCTACCGCTCATTCTTTTTTCGTCGTATTCCGCCAGTCCTCCGAAACTTCCTCCCCAGATGTCGCACGACTTCGCTTTAGTTTCGTTTAATTTCCTATCTCTCTTGTCGTGACGTTTATTACAGACTCATTCACCCATACCAGCCTCTTTTGTTCACAGTCACTAATAACCATTTGGAATTAATTTTTAGTCTTCCTCTCCTCAGTTTGGCGCCTCCACTATTTTCGGACGCTCATTCTGAGGGTTTATTATTTTCGCATTAATTTACGGTCGGCAGCTGCGAGTAACGCTGATTTCTAAGGAGTTTTTATCTTAGCATTCTTTCTTTTGAGAATGAGAGCTCCTATTAATATTAATTAAAAGTTTGAATAATTGAATGGATTCGGGATTGTTTCCCCGTGTTGGGTTCCTTTAGGAGTCGCGGCAATAATTAAAAGTTGGTAGAGAGGCGCGGTTTAAGTCGATTATTCAGTCTGCGAACGACAGTGATGGTTGGCGCGACAGTCTGTACAATTCTACACCGGCAGTCAAGTTTCTCTAAGGTTATACGAATATTTTGGCTACTATTATAAATGCGAAATATATTAAAGTTTTTTAATGCTATAAATTTCAAATTACTAAACAGATTTTGTCTCAAATTAGATTGGACGAGGTTTACTTATGTTATTAAAATTTGATATTTTATTTATTCCGACGGACGGGTGAAAAATTGCTAAATACATCTATTCTAAAATAAATAAAACAATTTACTCGCGATGTGTCGGTTGAGTATAGTGCTTCAATCTAAACTCCTGTAGCTATATAGCAAGAGGCAAGTAAGAGTTTCGCTAAGTACTTGATTGCCAATATAATTGAATTCAGCTAAAACTCTTTATTTCATCAACTATTGCCAATACAATTTAAATAGGTTTTTTTAACCTCTTTCAAAACTTTAGTTACGAAGTAAGTAATCAATTACTGGTATTTAAGGAACTACGTTAGTTAACATATGTACGACGTCACGAACTAGGCATATTAAAGAGTCGGCATGCAAAACACGAAGACGCATTCCAGCGAATGGAACTAAATGATAATTGCTCTGTTAAATGGGAAATTTTCAGCAATTTAAGTAATAATCTGCACGTCATAATGTTATTGGTGAAATATTTAAAAAAATGTGGCATATTTTATTATTGTACATACTTGTATGTTACAAGACAAATTATTTGTTTTAATACATCATGATTACTAACAATGAAAGAAATCATTGTTGACAAAACCATAACTAAGCCATGTGGCAGTGTATGCGTACACAGTGGCAGCAGGCCTGATCTCTGGGTATGTTCGCTGGGTAATAAGGGGATGCTAATTACCATGTCTTGACCGTAAATAAACAGTAGTTCGTGCTGCAATTAAATTGAAACTAATATTATACAGAAGTTAATTTTATAACTTTGCGTCTGGATTGAATTTTGTAGTTTGTTAGTTTAGGAAAGCTAATCTTCGGAAATACTGAGTTCATCATGATTTCTCAAATCGAAATGATGATGAGATCAAAAGTTACATAACATAAACGTTCACGCCGAATATCCCCGAAAGGGTTGGCAGAGGTACTAATACTTCTAAACATCACGTGACTTTGTCACCTGGTGTTCAGAGTACCCACGTCTGGCATGGACAGTGTACTCACGTGATAGGGGGCAGGCCTATCGCCGTTTTGTACGAATACACTGTCACATGACTAAGTACAACTCAGCCATGTGGGTTTCCTCACGATGTTTTCCCTCACCGTTAACCACCATGATAAATTAACCACACATATGTCTTTAGAAAAGACAAATTGGTGTAGGCCCGACCCGGGATTTGCACACTAATCGTTTGCACGATAACCGGTGTTCTACCCATTGAGCTATCACGGCTTATCAAAAGTTGTTTGACACATTTACTAAGCACAACACATAGTTCAAGATTCAAAACCATAAATGCCTAAAGATCCAAATGAGCAAATAACAGACCAATACCGATGCTAAAACGTGGAATCGAAATCAATATTGGTGGAGGTGACACCACCCAGACAAAGCAGAAAGCAGAGTAGGCAGGAATCGGCCAAAGCCTTCGTTTTGTGGAGAACATCGATTGCCGGATCCGTTGCGACCAATTAAAAGAATTGCATCGCAGTGACCCGATGAATGGACATTGTCATTTATGTCCGCAATTCGAGATACAGGATGATATTTCTAATTGAGCTTGGGTCGGCCTTGTTTCTTTTTTATGGTATTTGCATTTTAACAAAGGTTTTAATGACTGAAAAAAATGTTTAAGTTAGAAAGAAAGAAAGAAAGAAAAACGTTTATTCGCCATTTGTAGGCACAAGAAGAACAAGTAACATAATACAAAATATAATTTACAACTAAATTTTAACAACATGAAAAATAAATTAGTTATAAAATAAATAATAATAAAAAACAAAAAAGAGAATCAATAAAAAACGTACAAAAATTTGTCATGCACTTCCCAAAGTTAGGGTTAATGAGCCCTAATTGCCTAAAACTTTGATATCCTATTACTTTTCACTTTAATCAAAAAATATTTTTATTATTGTGTTTTCTTTTTTCCAAAAAAAAAGGTTATATTTATAGGAATATCAGTAATTTTACTCACTACGCATATAACAAATATATAATAGTACCAGTAAGGTGTTTTTGTTTTGCGGTTTGGTTTACAGAACTTATTAACATGTTTCATTCTATTTAACGATTCTTCGATAACCGTTTCATCAAGCTTATTTTTATATATCTATACAAATTAATAAAATTTAATTGTCTGTTTGTAATATATTTATTTACCAGTAAGTTATTTTTACATTCATATATACAAAAAATAGATTTATATTAACTTTTATTTGTTTGTCGGTTTTTTCCAGCAAGTTTCTGAAACTATACCAATTTAGTCAAATTTTTCACGTTGGGTAATTACTAACAATTAATTAAAAGAAAAGAAAAGTCCGCAGGTGAAGTTGATAAAACAAAGGATTGTTGGTACTGGACTGTTGTTGCTGTGTAGTGTCGGCTTAGAATAGCACTACCCCATTTCTTCCGGTGGGTGTACGTAAGAGGCGATTAACGAAATTGGGGCTTTTAAGGGATTTTCGGCCGATGCGGTTGGAGACCCATCACCAACAACCTTTATTTTACCATCATTTCTCTACTCAACTTTCCAAAAGTGGCTGAGGAATTTTTAATTCCTTAGCTCTGGCTACCCCTTTTAGGGATTTATAGCCGTAAGTATATGTATGTATGTATATGTATGTTGGTACTGGGTCTCCTACTACATCAACCAAAAATGTCTTAGCAAGCCCCATATCCTCTGACAACTCGTACAACACTCGCGCTAAAGTATGATGTAATGCTATTCTTAACCGACATAACAATGCGTTCAATTAATAGCGCTTACAAAAAGTAAAGCATATTTTTTCATTATTTTTTACTTAAAACTTCTGTGTTATAATAATATTACACTTTAACAAAGCCAGTAAAACAGCGCCGAAAAAGTTGTTGAAAAATAAATTATCCTAAAACATTTGTACCAAATTCCCGGTTGACCATTTATAAAAATATCGTATTCCAAGTTTAAAAGCTCTGTTTAGTAACACTCTGTTTGTTTGCCTCCGGGCCGTCCTACGAAATGTGGGACTGGAACAAATGACGCGAACATCATTCGCCCTCTTGATCGAAGAGACGGTAAAGTACATTTATACTGAATTGACAGAACAGCCTGTATATATAACAATCTGTTTAGATCATATAGTATAGTAAGTATTGATTTGTGTGTTTAAATCACACATTCAGATAGGTGAATTAAAAATTAAACGAGGGGAAAATTGCAGTACTTTTATAAATGGATTCATATATTTTGCTATTGAAATGAGAATAGCTTAACCTGATTTTTAAAATAATTGGTCAGTTGTGTGTTTTTTAAAACAACAGTATGCAATTATATTTTTCCAAAAAAGACACATCTCAACGTCCAGTATTCCATAATTTTCTGATAGTCTTTCCCGTATTTATTTATAGTTGTATTTATTTAACAAAAAGCTATATTTGAAATGTCATTCACAACAAAAATATGACACTTCTGATCTTTTTCAAATCATATCTATTTTCACTTTTATCTATATCCAGACCGAAATAATGAGTAGGCGTTTTTCGTTAAGACAGTCATTTTTCTTTAGAAGTTTAATGCAAAAATGAAATGAAAAATTTCTATTTTGGTATTTAAAAAGATAAGACATGAAATTCGGGGCTTAGATAATATAGGTTGACGTGGTCAGAAACCCGCTATTGTCAATCCTTTACCACACTATATTTTTTGTCTCAACTTCTCAAAGTAGCTGACGAATTCTTTATCCAGGCGCACTGGCTAATATTTTAAGATAATAATGTAAAACTTGTGGGTAACCCTGGCGCGACTACGTCGCGTCCAATAAAATGAGTTTATTTTGAAATTTTCCCACCAATCACAGCGCAGTTCTTTTGAATTTCTAGTGAATTTTTCTGACTGGCCGGTTTGAAAAAAATCCGACCAATCACAGCGCATCTCTGATCGACTAAAGTTTGCGCGCGCTTATGACACTCAAGCAAAGTCTATGGGCCAAAATCGAAACTTTGAAATTCTGTAACAATTAACTTAATCCAGTTACATCAGATGTCTGAATTTTGTGCACACCACGGCCGCGAACTGTACATAACGATACCTGAACCAAATTTCTAGCTTAACTCATCGCGTCACAGGCTTCCGGGCAAGAAAGAGACTTACAGAAATAATATATAAAGATATAACCTAAGGTCGTCCAGTCATCGAAGTTCGATAATAATTTTAGCTTATTTGCAGATTTTGATAATAGATTAAGAGAACTTAAACTCAAAAGTCCACGCCGTATATCCCTGAAAGGGTTGGCAGAGGTACTAATACTCTGACCATCACGTGACGTTGTCACCTGGTGTTCTGAGTACCCAAGTTTTGCTTGGACTGTGTACTCACGTGATAAGGGGCAGATAAAAAAGAAATAAAAGAGTATATTATGCGTTTGCTAAAATTCAAATACATGTATGGGTGCGCATTTCATGGATTTAATGTTTTTTATATGCATAATTTTATTTTAATACTTCAATATGCACTTTTTTTTTGCACAAACTAGATAGTTTTAGATAGTTTTTACTTTACACATGACAAATAGATAATGTATTTATAAATCATCAAGCTTAATATATATCGAATGTAACTTGATTATAACAAATATAGGCTTAAAGTATATACAAATATCATAGTAAGAGCTATAAATCATTACAGTGTAACTAGTGCTGTAAGATTAGAAATTCCCTATCTACTTCTGAAATTTGAATGGGAAAATTTTTACAGTATAAAGTTCATGGTCTCTAGACCCATCGCCCGACAATCACTTCAAATTTCACAATTCTGTAAGTCGTCTTTTAGAACACCTGAAAAACTGGGTTAGCCAAGTAGTATTCTAATCGGACACTACTCCGCAAGTAAATTCAAAAATCTTGAAAAAATAATTTTTAACAAAAAGAAAACCGACTTCATAGAAAAACAACCGAAAATAAACAATCTAGGTAGTACTAAAAAGTACAAAATAAGTTTTTTCAATTGAATATGAGTACTGTGATTGATACCTTAGCAATTTCTTTATTCCACACGCGTCAGTTCAACCTACCTAAATCTTATAATTCTCTTAAATTAATTTGTGAGCCGGTGCCAGCCTCGATGATACTTGATAATAAGAAGTGTGTATTTCGCACTTAATATACGTGTAAAATGTAGGGTACCTTGTAGTTGTAGGGTAAATTGATTTTTGTACGTATTATCATTTAAAACGTTAGGCGATAGATATATATTGTTTAGATTGTAATAATCAGAGATAGATAGCAGGGTGAATTTACTTTTGTTTGTCTGGCACCGACTCAAAAATTAATTTAAGAGAATTGTAATATTTAGGTAGGTTGAACTGACGCGTGTGGAATAAAGAAATTGCTAAGGTATCAATCACAGTACTCATATTCAATTAAAAAAACTTATTTAGTACTTTTTAGTACTAGATTGTTTATTTTCGGTTGTTTTTCTATGAAGTCGGTTTTCTTTTTGTTAAAAAATATTTTATTTTTCGAGTTTTAGAGATGGGTAGACCTGGCAAAGATGCCTCTCGGATGAGGAAGCGATAGTTACTGTATTATTCTTCGTATTTCCGGTATTTCTATTATAGTACGATATTAAATAGGCTCAACCATATGTAACCTTACATTGTTCTTAAAATCCTTCGAAAGGCGATGGTCTTCAATTCTACATCTCAAGATAGACTTAAACGCTCACGCCGAATATCCCTGAAGGGGTTAGCAGAGGTAGTAATACTTCTGAATATCACGTGACATTGTCACCTGTTGTTCAGAGTACCCACGATTTATTAGGCACGTGTTCTCACGTTATACAGGGCAGGCCTATCGGCGTTTTGAACATATACACTGTCACATAATTGTGAGTTTCGACAGTCCCCTCGATTTCCTGGGATGCCATCATCAGATCCTGGTCTCATGGTACTTTCTCGGTAACAATAACATAACAAAAGAAATGTTTAGTGAACCTGTACTTCTCTTCATAAAAGCTACGAAGAGGAGTATAAATCTATATAGAATGTGGAAAGAACTGTTTCCTAATACCTAGTGATTGAGGATCCACACCTTCTATCATCAGCTCAGCAGCATAACAATATGATTTTCAGAAGCAAATGCCAATATAAGTTCAGAAAATATGTAAAACGCAGTACCTTTGCCTATAAAATTTGAGGGTTCCCCTCGATTTCTCCAGGATCCCATCATCAGACCCTGATATCCTCATCATGGTACCAATCCGGGAGAATCTTCTTTCGAATAAAAAAATAATAATCAAAATCGGTTCATAAATGGCAAAGTAATCGGCGAACAAACATAAAAAAAAAATAAAAAATATACCGGTCGAATTGAGAACACTCCTTTTTTTGAAGTCGGTTAATAAAAATTAGGTTTAATAGCGTTGTCTTCTTATTAATAGCCAACTTAAAGCGATAATAGATATATATATATATATATATATATATATATATATATATATATATATTTATAGAAATATAAAGAAATAGGTAGAATAGAGAGGATGGATGAGCGTTAAGTGGCAAAAGAGATATATAGAGTCAATGTGGATGGTGTTGTTAGTAGAGGACGGCCGCGTAAGACGTTTGAAAACCAAATCGAAAACGTTCTTAGGAAGGCGAGAGTCCGTAGTAAAAAGAATAAAGGAGCATGTTTGGAAAGAATAATGAATGTGACAGAAGGAAGAGAGATTTATCAGGATCGTACAAAGTGGTGATCGATAGTCTGCCTACTTCAATGGTAACAACGGGCGTGAGTATAAGTAAGTTAAAGCGAATTATATAAGAATTGATAACAACTGGCTTAAACAGTCGGAAACGTGATATCCCAGAGGAAATGAAGAAAAAATATCGTTGGTAACATTTTCACAAGAATGAACGGAGATTAAAATTTAAACCACCATTTTAAATATGAATGTTTCAAATTGCTGGTTTCAAATTATGCATTTTTTTTAATATCTTAATGTCTTTATATAATTTTAAAGACGAAAAAGAAATAAGGTAGCCCTTAGCGGGAAATAAAACAATCTTCTCGTTTCAGCTTACAAATTCATCTATAGCAATAATGGACCTCATTCATTTTCTTCATTATTTGATGTTATAAAATATTTAAATTTTACATACATATACCTATATAATATACTTCCTGCTTGTAAATCCCAAAAAAAATGGAAAGTTTTAAATGTTTAGGGTAATGTTTTGTGATATAATGTATAAACATTTAAGTAAAATATTGAAAGATTGTTCAACATATGAAAACAACATATATCTCGAATATGAATATTAAACAAACACTCATAAAATTTTTGCTAATTTAAAATACGATAAAGAATTATGAAAACAAATATGAACCCAAAGAAAATCACTTTTTTCCTCAAAAGTTGAGCAAATATTGAATACGTTCAAGTTTAAAATCTTTGAGGTTTCGTGTACACATCTGAAAGATTATCCCACTCATCTTTTCATTCCCGGTATTCTCTCGGGGCTCTGTTATGAAAATATTTAAATGTATTTCATGTTTTTTGTTTTCGACTTAGACTTACGTAAAAAGGTTTTCTATACATAAAGCTTAAACAAGACCTTGACGGATATAAATCTACGCATTTTCATATTATAATATAATATTTTATTCTTGTGAGTTATTATTTACTGTTTTGAGAATAATAACTTTTCAAATTAAAGGAGATGTACATATATGTATACATACTTTGATTACAAGTTGAAAAAATGTTAGACTTATGAAATGTTTTTGAAGTTTATTGGAAAATATTGAAAAATAAAGCATCATCTATACTATAATATTATAAAGCTGAAGAGTTTGTTTGTTTGAACGCTAGGATCTCAAGAACTACCGAATCAAATTGAAAAAATCTTTTTGTGTTGGATAGTCCATTTATTGAGGAAGGCTATATATCATTACGCTGCAACCAATGCGATCAAAGCATAAGTAAAAAATGTTGCAAAAACGGGGAATATTATTCATATTTAAAGGCTTCCGTTGTGTGCGCTGCGTAAACGGTTTAAGTTACCCAAAAAGTATTTATAAAAGAATTATTCCTGTTTAAATTATCTAAAAAAAAATCTGAGACAGTATAATATGCCCATCTTTTAAGATTGACTTCATTGATTGAATCAAATTCGGACGAAATTAATGCATTATTGCCAATTATTTGCCATAATGTTTTATCAATATAATATTAATCCTTATCCAAATAAATGTGTTGTTGATTAAGAATATTTGATTGTGAACAAAATTGTCCTTGACATCACTTAATTTAAATTAACATCTTAAAAGATAATACAATTTTAAAATTACTCCGCAACAAAATTGACACGCGTGCATGAAGCGCAAGACAAGACGGTCTGACTGACTCAGAATCAATGCTCAGCCGAAGCTACTATACTTATAAAATTAAAATATATAAAGTAAAAAAAATGTGAGGACACTATGAAAAACACTTTTCCTCATCGCATGACAAAGACCCTCAAATCAGTTCAATAGGTCAGTAAAATAGTACAGTTTGACGACGTGAAAGTCTACACTTTTGACAGTACGAAGTCTGTCGGGTCAGCTAGTAAATATATAATTGTTGATCAGCTTAATAATCCTTAATACCTTTAGTCATACGTCGACATCCACAGGTAGAATGGATAAGTGCTATATCCTAAACTGACACTGGACACAAAGAAAAATGTAATAAATATAAAAACAATTCCCAACAAAACAATAAAAATAAAATAAAATATCAACCGTTAAAAGTTACATCTCTCAGAGTATAAAACAAAATCCTGAAAATCACAGCCACAGTAAAACAAAAACATATCAAAACCATCTCGTTTCAGCCAAAATACATTTCCAATATTCAATAAACTGGCACAAAAGGGATCTTATAAATATTCCATAGACGTTAAAGAAGTATAAAGGGTTTAAATATCGTATGCAAACAGGTTTCGGCTCGCAAGTGACGTGGCCTCGATATGTTCCTCTTCAGCCTATTTATATTATCCTTTCGCAATTTATAAACATCGACGTCGAAACCTCCATTCATTGTACGAACAAAATAACATCCTATCAGAGCTTATCGCTTTTTTGGAAACAGCATAAGGATGTAATTTTAAATCCTGTATTATTTGGTGTTTGGAGAGTATATTTTGAAACATTCACATTAAGATAATGCATGCAATATAAACAATACGTTTTTGAACCAACTACTGAAGCTATAACATTCAACAAATATTACTCTATTAGTGATCAATAGCAACCGTGATAGCCCAGTGGGTAGAACACTCGGTTATCGTGCAAACGACTAGTGCTCAAATCCTGGGTCGGGCCTACACCAATTTGTCTTTTCTAAAGACATATGTGTGGTTAATTTATCATGTTTGTTAACGGTTAGGGAAAACATCGTGAGGAAACCCACATGGCTGAGTTGTACTTAGTCATGTGACAGTGTATTTGTACAAAACAGCGATAGGCCTGCCCCCTATCACGTGAGTACACTGTCCATGCAAAACGTGGGTACTCTGAACACCAGGTGACAAAGTCACGTGATGTTCAGTAGTATTAGTACCTCTGCCAACCCCTTCGGGGGTATTCGGCGTGAACGTTTATGTTATGTTATGATCAATAGGGTATCCTATATGTGTGTGTTTGCATACATATTTAAGTGAATGGTCTGAAGTGAATAATAAAGTTTAAGTGAATAATCTCAACTCACATCACTGAAATGAATTCAAGGGTTAAATTAAGAATCATCTCATGTATATTGTTGACAGTTCTCAAATTAAAATAAATGTAGGGTTCTTGGATTTGATTACTTCCTGTAATCTTTACTTCACCTAATTTATGGGATAAAACTATAAAACAAATTTTCAATTTGATGATCGCCACTTTGTACGATCCTGGTAAGCCTCTGGAGCTTCGCGTACATTATAAATCTTTTCATACGTGTCCTTTTATTCCTCCCACAGCAGAATATTTTATATTAAATTTAAATGTGTCCTTAGTCGTATGCCTCTGACATAACCTCCCACATTATGCCTTGTTATATCAATCCCACACACATTTTATTATATGCGATGTCAGATTCAATAATGTCATGAAGGTAGAATCTTTTGCGCGGAAAAGTACTCGATTATCCTTGTTTACGGACAAAATAAAGTTTACTTCTCATTGGCTTCGAGATAAAACGGGACAGAGATTAAATTCTGCTTGTGTTTGCCGAGAAAACGCTCGCCCCGTGTAAACGAAACCTTAGTCTCCTTGCCCTGATCACGGACAAAGTAATTTATGTTTTATGTTTGTTAAGTGCAAATGAAAACTCGTTTATCTCAAAATAATGTACGCAATAGATGTTTTTTGTAAAATATGATATTCAAGAATTACTTTTGTTATGATTTTCGTAGAGCTTTAGCATAAATTGTAGGATTTTTGATAACTTTTAATTTATTAATATCGTTTAGAGAACATTATATGTAGTAATGTTAATTAAGTTAAGATTTCATTGTTCAAATAGTAGCCCGTAAAACATTAAAATTTAATTGAGTGAAATAAAAGGGGCTCATGATGGTTGGATTGTGTCCACTTCGTTGATCGATGAACCGTTTCGTTGATTACACTATTGGCACTGGCTGAAAATCAGCATCGCTGTTGTTGTACTGAATACATCGGTAGAATGTTGCTGAGTCAGTGACCAGTTCATAGTAAGGGGCACAAACATGTTGAACTTAAGTTTATTTAATTTAAATCTTTTTGTTCATGAAAACCTCAAAAATTCGGAGGTAGGAAACGCAAACACTACTTAAACGTGTAAAAGAAATAAAGGATAGAAGAATTTCGCGCTGGCAGCCATTGACACGGTGCGGTGGCTCAATTGGCAGAGCGTTGGGGCGTATACCCGAGGTCGCGGGTTCGATTCCCGCCTGTGTCGAAATTTTTCTTTCCTTTATTTATTAGTTAAGTTTATTTAACTAAATCTGCTTCGGGAAAATCAATCATAACAAATACAAAACCTTAACCATACTCTTAAAATAATAATGCTACTTTACATTTTAATCTTTAAACGTAATATATAATAATATATCCATTACTATAACTGTGATAAATCCTAAAACTAGTACGGTAAAACTACAAGTCTTAATTTTTTGACTTTAATATCGGCTCAGTAAGAAACGCGAAAATATAATTTGGCAAAGCATAATAGCCTCAGTAAGGTGACAGTATATTTTACAAGTTGTTATTGGGTGTCACGTAATGAGTTTTGTTACAAGAGGGTACTTAGAAACGGCTCCCCTTATAACAGGCGCTATATTATAACACAGAAAATGATTTTCTTGTCTCTATAAATATGTTTAGAAATTGCAAAGAAGGTGCTGGTTTCTGTAACTAAAATATTTGTTGTTTTAAGGGTTGAAATAAATTTAAATTGTCGTGCACTTAATTAAGCTTAGAAGATGGAATTGGCTTGAATTATCATGGTATCTTAAAATTTATTCAAAATCGTATAGATTTTGTGTATCTAATAGAACCAAATATTTTTTTGTTTGTTATTTTTTATTGCAGATGCTTGGCTACTTATACTTCAGAACATCACGTGACACTGTCACTTGGTATTCAGAGTAACCATGTTTTGCTTGAACAATGCACTCACGTGATAGGGGACAGACTTATCTAATACACTGTCAAATGAAAAAGTAAAACTTATCCATGTGAGTTTCTTCACGATGTTTTCCCTCACCGCTTACATCCATGATAAATTAACCACATAAATGACTTTAGAAAAGTCAAATTAGTGTAGGCCCCAACCCAGGATTTGAACTCTCATCGACTGCACGATAAGCGGTGTTCTACCCGTTATGCTATCACGGTTGTTTTGTCATTATAAACGCATTAAAACTAATATCATCATTTCCCAAGCGTACTCTGATTTAGAATTCTACGGCTATCTGGCAACGCATCACGGTTCCGTAGGTAAGCAAACAGTATCAAGAACCACGTCGTATGGTCAGCCAAGGAGGGACGATCTTACCCGGGGGCAGGTGGACCCAAATTGAACGTGAGGAACCTACTGATTTAGCAGACAGTTGTGGCTCCAATTCATCTATGTTTTGAGGAGTAAAGATTGATATATATTTTTTTCAAATACATGATTAAATTGGTGACTAGTAAGTTATATGTGTTAGGTGGAGAGTTGAGGTTCTTATAAAAAATAAAATTTGTAAAATCTTAATTAACTCATATGTTACGAAATAAAGTATTTATATATGCATGCATACAAATTTTATAACTATAAAGTTATCAATTTTCAAAGGCTTTCATTTGTTTAATGACGACGACAATAAGATATATGCAATTAAATGTAAATTTTTCAAGTACAATTAAATAAATGTACAGAGTACAGAAATCTTTTTATAACTCCAAGATATGAACTGTATTATGATAAGAAATTTATAGGAACGTAGAATTAATTATTAAAGCCTATTTTTATACCAGAATAAAGTTTTCAATATCAAAATGCCGTGATGAGTCCTTTTACCATCAGTAATTGATTAGTCTATCAATCCTATTTCTGTTCTCATGACTTATTAGATCTTAAAATAACTTTTCAATCTCTAAATTTCCAAGAGCCGGAGACACAAAGCAAACTCAGCCAACTTAAATCTAGAATCAATGATCACAGTGCCGGAACAATTCCCTAATTAGATTCCAACAACCAGCAACTATTCTCTATATGTTGCTTTCTTTAAATGACATAGACTTCATGCTCGGAATCTATAAGTAGTTTAGCTCAGATCAAGTTTGGATAGTTATACTTTTATTCAATCTTGGTCTTCGCTTTTTCTAATTTAAGCTTTTAACTTAAAAGTTAAACAAGACCAGTTTAAATACAGCGTATACGTAGGATTTCCAAATTAAAAACGCTATCAAGCTTAGTTTTGATTTTCCGCACAGTGATCTCATAATAATAATTAATATTCCATAAAAACCCCACTAAGTCGGCTTAGAATATAACTACCATATTTTTTGACTGTTTTACGAGGTATTGTTATCAACTAAGTCTTTATAGTAATTCTTGGACGAAAAGATTGTAGTATAAACCCTAATAATTTCGTGCTGCTGGTCTGTGCCGTTTCACATCGGGCATTTGAAAGCCGCATATACTGATGCAAGGAATGAAAAAAGAATTCAAGATACTTTAATGTTTTTTGACATGAATTCCTCATGTGGGGATTATTATTCATAAATACAGTGTCACTGTAGCTCAGTTGGCAGAGCGACGGGGGCGTATACCCGAAGGTCGCGGGTTCAAACCCCGCCAGTGTCAAAATTTTTCTTTCCTTTAATAACATCTTTTATTTATGAATTCAAGATACTGCTTGCAAAGCAAAAGCATGTGCCCAAGCTAAATCGGATAGAAAGGGGATAGAAGTCCTAATCAATGACCAAGTGAGAAGCGTATGTCATACTTTGCGTTCGCTTCTCTCTTTGTCTACAGAGGCCTATATAGGGAGCCCTAGGGAGTATGAATTGGGGTATCTTCGACCTTGATGGCGAGGTCAGTGTCTGAAGTAGTAAGTTCCATGTTTTTTAGTGACCTTTAGCTCGTGAGTTATCACATCTTGGAGATCCAATAAAACGCTACCAGCACGTTTCTCTCAAGTGGCAACTTCTCACAAATAACCAAACAAATGCTCGCTTTCGTCCATTTACACATTAAAGAACTCTAAAACACAGAGGCAGAGGTACTAATACTTCGGAAACATCATGAGACCTGAAAGGTCACCTAGTGTTCCGAGTGCCCAATGTTTTACTTGGACAGTACTTCCTCATGATAAGTAGCAGGCCTACCGCCACTTTGTAGGAATTTAATGATCACATGACTAAGTACAATTCTGACGTTTGGGTTACCTCACGATGTTATCTCGCACCATTCATAACTGCAATATATAAAGTACACATATGATTTGAGAAGGCACATTAGTTTAGGCCCAATTTGGTATTTAAACTTGCGACTACGGCATGGTTTTCCCACAGTGCTATCATGATCATTCAATCAATCAAAAAGTTAATAACAATACTCCTTAGAATAATAGCCGTGTGTCTGCTACGTAGTTTTAATGAAAATAATCTTACAAGAGTGTACTCGTACATCCTTACGTAACAATAGTTTATGTAAATCAAAGACTCGGTGTTCAACGGTTCATACTCCATTGTATTGATCGAACTTGTAAGGATGGCAGTTGAAATTGTTAACACGTTTATTCGACTTCACTTTATGCCTAACCAAACGGCTCGCCGCAGTGCTAAACATTTCATACTAACAATGAATAAGCAATGCTAAGAGGCAATTGTTTCTGAACGTTCGAGTTGAAACGAATTGTGGTATAGGATTAACTACTCAGTCGTCGGCGGCAGAGTTTCGCTTCGAGATCATTCCTCTCTAATATTCAATTTAACTTTGACACTTCCTTCACTCAGGCAAAACCAACGTTTGCTCTTTGGGTTAAGAAATAATTTCTCAGTCCTAATTCTGAAATTAATTGCCTATGGATTTTAACTGTCTAACTTAACATTTAGCAGGGATTTTATGAAATAACTTATTTTTATTCTTATTGTTGTTTCATTTTACATTAGAATACATTTTTCAAGAAATGTATATTTTTTACAAGTTGGAGATATTTTCCGGGATTGTGCAAAGTGTCGATTGATAGTCTCTGCCTATCCCAGAGGGCACTAATAGCGTGAGTTCTGGTAGAATTATTACTTTTCCGCTTGATACGCGAGTCTACAACTCAATGAAAAAGATTAACTTTTACATTAAAATTCGTAATTACGAATTGGCGATTTATATCACAAAATGAACTATTATTATATTACTCCTCCTCCATTCTAAAATATGTTTAAGTATTCTGTATGGAAATAAGATCATCATATGGAAAATTCTTGAAAGTAGTTTAAGTTGCACGAGTAAGTATCTGGGCTCTGTCTAAAATAGAGTTTTAGCATTTGCATATGATCGCAGACTTTTGAGCCAGTTAAATTACAATTCCTTTTGAAAACAAGTTTTGAAGTAAAATTTGGAGCAGATGGGAATTGATTAGGTCCTTGTAAGTTGTACACGAAACATCGTCAATTTTGGCGCTGATTACTCAATTACCAAGTTGACTTTGAATCGGTAATTCATAGCGGTTTGTAACGAAGCCTTCATTGACTTATTTTAAACTTATTTATCCTCTACTTTTAAGAGAATTACTCATTTAAATCACCATACTTCAACAAGTTTTTCTTAATTAGAATAATAATAAATTTCAGGAGAATCGTAATTTGGTAGCTCGATACTTTAATCAGAAATGTAACTTAGTCGATGTTCGTATGGGTGAACAGTCAAGTATATGAGATTATGATGAGCGAGTAAATCGAACGGGTCGGCACGGGAGACAGTTTTGGTTTGCTCCGTGATTTCATTGCTATTAGGGCGGTCGAGCCGTTTCACGTTTATTGTCCAAAGATACGAGTGGATTTGTGGAAGCAATTTCCTTTATACATTTTGTTTTGTCCTTTTTCCTGCAGTTTGATGGTCCAGTTCGGTGTTTCTAACTCCGATTTACCGAAACAGACAATCGATATTTTGTACGTGAACTTTTATGCTGCCCTCAGCGTAGAAGGGAATCGTAATTATAGAGGCTACGCACGTACAACGGATTGAAAGGAAACTAATTTAGAAACAGATTGTTTTCACGAAAATTAAATTTTGTTGCATTGTAGTCGGAATACACATGAAAGATGTCGTCATTGTATTTATTACACAAAATAAAACATAACTATTGTGTTTTAATGGGTTATTAAAAAGATGGTCAGAATATTATTTCTCATGAATAAACCTAAATTAACTTCACTTTTTTAATAATAAAAAAGTCTTATGAACTTTTTAAAAGCTTATTGGTAAATATTGGCCCAACAAACGCAGCAAAGTTAAATATACGAATCAGTAAACCCAGAGTAAAACTACCCCAATTAAAATGAACAGGTTTAAAACATTTGATGTATGAAGTTGTTTTTCAAATTGTGTTTCGTTTTTAAAGAATAGCATGGCGAAATGAAGAGGTTAAAAGCACAAGAAAGCTCACACAATATTTTTTTTAAAGATCGAGTTTTGTAGTTGTTAGAATAGATCAGAAGAAACGTTTTTCAATACGAGTATGTTCGATACGATTTATATTAAGTATGTTCTGTTTTTACTTTTTAAATTAAAATAAGGCATCCCGACTTAGATGTTTTTTTTTTTATAAATTTTGAACATATCTGCTATTATAAAAATATACAACAAAGATAAAAAATCAGACATAGCTTTCGACCTTGAATCGATAAACGATTACAAATTTCCAATTGAATCAAATTTCTCTTGCATAGAAAAACATTTGCTAACTAAATTGTTGTTTGGGCTTATCTATTTACCCTCTTCTCTGCCCATTCAAAAGTATTCAAAAATTCATGTGAGCAATCCTCTTCAATGTCACGTGCTTTTCGTTAATGCAAATACGTTTCTGTTGTTAGAAAGTGTGCCTTCTTCAAAGAGGAATAAACATGACATCCTCATTGAAGCGAGCGTTTCAGGGTTGTGGAGTGGACCGTCGTCACGACCTGCGACCTTTCGCCTTTATTCGCGAAGTTTTTGTCAGCCCCGTCTTACCCGATATTTGCTAGAAACGTCGGCGTTTGAAGTCAACGCTGACATTGAAATGCGCCTTTTATACCTTTGGACGTGTTCTTAAGAAAAACGTTTTGTTAATGCCTCACCTATTTTTGTTTGCTTCATGATGCTATGAAGTTTTGGTAATCAGTGTAAGAAAACACAAATTAAAATTTGACAACACAACAAGCAATCAGATTTTTTTTAATACAATCTGTTGTGTACACTCGTCTTTGGATTAATTTTAGAGCCCAATCTTGAAATATTTCTATATTATTCATAAAGCATCAGACTGGATCTAATAGTTACCATGAATTCGAAAAGTTCACACTTTTCTGTGTATTTTATATTTAAACATAATTTTATCTATTTTAAATGAGTCGAAATGAATTATTATTCAAAGATAGATTTGTTTTAATTATCTAAAAATACTTAAGCAATTCACTATAAAACTCTGAACTTAACAACTTAAACTTAACTATTTTCGAGGGCGTATAATGTTATAAAAAAACACACACTTTGATATCAAATAGTTTTTTATAAAATATTTTACATACTAAAACGTATAAAAGTAACTTGTCTCGCACTTGATAAGAAACACAATATCTTAATTACATTCATATTCCTTAATAAACGTATTTACTCACATAATTCAATGAAACAACATACTAATTAGTTTCAATTCAATGATATAATCAAAGTTATTTTAAAGACATTCTAAGAAGCCGAAGTAAAGATATCAGTCAGAGTCAGCCATGAACAACAGAGTGCGCAACCAGAGTGTGGGATGGACGGGCTAATTAATGTAATGGATTTTATGTATATCGCACATCAAATAGTTTTGTACAGGTTATTTACATACGAGAATGTAGAGAAGTGAAAAAAAAAACATTTCACAAAACAATATTACAATTATATTCATTTGTTCACTAATAAACGTGCTTACTCACAAAATTCAATGAAACAACATACTAATTAGTTTCAATTATACAATCAAAGTTATTATAAAGACATTCTAAGAACCCGAAGTAAAGATATCACTCAGACTCAGCCACGAACAACAGAGTGCGCAATCAGAGTGTGGGATGGACGGGCTAATCAAGGTAATGGATTTTACGTTCATTATCGTCGTACGTGGAGCTTGTTCAAAACGAATCAGAACAATAGTTTGATTTGATTAATCGCATTAAAGCCTGAAAACTTTGCTCATTAAAAAGAAGATATAATGTTCATTCTCGTATAGTTTTTCCTATTTAGTTTATTTTGTTAATAGCCCCAAAATAAGTAGAACTTGTATTATGGAATACTAACTCAACAATATATTTAATTTTATATAATACAGATATAAAAATACATCCAAGACTAAACAAGAAAAAGAAACAATCAAGAAACGAAACAATCGCACATAAATGTTGCTCTCAGTGGGGATCAAACCCGCAACCTCCGGAACGAGAAACTAGTCACCTATCCACACGGCCACGGATGTCGACAAAAATTTCGTTAATTCCAATCAAAAACATAAACTCCCTCTCCCACTGATAAAAAAACTCTCAAAACATTACATACAATTGCAAAAAGCTAAAATCGAAGCAAATCCATTAATATCATGTTGAATCCTACATTTAACGTCAGGTGTATACTTGAGAGCCGATCATTTTTGGTGTACTGCTCCGAGCACGTCAGCTTCGCGTCGAGTTAGCGTCCGGACCTGGCTAGCTGTCGAGAAGTTAGACTGGGAACTCTCTCGGACATTTATTAAATACTTGATACAAACTACTTCTACGTTCAGTATTTGCTTGCACAAAAACAACTTGAACTGCACTGAACACTTCAGCAATCAGATATTTTGTTCATTTCATTTTGGCTTTGGATGTTTAAATGATTAGTTTGTGAAAGTTGATGTCAGTAGAGGATGACCATGGAGAACACATTTACATCAAATAGATGTGCTTAAACTTGCAATCATCTGAAATTTGAAGAATAAACGGCCATGTATAAAAACATTGAAGAATGTAGTCGAAATTCGCTAGGTTTGCCAGGATCGTAATTTTTTTTGTATGTGTCTATAAGAAATAAATTTAATTTAAGAAATATTTCCCAATATTCAAACTCAAATTATACTTCTAGAGCTTAGGTTACCCTTTCTTTGAGATTTATAGCCCTGAGTATATGTACGTATAAATGTTTTCCATTTTCGAGTGTACTAACCACTGAAGCAAGGGCGTCATCAAATGTTTTCGATTCACCGTTTCGTACTAAAGCCAATTCCGTGTTTTTTCTTCGAACATCGCTAAACTTTTATTTGGCCGTAACATTTGAGTTCACAACAATAGAGATGTTAGTATTCACCTGTCCACGTGGAATAATTCCGCTGGGTCAGGACGTGTTCGTGAGTTACGTCCGCAGGCCAGACTTTTGCGGATAAAACACAAAGGCGTTCGTTTTTTTGCCTCTGACTAACGTACAATCCAAATCAATGGTTAGCTGGACTCACTTTTGTTATTGCTCCTATTATGCTGGACATTCGTCGCCGTGCAGTCCATTCGGGGCTTTTGGAAAGCTTTAATAATTGCTCGTGTTTTTGTTAGAGGCTTTATGATGAACAAATCTCAAAAAGTTCTGTTTTTTTTGTACGTTTTATTAATAAAAAATCTCTCAACCGGTAATATTATATAAATTTCCAAGCCAACACACAAATCTCTAAAGTTTGTTACATAACGTCCTTTTAATAATAAACTAAGTCCGTTCATTTCAGTCCCAAGACAGGTAATACAAGAGTATTATATCAACTGCCAGAGGTCCATCTAACATTGCAGTTCCAACAAAATAAAGCAGCTGCGTATTGTATTGCTGACAGTAAAGGCGTCGTACCCATTGTGCGGCTCTGGCATAATAGCGACTTACTCGATGCCAAGAAGCCACAATGCGTCTCGTCATTATTTTGCGCTTATGGAGCTCCGGACCCTCTTTTCACTCTATTTTCACTCACATTTTTACCCGACATATGATGTCAAAATAATTAGTTCTTAAGATAAAGATCTTCAACTGCCGAGGTCACCAAAGAAAAGTAGTATTTTAGAAAGTAATCCATACCAATAATACCAATTAATCTTATCCTCAAAAAGAAGCCAAATCCAGTGTAGAATATTTTTCAGTAACGTTAGGAAATGGAAAGAAAAAATGGGAGATGGATTTATCAACTTCATATCATCACCCACCAACAACTTAAAAAGTTCCAGTTCCTTTAAACGCCTCATTCTGTTCCCAAGGCAGATGTTATTAGATACTACGCACCATACCACGATATTAAATCAGAGTAAAGGATAACTTGATTTTGTTTATTACTTGGATATTAAAAAACGCTGCGGTTTTTGAAGGCTGTAAATTTAGCAAAGTGAGGCGTGAACACTTAACCCGTGTCAAACTGTCAGACACATGTCATATTTACCAAGTGTTATGATGCTAAATCGGTATCGACAGCATTATGGAGTGTTCGGTAATACTAGACGCTGTTCGGATTTCACAATCCAATGCATTCCGCATTACATGATTTTTCTTTAGCAGAGGATTAATAAAGAGCATGTCGTTTCGAATTATTAAGTATAGTATGAAAAGGGTATAAAAAGCAGAGGTTTTCGGATGTGGAATAAAATACAACACTTTGTGTGTGTAAGTTGGAACACGTTGTATATTGTGATAGGGTGTCGGTTCGTATTAGCGTTAAGTCGGTCGCCGGCGCTGCCGCCCAGGAGGCTCCGGTTTCCGAAAAGTGTTCATGTGATGCTTTCTACACGCGCACGCCAGAACCAAGTATAGAAGCTCTCTTGTGACACATTTTTTTGGTTATATAGTTACTCAAATAGCTTTCAAAACGGGAATACCATGGATTATTTTTTAGGAATATATGAATCAGTAACCTTTTGATTCAGTGATGCAATAAGATGCTGTGCGAAATATCGATAAAAAGTTGTGAAGCACGAGATTTTTTCTACGAATGTTTAGTAACGAAAACTACATAAGCTTTATAAATCGTTCTTTGCTCTTGTTTCTTGTCAATTTCTTTTTTGATGGTAATCATCACCGTCAAACCATATTTAGTCTGCAGAATGATAGATGGCGCTAGGAATACAATATACATTAAAATAAATTTAAATAAATTCCTTAAATCTAGAAAAACTTATTTGTAATATTCTATTAGTGTGTAAGTTATATATTTTATTTTCATTTTTAAAGGCGGTACTAGCTTATTTCATGACATCATGGTATCAAAGGGTAATAAAGGTGGTAAAGGCTTTGTTGTGGTGATATTTTTAATTAGTTATTTATATTAATATTTTTGACAAACCTGTCTAATGGTATCCCACGCTACATTTTTTAAATAAGAAAATAAATATTCCCTGATAATGTGTAGAGATGATATCTTATAAAAAGTAATCGGAACAAAATTTTGGAAAAATTGGTGAATGAGATCTCTATAAAGCCAATGTGGAAGGTAATGTTAGTAAAGGACGACCTCGGAAGAATCTTTTGGACCAAATAGAGAATGTGCTCAAAAAGGCAGGTGTCCGAAGTATGAAGAGTAAAAGAGTAAGTATAAAAAGATTGATGGGTGTGAATGAAGCTAGAGAGGTTTGCCACGATAGTACAAAGTGGCGATCGGTAGGCTTTGCCTACCCTAATGGGAACTAACGGTGTGATTATATTTATGTATGTACATACATATACTCACAGCTATAAATCCTGAGAAGGGGTTGCCAGAGCTAAGGAATTAGAAATTCCTCAGCCACTTTTGGAAATTGAGTGGGGAAAAGATGTATGTATGTAAATTTTTTAATTTGATTTTAATTAGACAGATTATCTGATGTATTTCAAAATTTTAGTTTAATAATCATACCCATCTCATACACCAAGTAAAAAAGTGTTTGGTCTAGAACTTCATAAACATCCCAAATCTATCCCTACTTCGTTGCATTTGCATCCAAAACATATTTTTAACCAATTTCCATACCACGTCCTCAAACTGATTGAGACATCATGTTAATTGTTAAAACGGCTACTACACCAGTAACAACCTCAGGACAAAGGAAAACGAACAAGGTATTTGCAAAAAAAAACGTGCGCCAAAATTCCCCTAACATGTACCGGCCGTAACGTAAGAGACCTTGCCTTACTTGCACTCTACCTGCTACTTTGTAACATCTTGACGTAAAGTAGGGATGTCATTTGAATATTTATTTTCTTTACGCATTGTGTTATTGTGGATAGATGCCTTACTTCTTTCCCGAAATATATTTGGTAGATCACAACTAAATTTAGAAGTGGATGTCTCGTTAAGTTAATAGATCTCGAAGTAGTTACTAAAAATACTCAGACAGTTATTAATCCTCAAAAAGGGTAGTCAAAGTTTTAGAATTAGTAATTCATAATTATAAGCCACTTTGAAAGACTATAAAATAAAAGTTGGATGGTGATGGGTCTCCAGACTGACCCTTCTAAAAAACAAAACAATTTAAAGGTTATTGAATTTATTTTATTTTCTTCTTAACAGCATATTTTTCAGAGAAATTTGTTAGAGCTTCATAAACATACATTATTGGTTCTCTTATCGCATTTAAACCAAGAAAAAATAGAGAATGAAATAGAAGGCGGTAGAGTCACACAGTGCACTTGATTTAGCTAAACTTTTCACCATTTACAACAAAAAATAAAAGATACTACGAAAAATATAAATTTAAATTTAATTCAAAATTAATATGCACTTCATTTCGCCATATTTATGACTAAAAGATATTTTTCAAATCCTCTGTAGACAAAATAAAATTTTCCTTATTTAACAGGTAATAAACACAATCTCGGTAGAACGAAGGGCTATTTCTATTAATAAGTTCAAGTGACAACCCTAAAAAGGTTCATCTGCCACTCAAACGATCGAAAGGTACGGCGAGCAACGTGCTAGTATCAGGAAGGAATGTATCGTGGGTGACTTGAATCACCTCGCTCTCTTTCCCTCTCAGCCGGCACCCCATAAGCCAAATTGACTTGCCGTCTCATTTCCGCGTACCAACATTTTCAACACTTACCTGCCTGAAATGATATACATCTGTTGGGGTATCGACTTCTCTTTCCTACTCCAGAACCAGAATGGTTTGTTGATATACTTTTCTCTTTCCCTCATCTCATGGACATGGGGTAGACGGTATTGCGGTGTACGTGTATTGGTGTCAGTTTATTTAAGTGAACTTGGGAAGCTTGCTTTCGTGTTTGTGTATAGGGTGTTGTGTTTGGTAGTGTGCATGAGCTGCAGAGGCGCGACATAGCTTTGCCGTCTCCGTGACTTTAAAAAGTTTTGTTCGGAGTGGTTCAGCAAGCGAGCTTAAGCTAGTACTGCGTCGGCTGGCATGCGGAACGGACGTGTGAGCTTGCGCCGTGTTTTGTCATGCCGTATTTCGATAAACAATACAAAACTTCACATTCAGAAGCTCGGCCTGTTAAGTGTTGACAGTTGACGTTATACAATTATATTCAAGACAATTAAAAGTTTAAAGTGCGTTTGTTTCTTACAACTTAACTTGTGATTGTTTATAATTTGTGAAATATCAACGTGTTTAGTTCAACGGACTTTGGAGAAGAGGTTGGCCGTCAGACCATTCTCATAGTTTAGTAGGCCTAAATATGGGATTAACACAAACGATTCTGGCATTTTAAGTACAAATCCGATGTTTCCTGGAAATAATCTGAAAGTCATCATGTTATTTATAATATAAAAGCTCTACTAACAAAATAATTGTAATATCCCGGTTCAAAATAGTAAACATGTATTTTTTAAATCATTTGATGACTGATTTATTTTCAAGTATACATATGTTTTATGTTTTGAGTATCGGAAAATTTCTACATTTCTCGTATAAATGTGTTTAAAACACAAAAAAACGCTTTCGCGACATATACATTTGTCAGACGAGGATATTGTGACATTCTAAACCAAAATTTTTGAGTAGTACTACAATGAATTTCGATCCCTAAGATGAGACACAGTCAGACATAAATGCAAAGATTGTATACATTTGTCCCACAGTTTGTTAGGAGTTGAACAACCTCGATATAAATAGACAGTCGCCGACGCAATGTAACGTAAAGCCACGCTAATGGCCTACTCCCCTTACAAAATCATAAACGTAAGATTCACTTCACGGGGATTTTATAGGATCCACTTTTATACGGCAAAAAAATTTGGACCTTTTTTACACCCATAACAAGTCCTCTTTCCTTTTTATAATGCTATTTTATTATACGCTATGGGCAAATATACCTATTTCATTATAATATTGCAATACTCAAAACCCTTTTTAATGGGGATATTAGGGATAATAAATAACTCAATAAAATGTAGTAGGTATATACAATACATTAATAAATGTTCTCTTTCAAATGTAAATATTAAAGCCCTACCTAACACATTACAATTAATTTGCACGATGCATTTTTAAACACAAATTTATACAAAATAATGCGGTAATATTTAATTTAAAGGGTAAATAAATAATTAATTTGGTAAACTGATCTGCGTCAGTTAATCTGTTTCGTTTATAATATAATAATATATTTTTCCTAGAAATAAATTTGCGAATCTGAATTATTCTTCAATCGCTAATTTAATTTGGGATGAGCAAGTATGCACCAAATATTTCACGTTTCAAAAAAAGAAATCATCAAATTCAAATATTAACAATCATAGACAAATTCCCCACGGTAGTACCTAATCCACCGTTTGACCCTAATCTTAAATATTATTTATCTTAAAACTGTTTTTCTTTAATTTCAAAGATAGACACTCATATTATAATATTTCACGTACTTTTAACTGCTTTGATCGATATTTTTATTTTCTTTTTTAGAAATGGTTAACACCAACAATATCAGTTTCGGTTGGAAATAATAGCCTACAGTCCAGTATCAATTATCAATATAATTGCTCGTTTTCCAATTGCTTCAGACCTTGAAATTTGTTGAAGTTGAAAAATGCCTGTCTGTTAAATTTTTGGGTTCATTACTGACTTTGCAATTATTTATAATTTAAAAACATTCATATATATCCATGAATCCCAAAAGGGGATAGCCAGAGCTTCAGACCTAGAAACTTCTCAGTCACATTTGGAAGTTGATTGGGGAGACGATGGTAGAAATAAAGTATCGTTGGTTAGGGGTCTCAAACCGCATCGCCCAAAACTACTTAAAAAATGTAATAATTTAGAAACTAGTATATTATATGATACTAATAGTAATAATTAATCTTAGTATTAATGAAAATAATGCTGTTATTTTAAATATAATAGTATTTCTTTATTTAAGTGCAACAGTATTTCTTAACCATACCAATCAGGCCATTTCTACACTGTTGGTTATTATAAAGTAAAATGCAATTGCCATAACTTAAATATCTATACTAATATTATAAAGAGGAAAGGTTTGATTTTTTGTTTGTTTGTTTGTTTGAATTGAATAGGCTCCAAAACTACTGGACGGATTTGAAAAATTCTTTCACTGTTTTAATGCTACACTATTCCTGAGTGACATAGGCTATATTTCATTTTCAAAAAATTAGGGATCCTTACGTAAACTTCAAAAATGTAACCCAAGGTGTTAAAGAAATACCAAAAAAAATCCTTACATCGCGTGCACTGCGAAAACTATTGACAATAGAATAAAATTATGTACTACAATTTTATAGAACACATTATTATCTAAAAAAAATGCCCAGACAGCATGTCTCTAACTATTATAGTTATCTCACAACAAGCGTCATTATATAAAATTATTTAAAAATTAAATTAAAATTCTGCTTTAGAAAAGGCTCTTTATTTGTACCTATCTAATCCTTATAAAAAACGTATATATTATTTTAGACTACTTCAATACCCTTATATTACTTTTTGAATTATTCAATTCGAACATTCCATTCGAAAGTTATCTCGAATTAAAAAAATAGATAAAACTCCGCTCGATTAGCTGTGCATAGTAAGTTGTTGCAGGCGTCACGAAGGGGTACGGGAGGCTGCTTATCAAAGAGTAAAAGCAAAATTTGATTGTAGCGACTATTATCACTGGCCCAGCAGCCGGTCAATTAGCTCATATACCGAGGATACCGATGATCCCAACTGATCTGCCAATTCCATTTAAACGGCTACAATTTCCGGTTAAAACATCTTTTGCTTTAACAATTAATAAGTCCCAAGGCCAAACCTTCAAATTAGTAGGGATTGACCTGCGAAAGAATTGTTTTACTCACGGTCAACTGTACGTTGGCCTGTCGCGGGTGGGAGCCCCTGAACATCAATTTATTTTGCTGCCCCAAAATACAACAACGTCAAATATTGTTTACAGGGAAGCTCTAACTCTATAAATTGAATGGCTTTTGATGTAATTACTCATTATAAAAAATAAAAAAATATATCTAAAAATAAATACAAAAAAAAAAAACATACATACATACATATACTCACGGCTATAAATCCCTAGAAGGCGTAGCCAGAGCTAAGGAATCCGAAATTCCTCAGCCACTTTTGGAAGTCGTGTGGGGAAAAGATGGTGAAATAAAGGTTGTCGGTGATGGGTCACCAACCGCATCGCCCAAAAATCCCTCAAAAGCGCCAAAACCATTAGTCGCCTGTTACGTACACCCACCGGAAGAAATGGGGTAGTGCTATTCTAAGCCGACACTACACAGCAAAAAAATATAACATAGCTTAAAACTTAAAAAAAATAAATTAAAATAATAATACATGTAATAAAATAAAAAACAAAATGTTAATGATAATTCATGCCCGAGCGAAGCCGGGACGGGCTGCTAGTTAAAGTTATATTTTAAATGTATATCCGCTATTATTTGCCAAATAAAACATATTTAACATTAGCTTTAAGCAGCTTTGTGACTTGAGCCGAATGATAAGATAAAATGTAGGCTGGCTATTCGTTACCAACCGCAGCCCTTCAGTAATTGATACAACCTCAGTCCTCTAAGCCTTTACAACACCCTTAAAAAAGAAATACACCAACATATACATCAAACCAATATTTTTATTACCATAACCATTACCACGTACACATTTGATCCTGTCCCAAACAATTGTTATCTCCATTTGTATCAATATTATATGGACTTGGACGTTTACGTGCATTCAGTACGTGCCCCGAATCTTGTGGAGCACGTAACTTTCGTTGTGCTCTAGTTGGACATCGTTTACACTCAAACTATTATCTACTATTGTTTCCTTAAATTCAAGTCAAGAGTTTAGCTCCAGATACGTTTTTTATTCTTCTTTTGAATGAAAACATAACAGAGTATCACAAGAAATGTACGAAATAATTTGTATCAAGGATGGATAAGGGTGGTGGATATATTATTATGTTCAATAACTTAACAAAAAACTCAAGGAATTAGTTTCTATTTGGTTTGGCAGACACTAACTTTTTATACATCCTCGAATCATCCGTGAGCGTTCTCTATTGGCGTTACAATTGTAACAATTCATTCTATAAATAATAATCCCTTTAAACGTCACAGTGAAATATTGAATCTATTAAACTGTTTAATATATTACGAAGCCAAGCAATCAGATCTGAACAGTTCCCAACATTACGTAGCTTGCGGCATCTACAACCAATTCTGATATCGCAGATGTTGTTTGATTGATTTTATACAGCAAGGTCTAATTAGTCTTGAGGTTTGCGTAACCAAACAGCATTAATAATTTACTGCGTGTAAAGCTTCGGCGGTCTTACAGCTTACCGCACAATCAGACATACTGTAGCTTATTATATAATTCATTACTTTAGTAATAATGCAAATCTGCTGAAATTATTAGCACAGTAATCCTAATTA
Organism: Bedellia somnulentella; assembly: GCA_963576735.1. Lineage (NCBI taxonomy): Eukaryota > Metazoa > Arthropoda > Insecta > Lepidoptera > Bedelliidae > Bedellia > Bedellia somnulentella. Next base: position 7,740,911 of record OY755188.1, read on the forward strand.
TATTGCCATGTAGTGACGATATAGAATAACATAACATATTCACAAATATTGTGTTTATAAGATGGCAAAAAATTATGTGTATCAACGATTAAATTTAGCTGTCGTTTTTCAGAACAGTGTAACAGACTTTCAATTTGTTAAAAGTTAAAATAAAACACCAGTTAATATGTATGAAAACTAAGTTTTTGAATCTGTTACATCAAATAAATAAATGTGTGCTTTAAACTTTATTGGTTATTGTATATATTTCAAATTCAATTATTAAGTACAACAGAAAGCCAATAGACAATATACCGTCTCAATTTTGGTGCATCATTAATAATTCAAATTCCGAGGGATCATATTAGTTATGCATACCTCTTTTGGGAACTTAACTGTCTATCCAATCTTACATGCCCGTATGACATGACATTCATTGAATGTCACTATTTCATAACTTAAATATTAGTTGTGGTTTGAGAAACCCCTCTAAATCAGAGCCAAGTATAACTTTAACTATAACAGACTAGTAATAGTAGTATGAATAACAAATAATTCCAAAAACTGGCGTAGAAAAACTAATGAGATAGAATGTTTTTTTTATTATCCTGCGCAAATCCGAAGCGACTCACACGTTTAATTTTGTTTCTATAAAGTGAATAAATCCACAAATAAATAAAATATGATAACTCTTAACATTTATTTAATAATACACTTACTTAATATGAATCACATGATTAATTCATTTTATAAATCTTCAAAACAATCATATCAGTTGATACATAAATTTACCTACATACATATACTCACGGCTATAAATCTCTTGAAGAGGTAGCCAGAGCTAGGAAATTAAAAATTCCTCAGCCACTTTTGGAAGTTATGTGGGGAAAAGATGGTGAAGTAAAGGTTGTTGGTGACGGGTCTCCAACCGCATCGCCCAAAAATCCATTGAAAGCCCCAATACCGTTAGTCGCCTCTTACGTACACCCACCGGAAGAAATGAGGTAGTGCTATTCTAAGCCGGCACTACACAGCTACAAACATACATAAATTTATTTTATAGTTATAAAAAATGCATTCTATATTCATCTGGAGCTAAACATACAAAGACTTCATCTATAGATGTTCTTTTGACAGAAATAATCTAAAGACACATTAAAATATCGTTGTAAGGAGGTAGCTAGAGGAGAGGAGTGAAACACGCGAGTACTGAGTAGATACTGATTTATTAGTCATAAGGTTACATACGTGCGCACGAATAATATAGATATAGGTAGATAATATATGTATTAGTTACTAAGTAGACCTTATAACTAGGTATACACCACATCTCCCTTATTATTTTTAAAAAAAATAAGACACATATTTTTTTTTCTAATCCAATATCTAAAATTTCTAATCCTCTATATAAAGTTTAGTCCTATTTTTATGCACTATATCTATTTTACCTTTATTTAATATCTTAACATTAGGTGATATATCTTCGATTACTATATATGGTCCACTATATAAACTTTCCATTTTACTACAATTTTCTTTCCTTAATAATATCTTATCGTTAGGCTTATAATGAATAGGTTTAGTGTAACTATCATAATACATTTTTCTTTTTAATTTACTTTGGAGAAGATTATCTCTTGCCTCCTTATTTGAAACTTGCAATCGAAATTTAAGTTCTTTCGCGTAATCATCGTGACAGTACAAAGGATCAATTTGATGACCTAAATTATTTGGTAAACTACATTTCTTACCGAACACCAATTCATAAGGCGTGTAGCAGCTCTCCGAATGTACAGACGTGTTGTAGGAAAAGCACCAGAACTGAATCCATTCACTCCAGCTCTCTGGATGATTACCTGCTTGGTTACGTAGATATGCTCCTAAGTTTTTGTGGGAGTTCTCTAGAGCACCCAATGTCTGATGATGGTACGCTGTTGAGTTAATTTTGTTAATATTTAGTAAAGTACATACCTCATTCATCGTTGACGCCATAAACTCCGTGCCTCTATCGGTCACTATTTCCTGGGGCACTCCGAATCTAAGGATATAGTTTTGTACAAAGGCTTTAGCTACTTCTTTACTACTTTTGGTTATCAAAGGGTATGCTTCGACATATTTGCTTAACTCGCACTGTAAGGTTAGTATATAGCTGTAATTATTAATGTCGCGATCTAAAGGACCAACAAGATCTAGGTAAATTTTTTGTAATGCTGAAGATGCAGTTGTCGTTATTTCCATTGGTTGTTTCGTTTTTAAGTCATGTTTATTTCTCTGGCATTTATCACATTTTTTAACATATTTCTTAATATCATCATCTAACCCTGACCAGTAATAGTACTTTTTAATGTTATTGTACATGCGTCTTACACCTGCATGTCCGCTTGTAGGCAATATGTGAAAGTCATTTAAAATAACTTTCTTATCATCATTATTATCAATCTTTTTTACATCTGGCAATATTATAAAAGTTGGACCATTCCAATCCTTTACTTGTTTTATTCCACTTATAAGCTTCTCTATAAATTTATTATTACTTTTATTTTTTATAAAATATACTTTTTCAATCTTTAACGTCTCACAAAATATCTCTAATTCTCTCACAAATTCGTCTCGCGTAATTTGCGATTGAGCGTTAGGATTTATGTATAATATTTTCTTCCTAGGAACATATATAAAAGTTTTACTTTCTTTAAGTTCTTTTTTCTTTTTAAATAATTTATTTAATTCAGTATTTGTTATAAAACTTAACTCAACTGATTCCTTTGGATTTGTATGCATATCGACAATTCTCGGTTGGCCTGACCGATTATCATCCTCATCATCGTTAATTATTACTTCTGAGTCATTTGATTGTTTTGACAAATCCGATTCAATTTGTTCTCTTTCTTCCATCTCCTTTCGTTGCTTTCTTGTCATCACATTCATTATCCTTTCATTCATCTCCTTTAATTCCATAGATGTTAATTTGATTCTCGATAATGCGTCTGCAGCTGCATTTTCGGAACCTTTTACGTAATTCACTGTAAAATTATATTCGTCTAATATCATACGAAACTTTAATAATCTACTTGATGGATCTTTCATATTGAATAAGTATACTAACGGTCGATGATCTGTGTAAATGTTAAATTTCCGTCCATATAAATAAGGTCGAAAGTACTTAACTGCCCACACTATAGCCAAAAGCTCCTTTTCGATAGTAGGATAGTTCATTTCGGCTTTGTTAAGACTTCTACTAGTGTATGCAACAGGACGTCCGTCTGCATTAGATAAAATCGCTCCTAATCCAAAGCCTGAAGCGTCAGTTTGCAACTGAAATGTGTTAGTCTCAGTAAAATTAGGGTATTGAAGTACAGGTGGTGACATAAGTGCTTGTTTTAATTTCTGAAAAGCTTGTTCGTGTTCTTCTTTCCAAGTAAATGTAACGTTTTTCTTACACAACTGATTTAAGGGATACGATAAATGAGCAAAATTTTGTATGAATTTCCGGTAGTAGTTTGCAAATGCAACAAATCTTTTTACATCGTCACTATTTTTGGGTTGAGGATATTCTTGTAAAATTCTTATCTTTTCAGGATCTGGTAAAATTCCATCACCTGTCACTAAATGACCTAGGTAAAGTATTTCTTTTTTGAGAAATTCGCATTTAGCCGGATTAAGCTTCAAATTCACTTCTCTTAACCGATTGTAAATATCTAATAAATTTTTATTATGGTCATTTAAATTCCTTCCAAATACAATTAGATCGTCCAAATAAACAAAGCATTTTTTATAGTTCAGTCCCGACATCGCCAACGTTATCATTCTACTAAAAGCATTAGGCGAAGTCTTAAGTCCCATTGGTAATCTTTTTAGTTGGAACTGTCCCGAATAAACTATTTTATTATTACTCGACTCTGTTGTTTTTTGAGATTGGGGTATGTATCCTGGACAAAATGCTGTGTACTTTCTACTGTCTTTATTTAAGCTAAGTTGGTAGTAACTTGAATAGAGGTCTAAATGTGTATAATATATCGCTCCAGAAAGAGAATCTAATATTTCCGTAATATTGGGGAGCGGAAACTTATCATCCACTATATTTTCATTTAATTTCCGATAGTCAATAACTAAACGCCACTTTTTTTCCCCATTCTTATCAGACTTTTTAGGAACCAATAGTACCGGACTGGACCACTCACTGCACGCTGGCTCTATAATATCATCATCCAATAATTTTCAATTTGTTTTTCTAGTTCTTGTCTCTGGGCGTACGGTAATCTATAATTTTTGACAAATATTGGTTGTGTGTTTGGTTTAATTGAAATGGACTGTTCGTATAAGTTTGTTGTAGTTAACTTATCACCGCTTAAATGAAAAATATCCGCATATTTAGCACATAACTGTTCTATAGATAATCGTTCTTCCTTATTTAGATGCGATAAATTTAATTCTTTAAATAATTTATGAACTCTTTCCGAATTAAAACTAGTACATTTACTGAATGTTGTCATTTCATAATTTTTTAATGGAACTAATTTTGGATTTATTTCGTTCAGACAAATGGTTTTTTCAGATGTATTTAATATTTGAACTGGAATTCTGCCATTTTTTGGTCTTACTATAGTACTTGCAATTAAAATTCCCTCACTGATTTCATCCGTACAAACTAAAATATCCTCTTTTAAAGAAGTTTCGATGTAGTGGATACTCTCTGATCTCGATGGTACAATATATTTTTTATGTTGATTTGAAGTCAAAATAATTGAAACACTTTTGTTGTCGACTGTCCTCAAAGATAAAGTTTTGTTTTCATAATCAATGACCGATTTGTATTTGTTTAGAAAGTCATTGCCAATTATGCCTGTAGCCGAACATGGTAATGTGTTGAAAATATAAACCTTATGCTTGAACAACTCATCCTTCACTATAAATGTAATGTAAACATATCCAATCGCTTCAACATTGCCGCCAATGCCTCTTATAATGCTGGTCTCTTTATGGTAAGGTATACCGAGTTGCAATAATTGTTTATATTTAATCGCTGAAATCGATGCTCCTGTATCAATAAGCCATATAAAATCGTTCTGGAAAATTTTTAATGTCGCAAATAATGAGTTACTGCATGAAAAAATAAAATGGTTAAAGTTATTCACGAAAAAACTCATTGTAAATTTCCTCTGACTCTCTCCGTTCAGTTTCATCCGCTGACATCATCCTAATATTACGTCTGTTACCCTGTTTATGATTATAAGTATTGTTTGGGTACCTACCTCGCATGCTTCCTCGCGGTGCTGCTCGCGCCGGTGCTGCTCGGGCACCCCGCGGAGCGTAGGAACCTCTTGCACCTCCACCGTAGCCGTAGGTGAACGGCCGTCTCTGGGGTCGCGAGAACTGACTATTGTAGAAACTCATTGCAGGTCTTCTAAAAGGATTAACTACATGGGGCTGTCTTACCTGGGACTGTATCCTTCCTCTGTAATTATAAAATGACTGGTTATTCCTCTGACAACTTAGAATTTCACCATTATTCACAGAAGGAGAAGAGACTTCTTCGTCTTGTGCCGCTTGTATGGCATCCTTAAGGAAGTCGTAGTTCCTCGCAGTAATAATTGTGCTCAACTTACGATTCCTAAGGCCATCGGAAAAACGCTTAATGGCAAATCTTTCATTTATTGGTTTCAAAATACTGTAGCAATCCGAATTCCCGCTGGCTTGAGAAATCGTTAAGTCATTCATTAATTCGGAAATTTCCCTACCATAGTCACCAATTGACCTTTCGTGCTGTTTAATATTCTGTAATTTAGTTTGAATGGCCATAGCTGACTTCTGTGGTAAAAGAAGGCATTTCATGTCTTTCACAAGCTCCTCCACTGAATTATAGTTTGAAGAAAGCTTTAACTTGGCATTTTGAGATAATCTGCTCTTAATAACAAACTGAATTAAGTTTTTCTTACACTCATTCTTGGTTAAAACAGTATTATAGTATTCTATACCGTCGATTAATTGTTTGGTAATCGTGTCACAATCGTTCATTATAGGTAAAAGATTCAAAGCCACCCTTAAATCGAACGAAGACATTTTGTTATTTTGTTTTAAATCCTCACATAAAGAAAATTCCTCTGTTTCCATTTGACACAAACTTTGTACTTCTTTATATAATATTTGAAATTTAGAACTCAACTCGTTGCATAAACTAATATCTTTCTTCTCTAATTTCCCTTCTAATATTAAACTACTTAATTCATCTAATAAGCTATTATATCGCGTAAGTATTATAGAACATTCCTCAAACTTTTTAATTAATATCTGTCCTTGTCTCCTACTTGGACCTATTTTTATTAAGTAAGTACGTATCTCTTTTAGTTCCTCATATATTTTTCTTAGTCGTATTAACATATTATTATAAGAGTAAGCTGCATAATAAAAGCTTTATAATAAAATATACATTTATTTTAATTTGATTAAACAAAAGATTTATTTATGATTAAATAATAGTAATTTATTTTTATTTTTATAAGCAATTACGAAAGTTATTTTAGGATCAATAATTATGAATATTACATAATCGTATCTTTTAATTATTACCGATGTGTACGTCTTAAGAATAGAGTTCATTAGCTCCTAGCGCAATAATTATGGAAGTTGTTTTCATACCAGTGTCCATATTCGTCACACCGCTTCACGTTCCTTATGATTGTTAATATTCGCACTATTCACTTACTTGTTTTTTATACATTATTCATTGCACTTAACACAAATTGTTACACCGTATTAACACCCGAAAAAGGTGCCTCGATTCGCCTCATCTGCATCACGCTCGCTGCTGCTCTCTGGTCAATGCGCCGGTTCAGGAATTTCGCGAAGTAGCGCATCATGAAGAATACTCCAAAAAGAATTACTGCATAAAGGAGTCCTGACATGTATGTCTTCATGTGGCTCGTATGTTCCAATATTTCTACGTTATGCTGCATCATGGTATTGGTATGTCCAATTTGAGTCAAAATGTCCTGACGACTTATTCCTTGATTTTCTGTAGGCGGTCTCGTAGTTGTAGCTGAATTACCCATGGTTACTATATTTAAATTTTACTTCATTATTTAATTAATTGTCCGCACACACTTAACGCGTCAGGCGCATCTCCAATGGCAAGGGTCGCCATGTAAGGAGGTAGCTAGAGGAGAGGAGTGAAACACGCGAGTACTGAGTAGATACTGATTTATTAGTCATAAGGTTACATACGTGCGCACGAATAATATAGATATAGGTAGATAATATATGTATTAGTTACTAAGTAGACCTTATAACTAGGTATACACCACATCGTTTTTAAGAACACTTTCGAGCTATCCATATCCTTTTTTTGTGAAGTCGGTAAATGAGTTACTCCAAAAATTATATTAATATGTATATAAGCACGATGAATTTACTTCATCATTAAAATTATCGAATAAATGATCAATTTGACCAATGTGCAAACATTTGTGCTACAGAGAAATATATGAATTAAGTGAAGTAAGTGAATTATTATTACTCTCCGCCTGAATCCGCATTAGTTCTGTATTTTGGATACATTAGAACAACCAACTTTAAAGTCTATCCAATTTTATACTATCCATGTGAACTATTTTCTAGTTTCTCAAATCTAATGTAAATAGGTATATCCGTTTAAAACTAAACTATAAAATCTGAATAAAGCTTTTACAGATTCACCAACAGAACCAAAATATCGTAGTGATTTTATAAATGCTGCTGTGATTTCATCATAAAAATTTCATTCCATCAAGAACAACAATTGATTCATTTCTCAAATCTTCTGTTTAGGTATAACTTAAAAAAAAAACTAAAAACTCAACCATACAATCCAAAATAAAGTTCATATTGATTCACCAACCAACAGATACCAAAATATGGTAGTGATTTTATAAATGCTGCTGTGTATCGCGGGCGGCTGATATTTTTACTTCATTTAATGACTTGACATGGATATGGGCCTTCGAGGAAACATCGAGTATTGTATTTCGGGCTTAATGTTCTTTATTACGGCGAAATTTCATTATACTCTACCCTTATTCCACCTACCATTCAATTGGAACACCTTCGTACAATTGGAGGGGTTGCCTCAATGGGTTGCCGGATAAAATTTCTTAATAATCTTCCTTTATAATGAGTGAAACCTCTTGCAAAACGCTCTAACGGTATTATACTACCGCCAATCTGATTGACAGATATTAAGAGCAGATTGAATTTATAATTAAAACCACTTTAAGGTTTTATACTTCGATACTTTTCTTAAAATTTTATTAAAATCATCTCCCTGTCGTTTTCATGTCTTAGGCTTTGTTACTTTTCTTTAGATTATGTATAAAAAAAGATGATTTAACATTGTGCATTTATACTATGCAGATTACATAAAAAAAAACTCTGATAGGTAACTCTGATTATCCGTATAATTTGAATCAGTTAATAATCATTAATAAGATGATAAAGACATTCTCATTCAGAACAGCGACGACAAGGAAGGTACGATGTAATAATTTAGTATCATTAACAAAGAATCAGAATGGGAGGAGTCCGTAGGCCAACGCTGTGAATAATCCCAGCTACTAATGAAGACATCGTTACAAAACCGGTTTGGTCAAATGAACGCCGGAATGAAAGAGGTCTCTGACCACTTCTTTTTTGCTGACGATCCTGTTAAAATTGGACTCGCTCTGAGAAATATTTTCGGACAGCAGATGTGTTCTTTAAATTATCATGACGCATATATACGTAACATTACAAAAAAAATGTTGAGTAAAATCGTAAAAAGTAGTTTTTTTCCAATTCTGCCTCTTAAATATAAATGCATGATAAAATTTTGTTGCCTCATTTATACTTAATAATAGACTTGATATTAGATCTATATTTAAAGCTTCATCTAAATAGGTTCCTTCGTTATTCACATAAAATTAGATTTCATATTCAGCGGGATTCACTACAGTTAGTCAGTGCGCCCAGTCTCATATTTTCCTACATTTTGTAAGAAAGATAAAACTTCCTTAGCGGATTTTAATATTATATTGCTCTCTTCTATAACAGACTCAAACCGTGGAACATGATATCTATAAAACAGAAACGTCAAATAGTTTGATAATTAGAGTATTGTGTACAAATATTCATAGCCCGAGAATGAAAAGATTATAATTATAATTTAGTACAGTAAGTAAGTAAGAAATATTATCAGGATGAGTTCTTAAAATTGTTAACGGTAAAATATATGTACAAGTATTAATATATCAAGTTTAATTTCATGTCAAAGAATTTCTGAATGAAAATATTGATAAAGTAGTTATATAAGATAGTGTAATAAAAAGTGAATTTTCACTTTGGGTCTAAATTCATCATATTAGATAGCAAACCAAATTCACGACATACATTATTTAAAGCAGCTAAAAAATTTAGAATAGCACTATTCTGACTCTTCCCATGGGTGACGGAATAATTTGGGATTTTTTTAAGTGATAGTGATTAGGCTGGAGTCCCTTCACCATCGACTCTTTGGTTTACCATTTTTTCCACACACAAATTACAAAAATGTCTTTCTTTATTCTGAAGCTCTGGCTATACCTTCACCTAAATCAATAATTAAAAAAACATGTAGAAAGCAGCAAGATATCAAAAGAAAGTAAAATGTCACTGTATTTATATTTTTCAACAGGATACTTTCACATAAATATGTATCGGTTTATTCAAACTCTAGATTACAATGAATGCCATGAAGATTACCGAAATGTTTTCAGTAGGGGATCTTTCAAATCTACTCCAAAGAAACACTGTCAATTGAACCAAAATCATTCATGTGCTAAACCGATATCATTAATCATTTGAAATAAAATTTAGAACCCTTCCCTCAGATAACACTCTCAGCCACACGCATTATCCCACATAAAGATTATTATGATATTTTGCAGTTGAAAAGAACTTGTGAATTTTGAATTATACGTCACAATATAATAACTATACAAAATATAATTATTGGAGTAGAAAAAGATTATACAGTAATAAATTATTGAGTTTACAACATATCTCATTTTAAAAATACAACATACACAACAATAACCCTTACAGATATAATAAGAACCTAGCTTTGGTTACTAATTATACACTTACATTATGATTATAAACCCTAACCACATTTTATCTCCAATGAAAAGAAAACAACATGTGTCTTTCGTTAGCTCCATTATTATATCGTGTATTACATTTCTTTCACCCTGTAAGTCCTGACCGCATTTAGCGAAAGATATCAGGCCTATGACGAGGGCAAAGCCCGAAGATTCGGGTTAAATTTAGCAGAACACATTTATTTATACAACGTAGCTGAATGGAGTGGGATAATCATCTTTTAGGGTAACAAGGTGTGGACTGAATGTAATTTAAATGTTATCAACACCCCGGCAACATGGAAGCATAAAATATAGGTAGAATTATGTGTTATTAAATTAATTTATGACCAAATACCGGTAAATCTTTGATTTATTATAATGCTTGCTTAGTTTTGTCGATTTTGTTCTATAGTGAGTCAAGATAGCAACCATTTCAAAATAATAACCAACTGATGAAATTAAATACTCCTAAATACACAAAAAATCTTTAATTACAATAATGAAATCATAAAACGCTAATAATTACTTTATTAATCGACATTTGAAAACATGTGTATATTACATCGCAAACTAAAAACAGAAATGTAATAATGGGACTTTAGTTTATATTGAAAATTTCTGGAATTGTATTTTCCACGCTTATCAAATAACCCTTTTATCTGATTAAAGTTTGTAACAGCAACCAACTCCCGCCCAAATTACCAATATCACCATACAGGTCTCTTAATGGTTTGCGTTACCATTAACCAACCCCTCAATAACCTTTTTTTAATGTAAACCCTACAAAAATTGATATTGGTATGTGGGTTCATGTAGCCGTTTTTTATATTCCCTATAATTGCTTTTATTGTTTCACGAATACGAAGCTTTTGTGACATTTGGCTTTGTTTGTTATTATTGAGCTAACAGTTGTGTGTGCCACGTAATGGAATAAACTTATTTGTTCTTTGATAACGGAGTAAATAAAACTTTGAAACTATGTAGCTAACGTATGTCTATCTGAGAAATTATATTTGTAGTGTTTGTGTATCAACTAATTTAGATAGCTACATATAAGAACGTACATTAAATTCTACATTACGATTGAGTTAATTGAAATAAAATTTCATTTCATCAAAAGTCTTTTGTAAAAACTAAGATATGTTGCCAGAATCGTAAGTGTTAAACCGAAAGTGTCTAAAAATATACTCAACACCTTTTTTAATGTTTTTTGACATGAATTCCTCATGTGGGGATTATTACTCATAAATAAAAGATGTTATTAAAGGAAAGAAACCAACACCTTTATTTTGCATTTGCAGGTCAGTCAAATGACGTCATCGGACTGACAAACTATTTATAGTGATAAGTGGTGCATTAGACTATGTTAACGTTAAGAATGCGGACTTTAGGCGTATTTTGTTTAGTGGTGCGATGGTGGATTTTGTTGCTCCCTGTTGTGGGGTGGCAGGTTCGATCCCAAGCCGTGCCCCAGACTAATGAAGTGGATAGCTCATATAACTTTTATTATGAACAACCATGTTGCAATAGTGTTACATCCAAAAGTAAATATCATGTTCGACACAGACGAGGTAAGTCTTTTTATTCATTATCTTTAAGTTACAATTTAGTTAAGTATTTTAATAAGTTATGCATATCTACCAATATATATAGGATAATGATCAAATATCATAATATCTTTATTCTAAAGAATTTGAAACAGGCAAAATAAAAGATTGATTGTATAAAACTAAAGAAACATCATAAGATATCCAGCAAATTATCCGACATATTATATTTGATAAAACGTGTCATAAAGTCTGAGATCGTAAAAACGAATGAATAACATGTTTAGTGCTTGTAATTCTAATAAATAAACGTTATCCGAACGAAGAATTCGCGGAGAAAAGAGCAAAGCGCCAATACAAATATTATATTGAAGACAGAAACCAAACTTATGCGAAGACATGAAGATTTTAGGCCTCAACAAACACAAAACATGTTAAAGGCACACAGATGACTGAACAATCAAAATACAAGTATCACCAACACATTCATACACCAGACACGTTCGTGGGTCCATGGTGTCTGTTGAGATAGCGAGATACGAATCAAAGAGAGTGAAAGAGAAGAAACTACCCTTTTGTTTCATTGCCCTCTCAGCATCATTGCTGAGAGTCAGGATTTAATACAGTTGTAGCTTAACCACTCACTTGCTGCTTTGGTTAAGAATTTGCAACACAACTTACACTTACAATCGCTGGTAAAAAAAGCCCTGACAAAACATTTCATTCATTATAAAACTATTACTAATAGTAGTAGTGCTCCGTAAAATATTATAAACAAATACATACAACCGATCCCATCCGTTTGTCATATTTTTGGCTCCTCAATAGTAAAAAATTGTCACAAGAAGATAGCGTATATCAGTCCCTTATAGTTCTATACCAATCAAAAATCTCTCTTGAAAGAAATTTGTGTTCAAAACAAAATTTGAATGATTCAACAAATGTAGTGTGTTTCAAACAACCTCATATCGAACTATGGGCCAAATACCAAATATTTACAAATATTAATATTAACAAAGCTAACCTATGGCATAAACCAATATTTATTAAACACAATCACCAAACGTCCCTCGTATCCCAGGGTAAGTTTTGTATAACATAAATTGAGTAACAAATGTTCATAACATTATTCCAGCGAAAAAAATACGGTGTGATATTCTCTATTTGTAAAAATATAAACGTAATTTTCGCTTCAATTGGCACAATAGAAAGCTATTGGGTTCTATCAGGGGCGTTGGAATCAGGACTAGCGTCATCGAAAGTGTCAATCACGGAGGTTTTCGAATAGCAAAACCGATTATCGGGAATATTAAGTCAGTTATTGTTATCGACAGCCGCGCCCGGCCGCTCGCCCGCCCGACCGTGAAGTAGATTAGGGACATCATAATCTGCCGTATTTCGGCCGTCAGCTGCAACCATCACATATTCCCATGGCAGATTTACTCAATTATTATTTGCCGATTTTTGTATACAATGAACACGCAAAAGAACCTTTTGACCCTTATACAGGCTGGATTCTAACATACTAGGCCGTTATTTTGTTTAGAAACTAAACTTAAAGGGTTTGGAAACACGGATCATAAACATATAGGAAAAAAAATGCGACTTTACTTTAACACATTATTTTATAATATTCTTTATATACTATTTCATAGTATATACCAACTAAATTAAAACACAGTAAATGAAAATGAGGAATCTAATACTATTCGCTGTTCTGGTAAAATTAACTAAATACTTCCTAAATACTTGTAAATGAAAAACTTCTACACTCCTAAAATTGCGTGTTTTAAGCTACAAAACACTCTTTATAGTTTTAACCTAAAGCCGCCTTATAAAACCACACTCGACAATATTTTTAGCATTATTTCCATGGTGAAGTAGGCATAAAGCTAAGCTGCAGAAGTTGGAAGTAGTCTCACGCAGTCAAATGTCCAAGGCGAGTAGGGAAATAAACAAAAACTCTTGTGCTGTTTGAATTGAAAGAAAGAGGGCACTCAGCCGACTACTGGGGCGAGGAGAAAAATGGGAAAAAAGAAGAAAACAAAATAAATAAAAGCAATGGCGGACCAACGTCCGGCGCTCTTGAGTTGCTCAGTAAGAAATACTTCTTTGACCAATGGCTATGTGCTTCATAATAGTATACTTTATACATGTTTTCAAGTTTTTTTTATATATATTAAGAGAGAATGGCCATTGTAATGTAAATTTTATAATGTAGTTATAGTATGAAAAATGTCACGAACACTATATATTATCAAAAACAATCTGATCTTTGCAAGTTTGAGACGCCCAATCGATATAAACTTAATGCCATAGTAATGTTTTTTTATTAATTTAAATAAAACAATAATGGGAATTATCAATGACAGCAATCCGTCTACTTGATATGAATATACCATAGAAGACTATTCCTTAATACCTATCTTTTTAACGATATTATGTAAAGAAACCACTTAAGTAGTTTATGCCTTTAAAAAATATATTGCACCTCATCAAAGCATCTATTAAACAAGAAATAAAATCCTATATTTAGTTTTAAAAAGTAGAGTCTCAATTTCAAGATCATGAAATATCATAATATACGAGGGGCATGTCAAAAGAAACTAGATACTCAAAAATTATAAAATTTATTCTTTATTACAAGTATCGATCTTTTCAAAGTATTCACCCAGAGCTCGTATGCACTTTTCCATACGTCTGAACCAATTAGAAAATACCTGTGACCACTCTTCTTTAGATACCTCAGAAATCTCGAAATTATAGGCAACCAGCGCATCTTCTTTGCTTTCAAACCTCTTCCCCTTTAGTTGTTCTTGGATTTTTGGAAACAATTTCTGTGTGCTTCGTGCACGGCGACAATTCGTTGGAGTTGGCTCGTCTTCAAAGCACCATACCGTCGACTGTCGCTTTGATTCGGGATCATAGTTATATAGCCATGTTTCGTCACCAGTTATACCACATACGTTTTTTTTCTCGCCTCCGTTAAATTTATCTATCATGAATAGGCACCAATCCACCCGACGGTCTTTCTGCTCATCAGTAAGTTTGTACGGCACCCATCTCGAACAACGTTTACGAAGAGAAAGGTGGTCGTGAATTATGGTTTGCATTGCTGCTGATCCAAATCCTAGTTCTCGCTCTAGCTCTACATATGTAATTCGTCGGTTTTCGCGAATAAGTTTTTCGAACGAACGTTTTCTTGCTTGACCGCGGTTGGCGGCCGTCCTGTCTTCACTTCATCTTCGAGACATCCCCGTCCTCTTTTAAATTCAGCAAACTAATTGAATATTATTGCTCGGGAACAAGTAGACTCACCAGAAGTAGAAGCCAAAAGTTCAAAACATTGTTGAGGCTTTAAACCTTTTTTAAAGTCATAATAAATCATAGCGCGAAAATTACGTCGCCTGAGCTCCATTGTTGCAAGTGAATTCCCGCCATTCTCGGAAAAATGATGCTCATTCAAATAAAAAATAAATAAAAGAATTCTATATTTAAATATGTCAATAAAAAACCAGTAAAAGATGAAAAATATAAAAGATGGTGTATAGCTTGCCAGTGTCAATTAAATGAGAAAAGAGTATCTAACTTCTTTTGGCATACCCCTCGTATTCATATCTATTAGTTAAGTTAAACCAGAGATAACCTACCTAGGATTATACCTTTCCATATTCCCAAACAAAACAAGGTAGACCAACACAAGTCCATTCCATTTTACGTTACGCAGTAAAACGGTGTCTCCCTCAGGACATCACAACACAATACCTTTCAGACCAAAGGGTAATGTTAAAGTTATATCTCGTGAAATTTGGTCACGTATATGAGGGGGTGTTTCGTTTCACAATTCTCGTAACCATTGCAAGTGGCCATTGTATCCTCACGAGACAAAGGGTTGAGGACTCTTGGAGACGAGCACCTTCGTCAAAACGCTTTTTGGAAACTTGTCTACAGGTTTTCGTGATAGATTATTTGAGGTAGATTTGGTATTTTTGTTGGTATTGACCTACTGTAGATCATTTTATTTTTAATTTAAAATATGTTGCCCTAAAAAAATTCTAGTTATAAATAAATGAGAAATAAAAATTAATATAAAGGCTTATACTAACACTGCACAGCTACATTCACTTATATTTTTCTTAATTATCTTTCTTTTGCCTGTATTTGTTTGACATTTCATCTTAATTTTTAGATTTTGATCGTAATATAGAACACATTAACATAACTTATATTCAAATAAGCTAAGTTATTTTAACTTTACTTACAAAATAAGAAATAATATAGAGCAAACTTCGGTAGAGATTTTCCAATTACGAAAATCTGTTAGCATATTTTATACGAAAAACACGTATAAATTTTTTTGTGTGTTTTGCGAATCGTTAAAATTAATAACACTGAGTACTGAAATAAATTATTTTGCTGCCGCATTTTATTGAATATTTTTCCGGTTTCCAATGAATTTCATAAAGCCACTACCGACAGCATTACTTCACTTTTCGTTTATATTAATATTTATGTAAATATAGCCTGGGGGGTTTACTAGGATCGTACAAAGTGGCGGACATAGTCTCAGCTATCCCGACGGAAATTATGGGTGCCAATATAAGTAGTTAATGTTACTGTGTATTAATAATTATTCCCTTTTTAGTCTATAAATAAAATGTACTACTAATAAAAATATTGGGAAAACATATATACATATACTCACGGCTATAAAACCCAAATGGGTAGCTAGAGCTTTATAATAAGGAATTCTTTGGCCACTTTTGGAAGTTGAGAGGGGAAAAGATAGTGAAATAAAGGTTGTTGGTGATCAACTCCAAACGCATCGCTCAGTAACTTCTTTAAGAGCCCTAATATCCTTAATTGCGATTGAATGGGGTAGTGCTACTCTAAGCCGACACATTTACTAAAATAAAATCATTAAAGAAAACATAAGCGATGAAACATGCTTGATAAAATTGGAAGTATATTTCATTTTCATTTGAAACAAAGCGCCTTTTATTGTAATCACTTAATTAAATATCCCACTTCAAAGATATCTTATTCAAACAAACCTACAAATGCATACATAACGATATTTTCCTTTCTCCTTCGTGGAAACAATCCACACCAAGTAATGTTAAAACGTTGTTACATGTAACCTCAAAGGGGTGGTAGATGTTAGAATTAGAGATGCGACGAATATTCTATATTTGGCCATTTAGGCCGTTTTTTTTCAGTACTCAAGCTAAGTTTTTAGATAAGCTTATATTTTTACTTTTTAAAATTCCTCAGTCACGGACGAATTTGTTGATAGAGAGTCCGATTATTCGAGCGCAAATCGCACTTGGCAATATATCGGAAGAGGTGGATATATTTGCGTGTTCTTGGTGTGACTTCCAATGTGCTGCACTACAGTATTTATGTTATAATAAGGTGTAGAAATAAATAATAAGTTAAAATAAGTATAATATCATGTGAAATGTAATCGCTTTAGGTATAACCTGTAAAGATTTCATTTTTTGTTAAATAAATAAATAAATAAATTTTCAGCACCTTTCCTCGATGTTTTATAGAGCAAAATAATTTAAAGTTTAACACACTTTCTTTTTAGTTTTTTACTAGTATTGACACTCCTTCTTGTTGACGACCGGTATTCCTGATGATTTTTGCTCTTGATACTGTATTGTTTTGATCACCGGTAATCAGAATTACACTGAGACGGTCTCGGCGAGAACTCTGAACTCTATTGACAAATTTCCTAAGTATCTCGAATTATGAGGCTTTATTCAAACATACCAGATAGCAGCTATCAGTTAATAAACCAAATACTCCTGATTGTATTTATGACCACGTTGTATTGGAACTTATTTTATCCGGCCAAGAGCACCGCCGAATATTAGAAGTTATTCAGTACTTACCCAAGTTACGATTTGTTGCATCTTTAGTGCTAACACTTGTACTCCTAGTATAGTATTAAATATACTGTTATAAATATATGTTGTTGTACATCTATCTCACATGACTCTAATTTATTGACCTCTCCTTTCAAAGATTGTCTGGAAGAGATCGCTTTTAGTGATAAGACCGCCAATTGTACTTTTGTTAATTCATTCTGCGTATTTGTAAATGTTTCTCCATATTTGATGTGCAATAAAGAGTTTTCTATTCTATTCTATACGTTGTAATATTTTTTGCAAACGCTGAAAGTAATTACTGCTCTAAATTAAAAAAGGTGAATTCAACTTAAATACAAAGTCAACAAGATCTTCGAAAACTAGCAGCATCAAATCTTTTTTCGTCCCTAAGCCGTCTTAAAAGTCATTTGGAGTAATAATGGAATAAGTTTAATTAGTTCCCTCGTAAGAGTTGCTAGCCTTAATTAAGATTTGGTTCGGAGAACCACCTCACCTTAGATCTCAGCCTAATAACCATTTAGAATTTACTATGTAACTAAGCAATAAACACTAGTTGTAGAAAGTTAAAGATTTAAGTGCTTTAATTACTTTTAGGTTTGCCATGAGTTTGAGTTACTTAAACATTTCATATCTTTTTGCTGTGTAGTGTCGGCTTAGATGCTGTGTAGTGTCGGCTTAGAATAGCACTACCCCATTTCTTCCGGTGGGTGTACGTAAGAGGCGACTAAAGGTATTGGGGGCTTTTAAGGGATTTTTGGGCGATGCGGTTGGAAACCCATCACCAACAACCTTTATTTTACCATCTTTTCCCCACACAACTTTCAAAAAGTGGGCTGAGGTATTTCTAATTCATTAGCACTGGCTACCCCTACGAGGGATTTACAGCCGTGAGTATAAGTAAGTTCATATCTTTATTTTGTAAAGGATCATTTCATTTAAAATCTTGACACTTGTTATAATTTTTAGATGTTGTTGTGCTAAAACTGTGATTGTCTGGATAGGCTACTTTGCAATGCTGAGTCGGCTAAGAGAAACACCTTGGCTATTCACAAGTATCGGTAATGTTTTGGCGGAACAATTATAAATACATTTTTTTTAAGTAATCATATTATGTACCACCACCAAACCATCCATAGTTTAGTACAATGTCATACAAAGACCACTTTATAAGTAAAACCGTCTGATATACAAGTACGTCTATTTAATTATATATTTTTAGTTTTAATTGAGATTTGCTATGAAGAGATTTTTGTTCCCGTTTTAGAAAGGGTAAATTATTTCTAAATTACAGCATGTTTACTTAATTTAAGAATAAAATATTATTTACCAGTAATATGATGTAAAAGTGGGTACTCTGAACACCAGGTGACAAAGTCACGTGATGTTCAGAAGTATTAGTACCTCTGCCAACCCCTTCGGGGATATTCGGCGTGAACGTTTATGTTTATGTTATGTTATGATGTGAAAATCTATGATTGAATTTTATTGTTTAATATAATGTTTAAACTCAATAAATTAAAAGTTGTGTAGTTAGCTTATTGATAATAATATCCTTCTAAATAAAAGATACCAAGAGTTGTAGTTTTAAATAGCTGTTCACATTATCGTCCCCTGGGTCTATACTAGTAGTATTTTAAGCTATTGGTGGGTGGTTTAAAGAAACCTATTACTAGGGGTCCTGAAGTCGTAGTAATTATTTTCTGTCTGATTTTCTCTTGGATTATAGCCCTAAGTTAAAAAAACAACATGCATTTTTACTTAAATCTATTAATACTAGTTAAAGGGGTAGTATAAGTGAACACAATAAACAAAATGTTCGCGTCTCCAATAATGCCGACTCTTTCATTCAACTGCGCCAAGAGCAGGCCGCATTTCAAACAGTAATTTGATCCAGTACGAACCGTCGTTTTGTTTTCACACTTCAAGCCTTACAGGAGCTTTTATTGTATGCTTGTCTGTAATTCTAGAATCAGTAATCGCGTCATTGATGTTCGTGTCAAAACACACGGTTTGATTGATTTCTATTGTCGCTTTTGCTGTACTTCCGATGGGTTTAAAAAAAGGTGTTGGTGTGAAAGCAGTTTTTTAGCACAAGTATAAAGTGTAGTGTATTAGCACGTATATTTATTTGAGACAGAGAGAAAGAGAGAAAGCTTTGTTCAATGCACAGGTAAAATAACACACAACAAATAAAGAGAAATAAGAATAATACAAAACATACAAAGATTACTAGTAAAAATAAAAAACAGAAGGATTAGCGCTATGCAGTGCTATGCTCTTTGTAATCTTGATAACAGAGACTTTGACGCAAATGTGAGAAAGGTGATGATTTAATTGGAATAAATAAAATAACTAAGAAATATTATATTGCTGTGTAGTGTCGGCTTAGAATAGCATTAACCCATTTCTTCCGGTGGGTGTACGTAAGAGGCGACTAACGGTATTGGGGCTTTAAGGGATTTTTAGGCGATGCGGTTGGAGACCCATCACCGACAACCTTTATTTCACCATCTTTTCCCCATGCAACTTCCAAAAGTGGCTGAGGAATTTCTAATTCCTTAGCTCTGGCTACCTCTTCTAGTGATTTATAGCCGTATGTAAATATTTAATGTTGCTCTTGATTACTACTAAGAACAGATGACCACTCAAAACTTATGGCGATGAAATTAGGATTGTCTGGAATAGTGCCAAGTTGAATCAGTCATAAGACCAATTAGGAGAATATGAAGCGCGAGAACTATTTAAGGATAAATGAGGAGTACGAAAGAGAGAGAGAGTAGTTTAATAACTCTAAAATTAACACTTACTAGAGATGCTTAACCATAGTTTCATCCATGTCGCATCCACACTTTTATCTTTCAAGTCAAAGAAAAATATACATGAGTTCTTTCGGTACAATCACACTATCTGTTGGTTGATAGTTTATTTTATTTAGAGAAGAACTAAGAGTACAAATAAAGTATGTAAATTTAACCTATGAGAATAATTCCTTAGCTCTGGCTACCCCTTCTAGGGAAATATAGCCGTGAGTATATGTATGTATGTATGTATGAGAATAAACTATGCTATTAATAAGTTCTCACCAATAGAAATTAATATATCACTGTAATTTTATTTCTTCTTGGCAAAACAGAATCAAGGTAAATTGTACTAACTATTCGATTTCAGTCTGACAATCTAAGTACTTCAAAGTAGACAAAACAAATTCTTAGACGAGCCCTAAAATAGAACCAAATCAAATGCCTTTTTAATTACTGGCGCATAGCTATAGCAGCTTTACGAGATACCAATATAAATTATCAAGATACCGGCCGTAAAACAGACCGCGGATTACCGATTTTAATTCATCGATAGCAAAGTAGTTAAACGGGAGCTCAATAAACGAACGATACCAATTTGCCTAATGACATTGTAAAAGGAACTTTTACGATTTACGATTTTCGTTGCCGATTCCACAACAAAGACCCTATTTTGCCATGGTTACCAATAACGAGGTAGCCATGGCTGCGCTTCTTCTACAGCCTAACTATAATTGAGTTTGGAGAGATATGACTTGCCTTCGAAAAGACTATTACTCACACATACACTGAAATTATACAATTTTATTTAAGTACAATGTTATTCAAAAATACATTTTATTATATTACGCCGTGTAGTGCCGGCGTAGAATGTCGCTACCCCTTTCTACCCACGGGTGTCGTAAGAGGCGACTAAGGGTTTTGGGGCTTTTTATTGGATTTTTGGGCGATGGGTTTGGAGACGCATCACTTAAAACCTTTATTTTTACCATCTTTTCCCCACTCAAGTTCCAAAAGTGGCTGAGGAATTTCTAATTCCTTCGCTCTGGTTATCCCTTCTAAATATAGCCGTGAGTATGTATAATATATCATCGCCGATAATCATCACCTGGTACGACCTAGCCAAACCTTTCCTGTTTTCCTCGTGTTTTTTCTTTATGTGCATGCTTTTTATCCTTTTCGTTCTTTAATATCTAATAAAACTGATAAAATCCCAACTCGCAACGCAACTGCGAAAATGAAACAAAACTCGTATTAAAACTAATCCAAGCTTTAATTCGGTGTACGTGTCTGTCAGACGTGAAAACTTACAAGTTAATTTCACCCCTTTTGTTGATACAATGATTGATCAGACATATTTTGTAAAATTTCACCTAACTATGGGACTTTTATTTTTGAAACGATTCGTATTTTATTTTGTAACATGGTTTTCTGATGATTTTTACAATCCGCCGTGTTGTGCCGGCTTAGAATAAGAGTCATATAATAAGTGGTTTTTGGGTGATGCGGTTGTAGACCCATGTATCACCAACGATACTTTATTTCTACCATCTTGCACCATATCAACTTCCAAATCTAGCTAAAGAATTTCTAGCTCTGAAGCTCTGGCTACCCCTTTTTTGATTTTATGGCCGAGAGTATATATAAGTATGCTCTAGACAAACTTTAAAGTTAAATCAACTAAACAGCCAATGTTTCAAACGTTTTTACAAACATCTCCCTAAATTATGTTTTTGTTTAGGGCCGGCGCTGACTGCCGGCATGGCATGGCAAAGGATTTCGGTAGAGATATAGCATTTTTAATCTTATTACCATGCTTATAGAATTCATTTTGACACAACGATGTCGAGGGAGGCCGCGGTACGGCGCACGTCGGCATCGTTGTGTCAAAATAAAGTAAAATGAATTCTATACTCATGGCAATAAGATTAAAAATGCTATATCTGTACCGAAATCCTTTGCCATGCCATGCCGGCAGTCAGCGCTGGCCCTTAGCTATAAAAAATACATATATTCGCGGCTGTTGAACCCAACAAGGGGTAGCCAGAGCTTCAAATATTCTTCCGCCATTTAGGAATTTAAATAATATAAAATAAAGATGCTGTGTAGTGTCGGCTTAGAATAGCACTACCCCATTTCTTCCGGTGGGGGTACGTAAGAGGCGACTAACGGTATTGGGGCTATTAAGGGATTTTTGGGCGATGTGGTTGGAGACCCATCACCAACAACCTTTATTTCACCATCTTTACCCCACTCAACTTTCTAAAAGTGGCTGGGGAATTTCTAATTCCTTAGCTATGGCTACCCCTTTTTAGGATTTATAGCCGTGAGTATATGTATGTATGTATATAAGAAACAAAATGATTTGGTGTCTCAACCAATGAAAAAAAACTAAATGAGTGTCATTAATATAACATTTTTAATGACATCCGTTTCTGTTATCAATTTAAATCTAACTCAATTAAACCAGTTTATTATGGCTTGTCGTAAAAGACAACTTGGTAATCAAGAACACCTATCAAGTGGGTATCGTGAAATGGTTTTAGTTAAACAAATAATAACCGTTGATAGCGGATCCATATTGGAATTTTATAGCTCTATCTTTTATGGATCTATTAATCTTTTGATTTTATTTATTCACATTATGATTGTGTATCAAATTTAACTCTTAGTGTAAATAAGACTGATGCATGATTAAATTTTCAATGATTTGTTTTCCCGTACCCATGACGTCTAAAGTGCAAATTAGTTGTAAATGGCTTCTAACAAATGATATTATTGATATAGACCTAATTAAGGTTAAACCACAAATAACATAAAATTAATAATTTTATATTAAAATAACTTCGATATTTAACGGTAACAATACACAGGAAAGAAATTTTCGCTGTCACACCAAAATAAGGAATATAGGAATAGGGACTGCCGATCGAAACTTACTAATATTTCTTGTTGCGTCCATATTGTTGCACCAGTAAGGGTAAATGTTGTTGAATTTTTTAACTTTGAAAGTGTTCGAATGAGGCCTTATTTTATGCTTGTATAATGCAAGTTTATAAATACCAGGCATTTTTTAAACTTCATTTGGCTCTTAGAATAGCACTACCTCATTTTTCCTCCCCCAAACTTTTAAAGTTGTCTAAATATTAGTTATAAACTATTTAGTATTTATCTTACATCAGTGCTTACATTAGAATAGAATAACTCACCTTAATATTTTTCATGGCATATTTATAGAAAAGTAAAAAATATATTTTAGAAAGCTATACTAAGTATATGTTCCAAGTAACACGAGTGAATCCGCGGCATATCACCAGTATTTCAACTAATAATCTCAGCTTTATTGATGGTAAACACAGTCTGTCAGATGCAAGTGAAGTTCTTAAGTTGAAAACATTTTGAGGTTTGTTAGAAATTAATTATAAAGTGCTCCTATCAGTCTACCGCCCACAGGCATATCGAAGCTGTCCAAACATGGCTTTCGTTTATTGCCTTGTTTCGTTTATTAAATTTAATATTTCTCTGTTTTTTAATCTAAAACTGTTTATATTTTTAATCATTATGTTAATGATTTTATAACTTTGCTGGTTTCGAAAACATTTGTCCGAAAATGTCTGTCGGCAGATATATTTGAGTATGGACAAAATAAAACGATGTTCGTAAGTAGCGCGATTTTAAAAAGCAAATGGTTTTTTAAAATACCATTTCACTTTACCTATCCATCCATCGAAACAAATTTAAAATCATATGTTAAAAAACATATTTAGAAGCTAACCTAACCGTGAAATGCAAAATTTATTAATAAACATTTGTTTTCTTTTTAATTGAAATGATTGACTATTAAGTTAAGGCCCGATAATACTCGCATTGGCATTGTCACAACGTAATGAAAGTCTTTAAATGAAATAATATAACAACACAATAAAATTGATTAATGGAACAAAAATAAGTAAACTATTTAATTACTTAGCCCAATCAAATTTCCGCACAGAGGCCGTCACAAACACAATTATGAATACATGATAATTCACTTAAGTATTGTCACGACCAGCAAGTCAGCGGATGGCATAATAGTTGCAACGAATCCCAAACTTCATTAAATTAGGGAACTTCCCTCGAAATAAGTAGCGACAGACCCAAATTATATTAGTTTATTGTTATTCTTTTTTACCTTGGCTCCCCCAAACTAACGTAAATTGGCTGGAGATCACGCTACCATAACAATAAACTTTCCTATTGGGCTGTTACAGTTTTTATAACGGTTTTTCTATACGAATAGCTTTTATTCTGTATTTAGAAAGGTTACTTGTTCATTGCTTTTGTTTCAAACCTGCTGTTCGTAAACGTTTGATTTATCCGTGTTGTAGAAGATAATAGCTATGGTATAAAGATATTATCGTTGTTTTAATGGGTATACAATATTTGTGTTGTTTTATATGAATTGGTAACGAAACCTATAAACGTATTCGAAATGAGTAATCAATGATAGTTTGTGTATCAATAGTTATTATAAACAGGAAAGATTTGTTTGTCTGTAATGATAAGATTTTAAAACTACTTAACTTATTAAGAATATTAGTTATATAATATATCTTTATAAATAGTTAGCAGTGATTAACAAATCCTTAGATATTCGAGTTACCCTACCCTACCCGTGCACTACAAATTTGATATTTGAATTTTTACCAAAAAAAGACACTAAATATTTTCAAAACATACATGTGATCGTTTTTCTCTTTTACATGCCGTTGAATGATTTGACTTTCATCTTATTCAGTTAAGCACTGAATCGATGGTTCTTTCATTGAAAAAAACGTTATATACAATTTCTTTGCGTGTTTGGTCTCTCAAGAACTAGACTAGAAGCGGCTTGATACATTCGCATCAAGTATTTCCTTCGACAGTTAAAAACATATTAAGGATTTAGGCCACAATCGAATTGATAGTAAAATATGTATTTTTAATAAATTTTATTCCAAATCAAATAAAAATGTTGTGTCAAAGTCTTAAAGATACAGATCAAAGTATAAAAGAAAAAATACATTTGTCAATTAAACTAAAATTAAATACAATTTACCGTCGCTTTTCAATGTGAAAAAAAGAAAAAAAGTTAAGAGAAGAAGATGACAAGATTTATATACCACATTTTTTACGACAGTATTGCTCGATACTCATGTGTTATTGCAGACCTATTATAGAAGGACAAAATACAACTTCATTCATTTTAACTTGCCAATCACAAGCGCATAAAATTAATTTGTAGAAAATAAAAATAAATTTAAAGGTTAATCAGGAATTTTTCAAAATGATGTTTTTAAAAATCACAGGTTTTCCATTAAATCCAAAAAGGACTTACATCCAGATATAATAATGCATATAATATTAAATAATGTAGACGTGATAGCTCAATGGGTAGAACACCGGTTAACGTGCAAGCGACTAGTGTTCAAATCCCGGGTCGGGCCTACACCAATTTGTCTTTTCTAAAGACATATGTGTGGTTAATTTATCATGGTTGTTAACGGTGAGGGAAAACATCGTGAGAAAACCCACATGACTGAGTTTTACTTAGTCATGTGACAGTGTATTCGTACAATACGGCGATAGGCCTGCCCCCTATCACGTGAGTACACTGTCCTTGCAAAACGTGGGTACTCTGAACACCAGGTGACAAAGTCACGTGATGTTCAGAAGTATTAGTACCTCTGCCAACCCCTTCGGGGATATTCGGCGTGAACGTTTATGTTATATGTTATGTAATGTAATATTAAATAAAGGCATGCAGCATCAGCTTAGTATAAAACTATATTTTTTTTACCGCGGATGTCGCAAGAGATAAGGGTATTGGAGCTTTTTAAGTGATTGTTGTGCTATACATAAATACTATGCATTCATTAACAATCGTTCCCCAATCATTTATGGTTGAAGAATATCTTATTCTGAAACTAGAAACCCTTTTTTGGTATTTAAAGCTGTAAGTATATGAATGTAGAAATAAAGTGTCCTATAATACAACGATAACGAGCTATTAAATAAGTAGTTTACCGTAAGTACTATATAAACTCAACCTCACAATCACAAATATTCTCTATCCGTCATAAATGTGTAGAAATATAGACATAAACCGCCGATTTGAATAGCGCTCGTCAATCAAACCGCCAAACCATCAACTGCTTGATCAAGTGGTAATTGTCCGGAGAATACTTACCTCAGATAATGCACATCAGTCACATGTCAGCTAAATTATCAGGATATAGGCGAGTGAAGAGCAGGCCCACTTCACCTAGTACGGGTATTCCACTCTATGTACTTTGTGATTAGGATTAAATCAAAGTTATGTTAGGTATGCTGATTAAGCTGTAAATATTATGTTAAGCTACTTGTAAAGATTGGGTTGTTTGGTGAATTAATCTCGTTTTGTATAAATGTAACATTTTAATTTTAGAAGCAAATACTAATAAACGAGTCTTATTTTGCTACAAGGCTTATGAGAGAGAAAAGAAATAAATATATAATATATAAGATAATAATGACACTTCAGAGAGAGTTATTTGTATTTTCATGATATTAAAATAGAACAAAATTTTATTTTATTTTATTTAGATGACTAACAGCATAATATAACTTATAAACTACTACATAAATATTCGTGTGCCAATTATAAATCTTCACCAATATTTTTAAGTATACAACTATTACGGAAGAAATAAAAATATAAATTAGTATAAATGGGATAGATAAACTTCGGACAGATAAACTATGCTACATACATCAACATCAACATAATAAAACATAGTACAGGCAGGAAAAAGACTTAATAGAGATTTTTATAAATCTTTTAGTTAACATAGTAATATAAATTGAGAATAAACACTTGTCAACTATCAACTAGAACATTGGTAGAAGCCAAAATATTTAAGCGCATAATTTGATGCATAGTCAAAATATATCCACGAATTCCACAAACTAAATTACAGCAAAACACAACTCGAATAATGTGTGAATAACAAAGCAACTCATTAGTGTTCGAATCAACGCTGTGGCGAATCGATTGTTTAGATAATCGAGTAATACCTAGTTTTCCTCAATTTTGCACAGACGAAAGCAGCAACAAAGTTGACAAGTTTATGCTAGGTTAGTAAGTTAGCAAGTGAGACGTGAGTTACTTATTCAATAGCAAATTATTGCTCACTCAACTTCTTCATCGAAATCACGTTTTAAAGTTAGCTGTACGCTTCAGAAAATATAATTCCGTGTACATAGATTTTTCACAAATCTCCTTTGAAAATATGAATGCGATTGCCTGGATTGGAAGTAAAAGTTTGCAGTTTTATAACAGAATAAGGAAATATCTTTTTCTTCTTTCGTTGATATAAAACGAAACACGGAAGTTAGATGCTAATTCGAAAAATACATACATTCAGGTTCAATGAGTGTTAGCCAAAGCTTCGGTATTTTATATTCCTTAGCTAAAACTTCGAAACTTAAATGGGGAAAGATTATAACATAATGGATGATGAGTCTTCAGCCACATAGCGCAAAATCCTTAAAACTCAAGTGAATAAATGATATAATGCTTTTTAAGCCGACACTACAGGGGCAGGGATAGCATTGAATTTTTATTCTTTAAGGACCATAGAGAACATACATACATATTCTCACGCCGTTAGTTCCCATTGGGGTAGGCAGAGACTATCGATCGCCACTTTGTACGATCCTGGCAAACCTCTCTAGCTTCATTCACATCCATCAATCTTTTCATACATGCTCTTTTATTCTTCGTACTTCGGACACCTGCCTTTTTGAGCACATTTTCTATTTGATCTAAATGTGTCCTCCGAGGTCGTCCTCTACTAACATTACCTTCCCATAGAGAAGTAACCGTATTAATTTTAGATTTAATGACAAATGCGTGAACATAATCCTTTATGTCCCCATACATATTATATGCATATTTATGATGCCGTCAACTGAGACTTAGAATAACATTAATCTATCTCTCCTCGGGAGTATTACTTGAGTAGGCTAAATATCAAGAGAATTTTAAATTAATATTGAGTTAACCATTTGCAACCAAAGTTATTTTTTTACCATAACTTCCCTTGCTCAATTCTTAAAGAAGTTTTCAATTAACTGATACCAAAATTCTGATTGCCCCTTTTTGCGATTTTAAAATAAAATAGTAAGATTTATTTATCAGAAAACAAGAATAAGACTCCAGCCTTATTGGCCAAAAATAACTTTTAAAGCCTCTTTATCTGTAGTCGTCTCGTAGACACCCTTGGGAAGAAGTAGGTTAGTGCTATTCCGATCCAACACAACTCGGCTTTTGAGCTTTTTATTTTATAAACTTGCAACCTAACTTACAATAAAAAATTCTGAAGCGGTGTAGCTTTTTGGAATCAATAATAATACAATATTTGAAAAAACACGTCTTAAAAACGTGCGAATCATAAAAAAACACTCTTTATTGTTCCATAACCCAAAAGAAAATTTAGTCAGAATTATCGTAGCAAGTAAAAGAAAAAACCCAAGATCCACGGTCAATTACTAATCTTCATAATGTTCCCATCCAGTGTCTTGCAAATTTAAAAAGAAATTTCATCTCAATCCTTTTAAACGTAAAATCAACTTAAGATTCATCCGCATTAAGCCCTCTAAATCGGGATATCTTTTATTTTGTACAAGCGCCTTACCGCGCCGGTAACCCAGGAAATTCTCGGACATTTTGTATAATATCGTAATCCTCTTTTTTTCATGGGCTCGGACTCGGAGGGAAGTCGGCATTCAGCGTTAACAGTTTCATGATTAATGACTGAAAACTCTTTGATGGCTTTTTAATTAGAGCTAAAACGGGGGAGTAATACGCAGTACGAGGCAGCCAGAGGAAGACTGTTGCGGTAACAGCCATATTTCATAGCAGGGTGCGCCCACCAATTTGCAAGGCTAATAAATTGCGGGATACCTAGGCCTTATTGGCTCAGTATTTAATCGTTCGAAAGCCAGTTGATTATTTTTGTCGAATTAAAGATTCTATATCTGCAGTCGGTATCACAAAGTGAAATGATTAACTTATTCTTATACATCCTCCTTTATTCCAAGTTCGACATAAGAGCGTTTACTTATCGGTGGCACAGAAATGGAATTTCTAACTTAGCATTACAAATTTATTTTCATTTAGCCTTCGGCTTTCCTTTTAGATTATTCTCATTCTTCAGTGAAATAGCTATTAATATTCAGGTTGTAAGAGCTGTTTGTTTGATTGTTTTTGCCGACCAACATTAAATCTGGTACGGCTTCGAATAATAGATATTAATATTTCCCCTTTACTTAGAGTTCGCTTTGAATTGACGGAATATTGTTATAACAATTTATGGAATGAGGTAGATTAATTTTCACTGTTCGTATATTACTTTAGATCTCCAATATATTTGAAAATTCAGAAAGACTTTAGGGTGATCCTTCATTGCATCGATTACATTATTACAATCATTCCCTTTTAACAATATTAAGTTTCGCCCTCGTAACCCTGCGTCGCGACGTTATTAAAAATGTTAAGTGCAACAAAATTTTGCTAGTCATTGAACACTCGCAAAGTTTTGTAGACTCCCTCAAAAATACTTGTATTAAAAGTGTTCGACAAAACAATGACTTGCTAAAACTCCGACCAAACAACCAGTTAGAACGATTATTAAAACAAAACGGTTTTGTGCAACCGGATTTAGTTTTAAACTTCTAGAAACTGTATCAGTACAAATTTTACTGTGATTTCTTATATTTACATCATTAAAGTTTCGCAATAATATGTTGGGTTGGATGTTAGTGAAATTCACTATTAGGGGAGCACCAAAAAGTTAGAACCAAGTATCGAAAACGGAATAAAGTAATGTAATCTATATGCGTAAGATTGCGTAAGTGTTATTCGAGCATTTTTCACGTCTGTTTTATTACTTAAGATAATAGGATGGTAATTTAAATACATCAGATGTTGTGATTAAGTGGAAATAATCTCTATTAATATCTATTATGGAAATAATGTCTATTATGTTTACATGAATACACAAAAATTTGGTACCTAAACATCAAATGGAGTGGCGAGATATAAAGAAATAAATGCCATGCCTGTTAATTCAAGTCAGAGTATAAACATAAATATGCATGCAATAAAAAAAATGCTTAACAACATTTTTTACCTAAAGTTGATAATTTTTAAGTTTTATTACTTAAACAATTGTCTAAATTAATCAAATTATTATTCGATCAAAGCTTCCTTATTTGAAAAAAAAAACAACAGAAAACTAACAATGAATTCATACATTTCCAGCTACAGACAAAGCGATTTTATCCATACGTTAAATTTTGTGTCTGAACTAATTTATAGCGTAAAAAGTAAAGAAAAAGCTTGGAACCACTATGCATAAATCTCATCTCCATTTCGCTTGTCAGATTTGGTGCGGGGAATATGGGAAAAGAAATAAATTTCTGCACATTAGAACGCCGCCGCAGTCGCCGGACCCAGCTGGGCTGTAAGAGCCCGTATCCAATAACGCTGTTATTAAGAAACAAAGTTTTAATTGCTTGTTAATCTAACCTAACATTATGAAATATTACAGCTTGCCAGAAATTCTTCTTTATACTTATCTACCTGCAACAACGTTTTTTCACATGGGAAAACTTTTCATTTATCCGTGATAAAGAAAATTTAAAATATTATTTATTACCTCGGTCAGGGAAAACATCGTGAGGAAACCCACATGGCTGAGTTGTACTTAGTCATGTGACAGTGTATTCGTACAAAACGGCGATAGGCCTGCCCTCTATCACGTGAGTACACTGTCCATGCAAAACGTGGGTACTCTGAACACCAGGTGACAAAGTCACGTGATGTTCAGAAGTATTAGTACCTCTACCAACCCCTTCGGGGATATTCGGCGTGAACGTTTATGTTATGTTATGTTATATTTATTTCCAAATTATACTCGAACAAATAAAACGTAGTAAAAGGAAATGAAATTTAAATATAAAATGCAACAACTATGTTCGCCAAAAGGAGAAAGAGAAATTACACTCATAACATTGTTTGCATGTAAATATGTCCGTAATTGAACAAAAAATGGCATGAAGCTCAATAGTGGCGGCGGGAATGACTGAAACGTGCCACAAAACCGGCAATTAAACTCTCATTACACAATACAAAACACACCGAACAGGACATGTCCCATCTGCTCCGCGCCCGACGTGCTACAATAAGCGATTTGCTTAAGCTCGAAGCAAAACGTTTTCCTTTTCAAACTCACACAAAACAATTTCTCAACAGACACACACTGTCCATTCGGCATCCGGACTAAGTTAAACTACAAACAGTAGTTAAGCTTGCATAGAAACAAAGAAAGTTGGAAGGATCGTGGCATAGTCTGTAGAACTCAACTACCCCGGGCCGTCCCGCTCACAGAAAATAAAATAAAACTAGAACTACTTTTTCTGTGAAAAGTTTATTTTGCAAAAACTCCTCATGTTCGAAAATAATCTTTAACCGAACTGAAATAGTAGTAAATTGAAAAACAGATGTTATTTTTCAAACCGTCTCTTATTCAGAGGTCAACTAAATTCACTTTTTACATTAAGGGTAGATCGTTAGTTTCGCTTCTTGACTGTGGCTGCACGGCGGGTATGTATTCGTGGGCCGGACCACGTGATTTATTTGCGGGTATGAGGCGTGAAGCAAATGAACTGCTTGCTTGCCAAGAAATACGAGGAGCCAGCCACGTTACTCGTGTGAGGTGTCTTAACATAGATAGGGAGAGAGAAAATCTAACCGGTATGTTCATCGGAAATAAATTTTCACTGTCTCGATTGCAAAGTTATTCACGTGAAAAGTTTAGGCAATAAAAGCTTTGAAGTTTTAACATGAATTACATTTTATTGTTTTCAGAAAAATATATGAAAATTGAATTTTACATAATAAAAATTGTCGGCACTTCCATAATCATAGTAGCATCGGTTTAGGGAAGAAGCTGGCCCAAATTCCGGAGCCAACTGTCATTGCCGACCGACGATTACTCAAGCTGCTAAGTGCTACTTTCAGATTGTTTTTCTCTTTCCACTGTCTAAAGTGTCTGAAACTGTAATTTATGCGACCTTACAGCTGAATGTTGGCGTCGAAATTTGCAATCGGCGAGTTTCCAAGCAAAACCAAAGGTTTATTTATGGGAAGGCGAGTTAACTTGTGAACTGAAAAGTTTTGCGGGTGCAGTGCTCCTCAACCTTTTTTTGCTTCCGCCGTTGTCGAAGCTTGGGAATAAACTATTTCACTACGTCCATAAATCTTTTCTAACACCCTTTTTATCGCTTGCTTAACTGCCGCTGTTTCAATTTACTCATTATGCTTACAGTTTCAAAGTGCTATAGAAAACAAGCTATTATTAACTTAGTCAATATAGTACTTAAATTATACATAACCCGACACAGCAAGACTATATATTTGTAATTTGTAAGTATTTTTATATCTTTCACAAAAAAAATTAAAATCTAAGTTGATTCAAGGATTAAAGTCCCTAAATAATTTAATAAGCAAAGCGGTAGAGCGTAAATTTTGAAACTCAATGATGCAATGTCTTTTGGACCTCTGTAAATTTAATAAACATCCGCTCGGTTCATTAATGTTGCTGGAAATATATTTACTACAAAAATAAACGAAGAAGATACTACAAGATGTTTGTACTTCCATTTATATTTTACCGAACGACTCCAGTGTGTTACACAATTACTATATTTGTTAAGTCAACAGTTCTAAAGAAACGGTGCAAAGAGGTTTACAAAAATGCTTTCACGAGTAAATAGCGAACACCTTTGTATCGGCTCCCTTGTCGAGGATGTGTGTTATTTGACAAGCCACCTGTTTTTCCCACTTGGAGAGGATTAGAATAAACAAGATGGCGTGATTGCGCCAAGGTCTGAGCCATCTCGGGGTATGTTTGTATAATCGGAGCCGAGTGTGATTGCGTTTGATTAGCTCCGGCTTCTCTTTCTATCAGGTCAATTTCATTAGGCTATTTATTTTTAAAATTGCCAACTGCTTTAGCTGAGATTGTTTGTAGAAGAGAAAATGCTTGGTGCTCTCTTTTTTTCTGTTAGTGTTAATGGAAATCATCCTTATTTTATACTGTTAGGTCTTTTCAGGAAGAGGTCATTTCTTATCAAGTTACCAGGACAGCTAGAAGCAAGCGCTAGAGGTAGCTTTGTAGTAAAAAGCTGTGCGCTGAAAGCTCTATTTTAAATTCAATACTAGGCCAACAGATCAGTGAATTTTGAACTCGTAAATGAAGTTTTTATTAAGATAGTCAACGGTGAAGAATAAAATAGAAAATCCATTTCATTAACGTATAGTTTTATATCAGTATAAATTTATGATAAGCTTATTCAACTATAAAGTAGAGACATTAAGGGAGAAGTCTGTTTCAAAAACAGTGGTCAATTAATAAATTAGAGAAGAGAATTATTTTTTGTTTCGATACATAATTTAATGACACTATTAAAGTACACTATGAGATGATAACTTACATTACAATTAATCTGTACCCACTATTTCAAAGAATTTAGTATTTTAAACACAATTACCAATTATTTTTAATTAAACCTACCTTTCCAATTCTAATTCATTAAAACATTTACAGCCTTTTCAATTTCCAAAAGTGTCTGAAGTTGCTTTTAGTATATATTTTACATTGGCTACCATTTTACGGAACAATAACCACGAGTATATGTGCCAGAAGGTAAATAAGTAGATAAGATGTGTACATGGAATATAATCCAGAAAGCAAATGGCTGACTTATTCATGTAAATAGAATGATGCGAGGATGTTGAATAAAAGCACGTGTGTAATATAAAAGTGAGATCCTCCCACCTCTCAGACAACAATTAAAACAATACAACACCCTTGCTAGGGATTGCAGGGGGAAGGCGCCACTGAGTAGGGCTTGTAACTTGCTGGTACTTACAACTTAAGAGTACCGACAGAATAACATTTTTATATTTTTTATATTGTATTGACATGAAAGCTATATTTAGACCTAAAAAATTAAAATATAAGACAAGTGCCATAGAACCAAAGACCGAGAGACTACAGCGTTAAACAAAATAATTAAATTGATTTTTCCATGAGTTACATACCAGTATCTTATTACAGTATATAACTATTTTCACATGCCATGCACATGCATAATAAAAACAATACGAGGACTTCACTTTCTGTTTTTCATTATGTTATTTCATAAAAATAAATCTTTTATCGGTAACCGAATCTTACTTGCCAAGCTACATTCTGCTTGTTCATCAAGCGTAATAAAATTTTTGAATTCTTAGAAACCTTGCCGGTCTGGCGAGTCTTAAGATTTTTAATCAAGTTCTAGGAATTAAAATAACTCTTTTACCTACACAAAGTTTTGGACGTGTATTCTAATGGAGCATTTTTTTTTTAATTCACAAAAATATTTATTATTAAAAAGTGATAAAAAAAGCAACGGCGTGGTAGTATTTTTTTGCATACAGTACATAAAGTACGAGTGCATCACGTGATGTGATCCTAGGAACAGCCACTGTGTTGCCTAAAACAATGAATTTGACGTATGTAAAGAAAGGGGTGTCACCAATAGTTCTCACAGCTCAGCGATGCGGAAGGAAGCCGCACTCAAGCTTTTTCAAAATGGCCGCTTGTCAACCGTTACTCAGAAATAAAATTCAACATGGCTTCTTTTTTTAAAATGAATGGCATGTTTTTAAGATATTTGGTGAAACTTTTTTTTTTAAATTAAAATTTTATTTTTTTACGGCCTTATATGCTAATCAATTATACTAATTCAATATAAAGTACTAATTTTATACTTTTGCAGCTAACAAATAAAATTTTCAAAGTATTATTATTTTCAGTTTTTTACATCGTTGTTTCAACAAATACATTGAGCAAAATAATTTTTATCTTCTTTTATTTTCCCTGATAGTGTCTCATTCGTCTTTAACATTTTTGTCTCATCTTCAAACCCAAAAAATCTGTTTACTAACTCGCCACGACATAAAAAGGCCTATATCTCGACTTACACTCAATAGCTTTACCGCTCAACATTGAACTGTGCTTGATATTCACATGTTTAATATCATCTTGTGAGGGATCAGTGTGTAGTTGAAACATTCTTGAATCAAAGCGGAGTTGACAAACAGGCCGGATAATATAAAGCAGGTCGAGCGAGGCTCTCGAAAGAACCCCGGCTTCTCAGATGTCGTGAAAGCCCATTCGCGCGTCAAGCTCCTCCCCCCACTTGACGCGCACATAAGCTTCGCTGTAATTATTATGTACAGCTATTAACGCCAATGCCATCATGGCGGCTTGTTTTTTAATTTTTAATTTCCCACTTTCAACACTTTAGCTGAAACCACACTTTAGGATATTACCTCGGTTCAATGTTGCACCCCAGGTTGAGTTTGTTGGGTTGTTTGTGTAACTTGATTTTTGTAATGTTTATGTTAATTTTTATAGCAAAAGTATAATTACTTACTTTCTTTATGATGATCGCCGTGAATACTGATAAACCTTAGTAAATGTGATTACTCATTAGATTCAAAGTAATTTAAGATATATGACAAAATATTTAAAGAAATAAAGCAAAATCCTTTTCGCTACCAAATTATAGCAGATTTTCAGTAACGCGCTGAATAAAAAACAACATGTATAATTTCCTATTTTAAATATCCATGCTTTCAAAATAAAGGAACTGAAAAAATATTTTTCATCCACAATAAACCCAAGAACACAAAATCAATCATCCAGCGATTGATTTCAGTAAACAATATTCCATATATACTAATGCATACCTATGGTTTCCGAACCATCGTACCTTACATAAAACAAAAAGTACTTGATACGGCTTCCTAGGTCAGCCAAAATGGCGACCGTATTCGAATTTGGCATGCCTCCTCCCCCTATCAAATTTCACAGACAACGGTAGCCATATAAATGATATGGAGTAAAAGTAGGTAGACACCTTCCCGGATCACGAACTAAGATCATTAGCGGAAAACCGACACACCATTTCTTCATCGCCTCCGTAATTTGTCTCCGAGGTCAAGCCGAACGCTTGTGGACATCTACGAAACTATTTTATCTTGAAACTGAAACAACTTGCCGATTCTCTGAATTTATTTCATTAAATTTAATTCCAAGGGTTGAGAATTCGGTCAGAGAAGCGAACGAGTCAAAGTTTGCAAGTACTCAGCAAATTAATCTTAAGGGAGTTTCGATGTTATCCTCCTCCGAGCTTCGAGCACGTTAAGTCTCTCGGACCATATAAATTAACAAACCCTCGTCAGTAATTAAACAGGAGATGTAGTCGGCCCCGAGTTAACGAACAAAAATTCAATTAAGAAAAATTATGTTTCAAGCCACTTTTATCTAAGAGGATTATTAACGTGTCTCCTAGTCAGCGCTTATCAATATTCTGTCTCTCCTCTTTTACTTTTCTTAATTCAATTCGGACTACGCTAAATAAGCTCGAAATTAAATTTTGCTGGACTATAAATATACGTTTATATTTAAGAGTTTGCAAAATCTTGTCTTATTAAATAAAACTACGAGTAGAGAGTTTTGTTAACGTTGTTGACAGAATAATCTGTTATGAGTATTATTTAAGTGATATTGTATGCTATTCGCTTATATGTTTTCTATTTTTATTTTATAATGTTGGTGCGAATGCTGATTGTGATTTATCTAAGTTAAGAACTAATGTTTGTTGCCCCTAATAGCTAATCCTACGCGTGAAATTTTAAAAGAAAATATTTGAATATCACAGAGTAGATTTTCGACTTCTCACCAAATTGTTTTCTTTTTACAGGTAAGCATAAACATCCATCAATTTATGTACACTAGAGTGACAGGAACTCGGGGTAAGTAAACTTACACAGTGTCATGTGTGCCAAACTAAACGACACGCCAAATATATACTGCAAACAGTGAACGCCTAACGTTCACCATATTTGGTTGCCCCGAAAGTTTGCACGACCACGACGCCGCAAAGACGTCAGAGACCTAATCAACGTTGACTCTAACTGCCGAGTTAAAACTTCATAATTTACACACTTAAATAACCATTTAAATTCGTCAAATGAGTCTACACTTCATTTGCATATTTTGCTAGTCGTCGTCGCGTCGTCGGTCGAGTTGCGGGCCAGTTAAGCTGTCGGTTAATTTCCAGCAGTCCCGGGATACTCGTGCTAGTGTAAATATCGCGAGTAAAGGCACTCACTTTACGGCGATATGGAATTAAATGTTGATTAATTGCGTGCATTTTAGGGCCGCGCCGTGTCTGGGACGGTTTTCAGGTGCTCGTGAAGCTACTTTGTAACTACAAACTAGTTAATAGTTAGCATCCCTCGCGCTTCGCCCGCAGCTGAGCCATATTCATTACCCGCACCAGTGAAACTGCTTGCCGAATATCACTATATCTACAGTGACATCGCCTTTCTGACTTTATACTTCATCTTATAAAACAAATACTTTGTGACTGCTTTGCAACAAAATGTTTCTTTTCTCTGCAACTGAAATGTCGAACCTATTGGTAAATGTAAGTGAAATTTACATTAGGCGTCATGTTGGAGTGCTAGTTCATTTTCATCTCTGAGCAAATGGAAATGTCAGGGAAGAATGGCATAAAACTAGTAATTTTATGTTGCGGTGTATGTGAGTAGCTGTGGGGAGGCGCGCCTGTCAATCAGTCTACTACACTCGACAATACACCGAATAAAATATTTACAAACCTAATTCGGAGTGGCCGTGAATCCATTACTCGCCCTTTTGTAAATGTGCGCCATATCATATTGTCGTGTTAGGGTGACGTTTAATAAGTTTCTTTCTCTGAAACTGACTTATTGATGATTCTGTCTATACGTGATGAGTGCTACTTCAGCGAACGGAAAGCAAACGTATGAATTATTACTCAGTCACATTTGAAATAATTGAGGTAACTAACCTAAATCGGCCGAGGTTTACGAGCAGAGCTATTACAGTGCATTTTAAATAAACAAGTAACGTCATTTCACTACGACATAGCATTTTGAATAATTTCTAATGATCCGACGTTGAATCAGAATTGGAGCTCTCGTTCCATTTCATCGTTGATCATTGTCAGGAGATAATTGATGTTTGACAAAGTGATGTCACCGCAGGAATTAAGGAACTCGAGAACCTTTTAAGAATAATGAATGGGTCTTGAACAAACTGCGGTTCGAAATTTATTTGGCCGATAATAATCGAAAATGATTTAGAGATGAGGGATGCGATTTACGTTTCATGCAATCATAGATAAATTGCACTAGACTTTTTAATGTGGCCCAGAGTGTTTATTTCGATAATTTTTTTATAAACTCTTTTAAACATCTTTGAGGTGAAATCATCTTAAAAGTTGGTCTAAATGAAAAA
The DNA here is from genome assembly GCA_963576735.1 of Bedellia somnulentella. Lineage (NCBI taxonomy): Eukaryota > Metazoa > Arthropoda > Insecta > Lepidoptera > Bedelliidae > Bedellia > Bedellia somnulentella. The sequence goes on from OY755188.1 coordinate 7,779,720, forward strand.
TGTTTCCACTTTTATATAGTCTGTATGTATTTACTTTTGGTAACTTTCTCCATTTCTCGTTATCAAGATGACACTTCCTCTGTTATCATGACGCTGTGGCGACAGTTTGCGAAACTGGTATTTACGCGAACACTCCCGAAGCACGCCCCAACAGCTTTACCAGACTAACTTTGATTGGCATTCTAATTACTTTTTGCCTTTACTTCTTGGTGTCTTAAGGTTTTTTTGAGGATTATATCTGTTGTTAAAGTTGGTCAAACGAAATTTGCAAAGAAGATATTGTTAATTACAAATTTTATTTAGGTATTTTTTTTAAATATAAATGTATATTATTAGCGCAAAACGAAATCAAAGGTTATTTTTTTTAACTCATTTTACATTAATGCTATCAAGTTTTTCAAATCTTTCATAACATAAATTACACATAAACATTATCTTTATACTGTATTTTACCCACAAGAATATCAAATACGCAAATAACACACATCTTTCAACTATAACGCTATTTGAAAAAGCCACACGAAGTTCAAAGTTCCCGCCACCCTAAATCTTACGATCGGTCTTTGAGAGCAAATGTCGTGCTATCAGCTTTCCTTAAAGTAAATAACGAGTTGAAAAATGGCAGTAATAACTATCGGGATAATGAGTGGGGAGGGAATGCCCTCAGGAATACATGGGGTTTTGAGCGCCACATGGCACTGCTTGGTATAGTGGCACCCATCGGAGGGTTGTAAGGCCGTAAGGTAAACAATAGCGACATTGGTTTTCAACAACTTTAAATATCGGATTCACAGCTCGTTTTATTTTCCATTATATACATGAAGGTGGGGTGGAAATTTTGATTTCCAGACACGTTTTATTTATCATTTCTCTAATTGCGTATTGTTTCAAAGAAAACATGAAAGGAAAATATGTATTTATTACCGATGACAACTGTATATAAGTACTTCTATATAAAATATAAGTACTTTCAATATTTTTGCTACCATATTTTTCCTAAAGAAATACCAACATCTCATATCAAACATGAAAAAGAGTGATCTAGTTTGTTATGTTATTTCCCAAATACTACGATAAAGCTTGAAAAAAGTCCAAAACGACCAATATATCAGTAACATCGTTCCTTATTTAAAAATGCAAAGCCGTCGTTATCAGAATGGCGGTTATTCCAACAAAGCTGCGTTATCAGAACACCTCATTTCCACCTGTTTTCCCGAAGCATGCCGAATGAGGGGATTACATCTTTTTAAATTCACACGGGTAAAATGGCCAGGAATTTATCAAAGCGACACAACAACGCCAACAGACATTTACATTAGCACCATCTCAGATTTCAGTTGAAAGGCGCCATCAGCGTCTTGTGCGTAATGACGTCATCTCGCCGTAATATGCGCTACATCTTATAATGAGTTTGCGCTGCGCAGATTGACATTATAAAAGTTACGCTTTTACGCTGGAATTGGTCATCATTTTAATGACGGACGTCGGGTGGCTGTAACTTCTATAATCTTCTTACGTCTAAAGTAAATGTCATGCAAGCAATCTAACTTTCAGTATAATTTGTCTTGAAGTGATTTATGAACAATGAATACTTTAACAAAGTATTCTTGTTATGGTCTGGATTATAATGTTAGTCAATGCGCTTCTACTCATTATAGAGTTTTATTATTAAGAATTAGTGGGTTCTTAATTTGGACACTAGATGGCGCTGTCACGTTGTTCATAAGTATTGGTACCTCTACCAACCCCTTCGGGGATAAACAGCGAGAACGTTTATGTATGTTATTAAACAATTTTTTTATAAATTTCTAATGTTATTAATAAAAATCTTAAGTTAAAATTTTCACAACTCAACTGACTCTAACAGACATCATATTATTATTATCAAATATAATAGACAGCAGATCTTTTTAATACATAAAAGATAATAAGAAATGTCTCAATTTACCGTCTTTATCCCGCGACATAAAGATCGGATGCATTGTTATATTAGATCTGCCTCCCGTATCGTTGTCGTCTCCTTATTACCAGACATTCGCTACTTTATTATATAATCATCTCGCCAGACACAAAAGGTACTGGGGCAAAGAAAGATTATAAAATTTTCATATCACCTACTTCTCCGAATTCAACGTTGCATTCAAAGGAATATGAAGCAGACATGACGGTACAATTCTTATTGTCGCTATTCTTGCATGCTCAATTAAAATTTTATATTTCTCACTTTCCGAAATGATTTGCCTGCTTTTAAAAAGATTGTATTTGTGAGTTTTCATGTTGTAAATTATTTGGACGCGTTTGTTTGTTAGTTCAAAAAAGGGTTTCTAAATATATTATAAACAATGAATTAATTTTTAAGGAAAGTGTTTTTCTAATACCACAACAAAATAAAAAGCCATCTCACTTTTAATTTATTTTTTTACGTAAAATGTTAACTCATTATATTAATTATTTCTAATTTCAAGTTCAGCTAAAGAAGTTTCTTCATAAAGTTACTTAATTACAGAAATAATGCTAAACAAATTCGTCAAACTACTTAACATCTTACTTATCATCAGGTTATCAAATCAAAATCAATGGTAATGGTTACGATATGTAAAATATTTCTTAAAATATTGATAACGTAACATAAATACATAAAATAAACGATCACGCCGAATATCCCCGAAGGGGTTGGCAGAGGTACTAATACTTCTGAACATCACGTGACTTTGATAACCGGTGTTCTACCCATTGAGCTATCGTGGTTAAAATATTGGTATAACATATTAAATCGTAATCTCGATCCGCAGTGACCTTAAGTCATGAAAATCTGGTCATTTGTCAGGTTTCCCCTCGCTGCGCCCCCAACCAAAGAAAATATCAAATATCATTTGAAATTAATCAGAGCATTCTCTAACTTTACGGGGGCCTTTGTGTTGTTTCAATAGACATTTGGAAACTTATTCTTGAATTGGCCTCGTAATTATTTGTATTGTGGATACTTCGTTATGAATGAATATAAATTGTGTGGATACTTCGTTGTGATTTGGGCATGCAAATATTTTTTAACTTATTTTAATGTATAGAAACCGAATTGAATAGAATACAATACTCATTAAAATATGTCGAACTATGAACCAACTTTAATTTCATGTCATATCATAAGGCCCCTCTTTATTAGACTTCCGTTCAGTTAACTACGCTATAAGTGACATAAAACTAAAAGTACAACCGATATCTAAAAAACAAGGTCTTATTTATATATAATACATATTTTTTGACAAGTTGCATAATGATATACAAACTATAAGAACAATCCCATTGCATTTCTTCCTATATTACAATTCCTTTGCAGTTCTTGACTAAGCGACCAACAGAGGTAAATGAAAAACGAGTCAGTTATCCTAAGGCGTAGAAATTTGGTTTATTTCATCATAATTAACATAATTATTTCAATAATTTATATGACTTATTTTATAGTACTCTTTGTCAATCGCGCTTTGTCAATAATACAAGATGTAGAATCCAGAACCTCAAACACAATTCCAATTGACAATCTTTCATTTCGTTTGATCTGAAAATGCATCATGATGGTGTATTGGTTCGTCGATGTTCCACTAAGACAGATTAACGACAGAACGCCATCCTCACCCCGCTCTTCATCCATCGACACAGCATCGGCTTACATCCTCAGCCCGGATCATTTTGTATCACCCTACCACGTATTAATATAATCGCGACGAAGCTTTATTTTATACTCCCGCTGTTCCCCTTAGACAGTAGATGTATGACAGTTATAAGTCAACGGAATTAATCCCTATCACTTGACAATAAAATGGAAGTAACATCTCAAGAAGTTAATAGAAATTTGTTATTGTCTCCCGGGACGGGGTCGCGCAATCAAGCGAGGATCGATTTATAATGGTAGTAATACTCTCTTTATTATTTTTAACAATACGGATTAGTTTTTCATTTATTCTCTCGTCTAGTTCATTTAGTTAGCTTCTGATCTAAGTCTTATAAAGAAGTTCAACTGATAGGGTCAGCTAAAATTAAACTTGTCAATTCCATTAAAGTTCTAACACACATAATCACACACACACTCTCACACACACACAAACACACATGAAATACACTTTAGAGGAAAATAATTATATTTTATTTGTCCATACATGTTTCTGTTACAAACAAATGCTCAGTTTATCTAATGAAATTTGTGAAACATATAATTGGCACGATAAATAATTATATTTAAAAATGCTTGTTAATAGATTAAGTGCTGTTTGTTTCACTCAATAATAAATAAATAAATAAATTCTAATAAATAAAGGATAGAAAAATTTCGACACAGGCGGGAATCAAACTCGCGACCGCTTTTTCTTTCCTTTATGTATTCTTTATTTATTAGTAATAACATGAGGTTTTCATGAACAAAAACATTCAAAATTGTCAATTCTATTTCTATGCTGTGTTTGCGAAGGGGTTTTTGATTTTATAATGTCATATCTCTGGTATTGTTTTGTAGCCATATGTATCAATGGTATATGGTAATGGTATTCATTAAACCCTAACATAAAACAATAACTAAAAAAACACCAAGATTTCGAGAACAATAAAAAAGAGAAATCAAATAGTAAATCCCGAATAATTTTCCGGTATTGCGCGTCCTTATTGGCCGATGCACCGCGGCGCACATTTCAAACAAATTGAAAATCAATTTCACGAAGGGACTCGCGGCTTCGCGGCCGTCGAAACGAAACAGACCTGTTAGTAAGAAAGAGGGTAGAATTGGAAAATACATCACCTTAAAGCGAGTAGGGAAGATTCATATCTGACAGGAAATTCGAGTCGCGTCCCGTTTGGAGTGGATTTTTAAGGAAACGAACCCAACCTCCTCTCGCTACATATGGAGTTCTGATTCATAAGTTTTATCTGCCGTGAAATGTGGATAGGGAATTGAAAGCTAAGGCGTTATCTGCACTATAAATCTGAAAGATTACCAATTTTAAAGGTGAGAAAAGTGTTCAAAATTTCATTTACCATAACTCAGTTTTACATCAGTCTCCAATTTAGTCTGTGTTTAGTCTGAAAACTTAAACCCGGCTACGTAAATAGTCATCTTAAAATGATAAAACGAGAATAAATTTAGACAGAAATCCAATAATGCGTGGGTACAACAATGGTCAGAGCAGATCCGTTTTGAAACCAAGATTATACAAACTAATCGTATTTTAGTCCCAGGAAGCTCTTCCAAGAAATACATATGGCAAGCAAACAGCAGGCGTGAGCAAAGCTGGACTTGGACTTTAGATAACATCCATACCAGTCAGATTATTTTTTTAAGTTTTAGATTCTGTACGACGATGTGAACCGTAAATTGTGTTCTAATTCTAACAATCTTAAAAATATCTAATATTAATTAAGTAAGTGTAACTTGCCCAAGTCAAGGCTTAATAATATATGTTCCAGCCTTATCTACTACTAAACTTGCAAACTTTCCAAAACATAATAGAAACCGAAAAACAACAACAAAACCATCTGTAGTGAATTCGTCCCGCATGTTTTCCAACAACTCAATTTTCTGCATAAAAATTGGTATTCTTTTGTAGTGCTTGTTTGATTTTGTCGCCCTCACCACGAATGCGATACTCCGATTATTTTTACGTTCGGAACGCCATCAAAAGTTACAATTGAAAAGTTAAAGTACGCCAGGCGGGCCGTAAGCCTCCCTTCTCTCCTACAAATGAGATTGTGTAGGAGAAATATTCTTTTGTGTACACACCCGTTGCCTGTCGATGCACTTCGTAAGCTTAATTACGTCAGAGACCTTTTTATATGTTTCTTTATGCCAATTGGGAATTGCATGCATTTTATATTTGCCTTTTGTTACAATGAAAATGCCAGTGTGTTTGATAGTGATCATTAATTTGAGTTCCATTGAATTCTTAATAAAAATATTAAGATATGAAACAAGTAAATCTAAGATAGTCAACAAGAATTTTGTACTGCATCTTTGTAACAATGCTAAATTAAACAATAAAATTTTATTTGTGAAATAAGGTGCTATCACAAAGTCTAATAACAACCCTAACTTGCTTGTCTACTACTTGAAAGAACATCAAAAATCGATAGATACACCCAACTAAGAAAAACTTATCTCGTTCCGAGCAGCATTCCGAAACAATTTTATTAAACTTTCTTTCCGCCAAGCTAATGTCGAGGTGGTCGAGTCTCGGTGCAACCTCCCTAAATTCTTTTCTAACATTTTTTACAAATACAAATTACCTAACCCTCCTGCGCGCACCTTAAAGCACGAAAGCACCGTCCTGAATAATTAATACAATGGAAGGTTAAATTCATCTAAGTGTCAACTTTACCCTCAACTTTTAAAAATACTACGCCATCAAAGTGTCGCGTTCGGACGACCCTGGGTTTTTATCTCACGGAGGGGTGTTTATTTAATTTTTATTGGAATTGACAATGATTTTAAAAAGTTTTCGTTTTTCCTACCTTTGCATAGTGAACGCAGAGAACCGCTTTGATCCTGATTGACAAACTCCTGCACGTTTTTAGGGAAGTTAAAAAGCCCCGATGTCATCCCCAATTGCGAAGTCATAAGCTTTAAAGAAAACAATATTTGCAAACTAGGGGTGATTGATTATTTCTTTGATAAACCCTGAAGGAACTGTATCAAATAAAACTCTCATACAGTTTATATTGAATTCGACCGATCGATTGAAGTTAGATACATTGACTATTGTTATTAAATTCTTTATTGATTGCATATTTTTATTATTTTGAGCGTAAGCAATGCCCTTTAAATCCCTACAATAATTTCCCAAGAGGCCCGTGGCGGCCTTTGACAGGGGATAGCTAGGACGTCGCGGGCAGGCCGCGGGGAGGGGGGCTGGTCAGACATCAAGGTACCCCTGCTCAAGGGTTGCTCGTGGGGTCACTCTAGCCCGTTTATTGTTCCTTGACGTTTATGGCCACAGAAAGGGCAAGAGAAGGTTAAAATTCCCTGATCCCAAAAGTTGAGGTAATTTCTAGACAATTAATATATTGAATAAAGGCTGGTTAAGCAACTAACTCAAAGTTTTATATTGATTACAAAGTAAATGCCTTTCATTATTTCTTCGTAGTGCGAATTGCTTTGACAAACTTGGATTGTATGATACAAAGACGGTCGGAATTTGCATTCTTTTCTTGTAACAAATGTAAATTAAGTTAAGAAACTTTCAAGTGAAGTGAAAATATGTACATATTTCTAGAAATTTATGTTTAGTATTTTTATGAATAGATATATGTTGTGATGGTGTATCTACGTACTCTAAAAAAAAAAAAATATTCTCTTTTATTGAGGACACAAATTGTCTATTCTATATCATTATTAATAGTTTATTGAAAATATTCTTTTACTTTTCACGAATAAACTTAATTTTTCGTACGGTTTTTTAAATACAGAATATGTTATGAACTAACAATCATTTTTTTCTGTTCTTTTAAAATATAGATCTTTAATAAATACTTCAGCTCAGAAAATAAACGGTAAGAGCGCTTAAAGTTTCCATGCTCAAGTCAATATTTCTCAGCGTGTATGAAATGCAAATACAATTTAAAAAGTTTACATATTTCCCGACACGGACCTCGCGCCTACGGGATATACTCACTTTGCGCAACTTCTATAGATGTTATCTTCTTTCCGTTAGCTTTTAAGCAAGTCTTTTACTTAGTTTTATAGGAGCAAAAAACGTCTGTGCTTCCTTTTGATTTTATTAGCTTGTTTGTTTGTTTAGTTTTTAATTATTATTTTTCATTAAATATTGATAAAAAAAGTACCTGCGATACACAAATACTAATAACATTATCCCATTGCCACCTGCAAAGCCTTGACATCTATTCTTTCAAAAAGTTGAATTAGAAATTCCTCAGAAAATATGGTAAAATAAAGGTTGTTGGTGATGGGTAACCAACCACATCGCCAAAATATCCATGTTAAAGCCCCAAATACCCTTAGTCGCCTCTTACGTACACCCATGTGAAAAAACGGGCTAGTGCTATTCTAAACCGACACTATACATCTAGTAATACATTTTGTTTATTGTTAAAGATACTCAAGTGATCATTATATATCATTAAAAATTAAACTAGATTAAGCTCAATAAACCAATTGGACAATATATTAAATATTAAAATAACGTAATTATTCTGAGTCATGAAATTATGTCCCTAACATATGCAAAGTCAAACAAAATACTCTACGTGTATTCATCTTGTAAGTCTAAGCCCTTATGAATAATTTAAATATAATCAATAAGACTTTGACGCCTTAATAGGGTTATTAATTTTGTTTCATCTTCTCGTTTCACAGAATATTAATATTCCCGTCAAGCATTGAGTTTAAGTACTAACTTTTCGCAGACGAGCTATGAAATAAGGATATATAATTCAAATGGAAAAAAGTTTGGTGAGTGCTGGTAATATTTCCCATCTTAAAAGAACTTTGGCCTGAGGGTCGTCTCGAAGAAATCTAGGAGAGGTTTACATTTTAGCCTTTTGCCGTGTACTCTTCTTCACTTTATATCGTCTTTTGATTACTTGCTCAACAAGCTATGCATATTATATCACTGACTCGGTTAAAATAATACTGACATTTTTAAGACAATTTTCCTTTGTACTATTACCACTTAATAACTCTTTCCTCGTCTTCATGAATAAAAACATGATGCTTCGGGCAATTCCTTTGATCAAATGTTTAGTGGTTACCTGATAAAAGATTCGAATTTCACCTTTATATTTTTATATTGAAATTTACAAATACAAACATTTATGCATATACTCACGGCTTCAGGATAGGAAAATACTCAACTATGTTTCTAAACCTTATTAATTAAAATATAAATGGTAAATGATAGGTTCGCAGTCACATCATTGTTTGCCTCTTACAACACGCACGAGGTGAAATGGGTTAGTGTTATTGTTAACCGACTTGACTAAGGTGTAAACTTGTTTATGAATGTAGTATATAAATAGCTTACATTAACTTTTTAAATCAGTATGTATGGTTGAAAATACTACACTGGAAGGAAATGGAACGTAATGGACATAGAATAATTTTGTAAAAGTCTTAGAACTACCCTAATTGATGTTATTCCCTTGACCCTTAATGTACTTTCCAATGCGCCTAATGTATTTTTGGGTCATTTTGCAGCTTGCTTAGGGCGATTTTCTGTTTGTACGAACACGATGCAAACCTCACGTCCCTTCGTTCTCTGTAACTCTATTATCTGCAAATATGTTCCCGATTTCTATTGTCCACTATTTGTACATTTGAACAGACGCCTCTAGTCCCGTAACCAATGGAAGAGGGAAAATAAAACAACATAAATTATGACGAAGAGAGTGCTCGCGTTCAGTTCTGTCACCTCGTATATCTTTGTTTAGAAGATGATTGCATAGGGGAGTATCACCAGCGTCTGCAAAGCATCTATTTTCATAACAAACCAGCACTTAAAATACTATCCAGACGTTGAATTTATCATAGTCGTCAAGCTAAGAAAAACTTTGTACCAGTGTGCCCAAATATAAAGAAAACAAAGGTCCTCTTGACTCAGCACTCGTAAAGCATTCCCAATAAACGCAGTAAAGCGGTAAATTAGATTTTATTTTATTTCTTTAACAATTTGCGGCCGGACACAGACAAAAGGCACGTAGGTTGGATGTGGTCAGCGGTTCAAAGTTTATGCGGGCCCGTTTATTACTAACGTTCGTAATCGAATTGTGCTGCGCTCTACACTTTCTTGCCTTATCGATGTCATTACCTTCTCTTTGTGTTTCCAACTGGGAATTTATTTAGACAACTTCATATTCATTTGTTTGCGATGTAGAAGTTGATGTGTCACTGTTTTTTTGTATTTCAGTATGTTTGTAACTTATTGTTAAAGCTTATTTTGAATATTCTTTTTCATTAAAGTATAAATTAAACTTTTATAAGGACATCAAAGGTGTATTATTCAGAAAAAAATAAATCAAATACTTCAAGAAACAGAAAGCGCTAACAATTGTTGAAATTTTACAACTTTTGTGGTTGAATGAATTCTGCCCCAATCTATCCATCACATGGCGAAAAACGAGTGTTGAATTCCCAGTGACCGCTGGCCAGCTAACCAGCCGGACCCCAATCCTCCATTGTCCCAACATGTTCTTGTTCACATTAAAACGCCGTTAACTGTTCTTTATTGTTTTATTTGCAACAATAAATGTCGGTGACTCCTGGGAAACGTTATGCCTCGGGTTCGAAACCACTCTGTAATTAAAATCTCCCTTTACTACTTAAATTTGCTGCATTTATATCACAGGAGACGATTTCTGTATCTGTAATAATCAAAAGGTTAGTGGTCCGTGAATCGGATGAAACAATGAAATCGTATTATTCAGATCGAATTCAGCACAAAGAAGCAAATACGTTATCATTCGAAGAGCAAACAAAGGAAGATAATCAAGACACCGCAGGGCCATTAGGCGCACCCCGATACGTAAAAGCGATCTAATAAAACATTCAAGAGCCAAAACGGGGAATACACGAGATCAGATTGTCTCAAAATCACACGGCCAACTCGAAGCAGTGTAGCTTGCTGGGGTTCACGCATCTATAATTCAACCATTTGCAGAAACAACTCAGCCCATCACTACAACTTCACATGTTGGATAAAAAATGCGAATTGAACTTAACTTCTTACTATGCACAGAGCGCAGTTTTGAATATTTTGTGATACCTTTCGAAAACTTTTTTTTTTATTAAAGTAGACAAAGAGTGAGAGTGAGTTTCTTATCATTATCATACCAATTTCTGTAATTCTACTACGTCAGATTGCCGCCTGTTATAAAACGATCTCTATCAAATCTTGCTATATCATAGACAAACTGTCTTCTAATAATATCATCCACATTAGCTCTATTGGAGTATTTATAAAATTAATAAATTAGCGCTACTGGGTCACTAGCTGCTATTTAGGAAATAAATGGTGTAATTAAATGTCTACGAATAGCTTGATGACTTAAGCGGTTGTTCGGCTCCGATGCACTGATAATTGCTAAATTGAACGTTCACACGTCGACGTCGATGGCGGCTTTACAAAACTATTCACACTTGTGCAATTATTGGCGGGAAAGTTTTCACCTCGTGATAGAGGCTCCATGCAATCATTAGCAGCGCTCGGGGCGGTGGAAATGCGCCGATGCCAGCACTAATGTCCAGGCTATTCTTACTTGCAGTCATAAGTTTAAATTTAGTTGCCACCTATCTGTAGCAAGTTTTGAAATCAATTGATATTTATATGTGTGGTAGAGAAAGGAACTTTGGTAACTTTTATTAAACATACATATATATTCTTACGGCTAGAAATCCTATGAAAGGTTAGTGACCTTGGAATTAGAAATTCGTAAGTCACTTTTGGAAGTATTTGGAGAGAAGGTAAGAAAGATAAAGTATCTTTTATCATGGGTCTCCAGCCGCATCGCCCACAATGACTACTTAAAAACCCCAATGCCTTACCTTAACCTTAAACCTTTATCTGCAGGTATGCCACCCACGAGAAGAAATGGGGTTTTGCTATTCCCAGCCATCACTACACAGCGTTTTTATGCAATCAAATTTTAATTCTACGTTTTTTTGTGCCATTGTTTGAGTGGTAATTATTGAAAACTAACTTTATCAAATACGATGATAACACATTTCATTGCCTAAAATTAGCTGTAATGTAAATCCTGTCATATCTAAATGATTAACGATCGCAAGAATCGAGTCCCTCACGCCAAAGACTTAAAATTTTCCTAATTAATTGTAAGATTTTAATCAAGGTCTGGCGTAACTAAATTATTATGGGCCATTTAATTTTCTTGGCCCGCGCCCTTCGGCATCTTGCTGTTAATGCATTATTGCAAAATTTTAATCAAGGGTATGAGGAAATTATTAAATTATGCAGGCTGTCGTATGCACTCGAGGATTATAAATTACAAGCGTTTGTTTGGGTAATTATCACTACCCATAAGCATTTAAGTAACACTTAAATTAACTCAAACGGTGATATACATTAAATAACTAAAATTTGTATTGTGATATGAATTGTTCAAATGCCTTCAATATTATATTGAACAACATTTTGCAAAACATCAAAAAGAATACTTTTTGCATGTGAATTGTTAGTAAAACCTTACAAGCAAAACATAAATTGATATTAATATTCAAAATGCTCTTATAATACAATAAAAGAACAGAATCATACATTTTATTAAAAAGTTTCAATAAGAGACGGGCTAGACTGCGCCGAGAGAGATCAAAATTATTTGATGAAAATGAGTCGGGGCATATTTAATTAACCCGCCTCCCCCGATTAAACTGCACTAAGAATTCCCTAGCTAAGCATTAGCATCAGCCAGGAATTTAATACGTGTACAGTTTAAATTGTTTATTTGCATAATTCTCATTTAGGTTTTTTATTGGGATGTGCATTTCATATTTGCCGAGTTTTAATATTAACGACACGTTGTATTTTAATATTAAATTGCCTTGTATTGATTAAATGAATCTTTATTGAGAGTATCATAAAAAAATGGAACGTTTATCGTTTTAAATATAACTTTGGTATTCTATATATTTTAAAATACAATCATCTAACGCGATAGATTTACGAATACTTAGCGAGTATTGCAATCGTAACTCTAAGGTTTACAGATTTTAATTAAAATGAGGCAAATTGTATTGCATTTCAATCACAAATAATAAATACTGTATATTATTAATAAGAAAACTTTACTTGAAGATTAAATCGAACACTACTATAACACTACCCCATTTCTACCCGTGGGTGATCGTAAGAGGCGACTAAGGGTATAGGGGCATTTTGAAGTGATTTTTGGGCGATGTGGTTGGAGACCCGTCACCAATAACATTTATAATTACCATCTTTTCCCCAATCAACTTCCGAAAGTGGCTGAGGAATTTCTCATTCCCAAGCTCTGGCTACCCCGTTAAGGGATTTATAGCCGTGAGTATATGTATGTATGTATGTACTACATTGATCTATAACTAGACTCATCGCAACATGTCACAATCAGTAATGAATCTCGTTACATAATTGAACTTTCTAAAACAAGCAGTTGCACACGTGATCAGCTTAAAACCCATCCCAAGTTCGGAACGTACAAGGTGTAATTTGAAGTTCCCCTAAATAAATACAAGGAACTTGAGTAAATGAAAAACAACGATCGAACGGTGAGAATTCGGCATAATAAATATGCATGGCGCGTTCTCTGAGGCGTCCTCTGTGATTAGTAGCGTGACAGGGAGCAAGGGAAGTTAAAGTACCTCAGTAGTGACACGGATAGGTGAATGAGTGATACGGGAGCTCCCCCCAGCTAATAACGGTCCATGTCACTCCGACTCATTGTATCAGAGAGGCTTCTAGGATATTGCCAATATACCATGCTCGTTCACGTGTGCCGATATTTTGATTCTTATTCGCAAATCTCGAAGCGTTATTGTTTTCGATTGACGTCTACTATCTGTGTCTATTAATGAAACTGGTTCAGAAAAACTCTACGAAAAATACTATCAACGATTTTGTTTGTATTTGGTTTTGGAAAACGTACATCATAGAAGTATTAAAATATAATGCGAGACTGTAACAACTTTGTGACGCTTTTGATTGGCTATTTTACAAAACTTGTTTCGGGAAAGTTTATAATCAAACTGGCTGATTAACACAAACTGTTTCACGAAATGAAATAATTAAAGGTTTAATATACAACTGTTAAATTTTAAATTAAATAACATGACATCATATTTAGCAAATTTGTTTTCATAAAATATTTGTTACCAAAAAACTGCCAATGATAGAATTATAAATAAAGCTATCCAAAAGAAATATTTAAGATAAAGAAACAACAGCCATTTTATTGGCCGTTCCGTTGCAACAAGGAAACATCTTGTTTCATATCTGTTCCATCTACGGTTTCGATTTTCATAGCGCACTAATAAAGCAAGCCAGCATCGGATCATGCAGTTTATTACCACAGTGCCTGAAAAGCGGAAAGCGAGTTACTCGCTCCACCGGGATACCTCCCCAACAGAAGAACGACTCCCAAGACAAAGGGGCTCGATATGCCCCTCTGAAATATACATGTTTTCTTAACATGTATTATGTCGGACCGAGCCAAGACCCATAATGTTTTATAAAGTAGCTTTTAGATGAGACACGTTTATGAATATTTGTGTCAATTCCATGACATTGTATGTGGCTCGAGAATTTTCCTCGTAAGCGCGAATAGCTTACATTTTTAAGGCTGATTTCGTGGTGTGGCTGATATGCAGTAAACTGTTTTAATAGAGCATCAAGATTAGGTTTCTAGTAAAGGTGAAATTTTTATGTTGAAGCCGTGTTGTTTATAGTTATGGATGTTAAGAAAATGATGTTTTTAATTTGACTAGTTTTGCAATACAATTTGCATTAGAATAATATCCTCACCGTAGAGATAAGTATTTTTATTGTACATAAAAAATACACTGTACCTTAATGGTTCTCGTTTCTACTGGAAATTAAGTGAAAATATTTTAACAGGTAAATCGCCTAAGTTATAACTAAAAAACTAAATTAAAAAATGTTTGGAATCACAAAATAAACGATGACATGGTTTACATTTTATCGACACTTCTGCTTGGTGACCCATGAAATCCTGTTAAACTGAACAAAGGACTTTAAAAGGGTTTTAACTATGAACGGTTCTACTACAGGATAGATTGTATGTTCAATTTGTAGGGATTTTGTACTAAACAGTTGTACTCTAGTTATAGAAATAAAGGTAGGACCAGATAAAACCAGGACTAAACACTAATTAAAGACGATATGGTTCCTTTTACACTTATTGTCTAGAAAATACATCAATTCATTTAAAATGCTATCTAGAAATCTAAGTTCATCAATTATCTTACATTTTCATTGCTTTGAATCTCAACACAATAACATTATGTAACAGTAACAACATAGTTGGTGCTCCATTAATCTGTACCTAAAGCTACCCGGAACAACAATTTAGTGAATGCGGTTTCAGTAACACAATCAGTCGACAATTGTGGGAACAAATATGGCAATCTGCCTCAACCCGTGTTGAATATTTATTGTTATTGGTTTCCAATTGCGCGACGCGCGTCCTGCGTCACCGAAATCAAATTAGGAGCCCTACGTTGTCCTAAACAAATTTCAATTTTCAATTATGAACGTCAGAAGAGGAGGTGCGAGTAACAGAGGCTCCCTCGGGAGGACTGTGACTTATTGTGGAGTATCGGCCCGGCTTGATGCTTCAATAACTTATTCAGAATAATTATCTACAATGCAAACTCGGTCCCTAGTCTGGTACTCTGTTCACAACTTTGGGATCTTCGAACAGACAATATAGATCACTAGCATTACAGTCTGTAATTTCATAAGAAACACTCCTGTGAGTGTCACGATCCGTATTGATTTTATGTGACAATAAAAGAATATCCACCAACTTTAGCATCCCCATAAACTTTTCGCAGCTCAGTGAGCATAAACTGCAATGGGATTCCATTCAAGATGGGGCCGAATATTTGAACCTTACGTTTCGCCAGTGTACGCTTCACCAACGAGGTGCAAAGATTTACCTGAGTCCCCTCTGACAGCTATTGCATTAAAATATTTATAATTCTATAAATCTTTTGTTCCACTTCACGGTTGTCAGCAATGCGAATTAAGCTGCATAGAAGAACCATTTATGAAATATGTGGAAAAAAACTGATACCTGATTGAAGTAAATAAATCAATTCCTTTTACATTAGTTTACTTTTGAAGATGAAAACAGCGAGCCGCCGCGCCCGCCGCGCCGGTCGATGACATTGAAGCGGAAGACGCGATCTTCTGATTGAAATTTGCGCAATTCGCTCGGTTTGCTCAAGATTTTATGTAAATTATTTTCCAAGCGACGACGCTTGTCCTTCAAATATTTTCCTACACTTTATATAAATGGTATTTCCACAACATCCAATAAAAACGTGTTTTTCCCTTCGAAATAAATAGCATAAAAGTTTGTTTGCTGTATACAAGCAATCCCTATTTAGAAGCGTGCAGACGAAAAATTAATATTGGAAACTGATGGTAATAGTAATAAAGGCACTCAGTCATAGGTCTATCAACGAAACAGGTGGTACTGGCAATTCCGACGAAGGGATCTCGAGCGAAGAAGCAATAAGGAAAAGTATAACAATAAAGTTGACAATACCTTGGGCCAATATTATAGTCCGTGCAAGACAAACAGGTAGCAATATCGGGGAAATAGTCGACACCGGTGATATCAATAACCGGAGTGATTCCACGTCGCGGGACTCTTCACAGATAACGGCAGGGAACCGACGTAATAAACAGGACTGACTGACACCAACTCTATTTGTTACAACACTCATTTCAGATATCTTATTCGGAAAGCTGATATGTTTAATGTTTTATTAATAAACAAAATACGTGCAATATTTTTAAACCTAAATTGGATTTTAATACAGATGAGGGATAACGGATCACAATGACCAAATAAACAGAGATGTTTTTTATATCATAAAACTGAAATTTAAAATCAATATAACGTAGAATTGGGAACGATATTTAATAAATATGTGCTTTTAAGATGTTAATTAATCAATTTAATTAATACAAAACTCAAAGCTTGCTTTTTTGCAAAATTTATAAAATAAACATCCACACTAAAAATATAGCCAGAATCAATCACCACCACAGATTTTAGTTCAAGATTGTATCCGAAACCCATCTCACAGTATATTTTGAGAGCTGTAAATGAATAGAAGCTCTGTATTAGGTGGCCGTCTCTGCCCAGATTAGGGGAACCTCGCGCGTGCCCCGGAGACACCTTCGACGATTACACCGAATCTCTGATACCGATCTGCTCGGGCCGTTTTGCTGATAAACAGTTAATAGTATCTCGCCTGTAGCGTGATTTTCTTACAATACAATACTTATAACATCATATTGAAAGTAAGACGAATATATTTACATACATACATACATATACTCACGGCTATAAATCCCTAAAAGGGGTAGCCAGAACTAAGGAATCAGAAATTCCTCAGCCACTTTTTGAAAGTTGGGTGGGGAAAAGATGTTTTAATAAAGGTTGTTGGTGACGGGTCTCCAACCGCATCGTCCAAAAATCCCTTGACAGCCCCAATACCGTTATTCGCCTCTTACATGCACCCACCAGAAGAAATGGGGTAGTGCTATTCTAAGCCGATACTACAAGGCAATATATTTACTATATTAGAATTTGGTTTTGAAAATGTGTTCATGATTTTCACTGAAAATTGCGGGATTCAGGGAAGTGAGACAACATAATTATTTAAAAAATTATTTCACAAAACAACTGTATGTAGGTTATTTTCATAAAACAATACATCCATCTATATGATAATGTAGAAGAAAATGGATCAAGATGTGAGTGTAGTGTCTCAAATCCATTTACGAACGCACGCCATTAGTGAAGTAACTGAGTTTGTGATCTCTAGAGGTTGGAAATCAAACAAAAAGCATTCTTGGAATATAATGCTGTTCATTAATAAGACTTCATTGTCGAGTAGAGTTCCTCGAAAACGCCTCGCATTGCGTCTTTAGCCGCGATGAATCGTGAAACAGAAAGTGTTTATAGAATGAACAGGGTAAGGGGTAATGTCGGTAATAAAATTTTATACGGCCAAATATTCCGAGAATACGACGAGAAGAGGCGTGCGTGAAATTATGTGAATAAAGCTCGGTGCCAAAATTTACAATTTGGTGCGCGAAACAGCTTTTACGACATTTCCTTCGATGAAATGAAAGATCTAAATTTATGACCATTTTAGTACAGTATTAGGCAAATGTGCTTGTGTCTAAGTTGGACTCACTTCTGATTTGGACTAATAATATTTAATGAGTACCATGGGCTGAGCCCCCGCGTGACTTTGTTGGCCAATTCTGCAAATTCAACTGCCTTATATAATATTACTGTGATTGGATTATGATGTTTTAATTTTTTACAGAATTCCACTACAGCATACAAATTTTGCATGTGAAACGAACTATGTCAGATTTGACATTGACTTCATTATGTAGGTAAATAAAAGACAAAAGTGCATTTCTTAAAAATAAATATTTACTCAGAACGATTGTTATATAAATGGCCTAGCAGAATTGCGCCCCTGCTCCTCGCTTTTTTTTTCATCTAATTTAACTATGTATTGATCTTTACTAGTATTATATACATTCCAATTATGTAGCCACCAAAAAGGTTTTTTTTAATTGATTAAACTTAGCTCATAGGAGTAAGTTTGAATCATAAATTATTGATACTAAATTACCATTTTATCCAAAGACCAAAATCGGTTGCAAAGCTCAAGTTTTTCAAATTTAATAAAGGTTTTGGAGTTTTAACAGTTATCCCGATAAAAATACGGGACGTCGCAAAAGTTTTCTTTATTAGTTCTCCCTTTAATCCCGACCGTGTCCCAATGTCTTTATGGCGAATTTTCAATCTGAGTCTGGGTGGAAACCAATAAGAAATCAACTATTTGTTGCCTGATTCCGTGCATCGATTCGGAGGGGAGTCTTCTTTACGACTTCTTTTACGAGTCGAGGTGCATTTGGAATTAGTCGGAAATGCCGTGAGAGCCTTTTCGTGTCTTTCGAGATGAATAAAAAAGGATTACAATAACCAACACTGAGTATTCCTTCTTCAATTTCTCACTTACTTGAATACTTTGTAGCTTTGGACCGCTGCCGCTTTTTCTGATAGAGGTAGAAAATCGTTCTGGTTTAGAAACTCTTTTTGTATGGTTACGTCTATATATAATATTAACAAACAGAACAGTATTATCAGCATAACAATTATGTCTTCCGTAATCCCAAAAGAATAGCTAAACAATCAGAAATTTTCTGATTGTAAAATTAATTATGTGGAAAAATATATATTTTGAGTTACTTTTCAAGCACAATTCTTCAAAAGATATACATTTGATAATTGTGAACAGCAAAAAATAAAGTTTAATCCATGATTCAAACTATCCATGGTTCAATACAATGATTGAAACGTGCACATTTCTAAAAAAATATATTTATTCAAAAATATTTATTGCAGTTTCAAGGTTTACAATATTTATAAAAAGGTTGGGGCTACCTTGTAAGTAATTAAATACCTGTGCCAGATAAACCCCGCTCTTCCTTAGTAACATTTAGTTTGCAGTATCGTACTACAATTTCATTTTAGTATATAAATCCAAGTTTTATATTTTACTTTATTTATTTTTTATTTTTATTTTATTTTTATTAGGAACATCAACAGCGACATAAGTAATAATACATAGTTAATAATAGAAATCAAGTAAGGCCAATGACAGATGTCCACAGATGTACAGAAAACATATCTAACAATAATCTTGTTTTTACGTTACATTTGATTTTCAACACATGTTTTTTTTATAGCAAATAACTCTTACAAATAAATACAAATTTTAACAGGAAATAAAATAGATATTAACAACAATATTTAAAGCAAAATTGTTTTGATCCACGATATCTCAGGGGTGTGTGTATGTGCATGTGTGTGTATATGTGTGCGTGTGTGTGTGTGTGTGTGTGTGTGTGTGTGTGTGTGTGTGTGTGTGTGTAAAACAAATAAAAATCTGTGACATACATAAAGGCATATAAGAATGTATGTGTTATTAAATGATACTCATAATATAATATGTATATTAAGAATTAAAAAGTACGTCCATTACAGCTTTCCTGAATGCGCATCTACTTTGATTAAATAGATCTAAATCATGGAAGTTTTTATTATATTCGGATAAAATACGACTAAAAGGAGCGTTCTGTGAGTAGTTAGTTCTGGAAATTGGTACGGAGAACAAACTATTTATGGTATGGCGAGTCCTATATGATGGCGTGTTAAGTCCAACCTGTGCAAGTAAGTTTGGGTTATCCAAACGACCATGTATTATATCATGTAGAACGGTTAGGTCAGTTAAAATACGGCGATCCTCTAATCTTAACATTTTATGAAATTTACAACTCATTTCGTAACACTTATGGAAGTTCTTAGTTTTAAAATTTAAGTGTCGTACAAAAATATGTTGTATTCTTTCAATCATATGCTTGTACTTAATGTATTGAGGGGACCAAACACTTGAGGCGAACTCCAGAATACTGCGAACATAGGCATAATAAACCGTCTGTATACATTTAGGGTCTTTAAACGTTTCACAAGTCCTCATTACAAAGCCCAGATTTTTGTATGCACGATTAGTGATATCAACAATGTGTTGTTCAAAAGTAAGCTTTGAATCTAAAGTAACGCCGAGGTCTTTTACTGCATTAACTCTCCGGATAGGCTGTTTATTAATATAGTAAGTATTAATGATGGGTTTATTACTTCGTGAAAAAGTAATTTGCACGCATTTTGACACATTTATGTCTATTCTGTTCTCGTTATAGTAATCGGTGAGGCGATCCAAATCCCTTTGTAGCTTATAACAGTCGTCAGCTTGTCGGATACCACAATAAACCTTTTTGTCATCTGCATACATTATAAAATTGGTCTCACATATGGCTGTAAAAATATCGTACAAATAAATATTATATAAAAGGGGACCCAAATGGGATCCTTGGGGTACTCCTGATGGTATGTCAACAAAACCTGATCGAAAACCACCCAAAACAACAGCTTGATGACGGTTAGATATATAAGATTTTATCCATCTAAAGAAATCACCTTGCACCCCTAAAGCAAGAAGCTTGCGAAGAATAATCACGAATCAGAATTAGTTAAATAAGATTTTATAAAAAAGCAGGACATATGAATAAAAACAAACTTTTCTGTCCTGAAAAGTTCATGCATGATAGCAAACAAAAATTACAATAATAAACTCACAAAACTAATACTATTTAAAAAATACTTAACTAATATATATTTTTTTTTATTATTTTTGTACACATGATAAATTAAAACAAGAATAAAAAGATAACCTAAACAGTAAAGAAGTATAACATTTTTAGAAGTATAAAATTGTATATAAATATGTCTATGTAAATAATTTAACTTTAAAAGATACATTAAATTGTATATATTTAAATCTATTACTTTATTACTTTCGAAGTCATCAAAAAATATTGGTTAAGTTTAACAATTTCAATAAAACAATTCTCTTTTATTTTAAAACGGTGACTGTCACCGATCCGCAAACCAGAATCATTTCGAGTGCGTTATAGCGTAGCAGTTTTTCACTGAAAAATGACAATTTCAAATTGTTCAATCATTTTTTCATAATAGTTTTTGAGGATTTATCTGAAATTGCCACAGTGATTGCTTTTGTTTGTTATTAATTTACTGCCCAAACAATTACTTTGAATAAAACTTTATAGGCTTTTACTCTACTCATAAAATTGCACAATTTTAAAGTGTCAAATCCTTCTGCAATTGTTACCGATTTGCATCAATTATAGACACACATACTTAAGACGCGACGTGACGAATAAGGGAAATGATTGACTCTATCTACCTCTGGAACTAATGGCGTAAAAATATATGTATTGTAATAATTATTCCATAAAACTCATTAATAATAAAATAGTGTGATAATACCAGCCAAGATAAAGTGACATTTCAACGAGTGCAAACAGCCGTACTCACTCAGAGTTAATAAAGTGGAGTTAATAAGCGGTAAAGGGCGGAATTCAGGTGATCCGTCAAGCTCGCCGCCCGCCGCGTCGCGACCTACCTGCAACCGTAGCTTATTTATACTGTGCGACGAGTACTATATATGTACTTTTTGCCATATTGATGTTATATAGGATAATAATCGTTTTCTACATCTTACTAGTTACGAAATAAAATATAACTATAGGAAAATCGGAGGTTTTTGTTTTCTTAAGAAATGTTTGATTTGGAACTGCTTCAATAAGAATTATTTAATTTTTTAAGAACTTTGTTTTTAACGCCTTAATAGTGTAATTAGAAGTTGTACACTATAAGGTATCTTTTATGTTCATGACGTTTGCTGTTTAACATTTTTTACTTTTATTAAAACATTGACCTACCCCAATGGGAATAATGGGCGTGAGTATAAGTAAGTAAGTAAGTAAGTATTGACCTACAACACGATTTGTAAAAGCTCCACTGCTACAATACATATAAACCACATAACAAGGTTAGAAATTATTAATAAGTACAAAATATCACCTAAGCTAGGTAAATGCTTCTCAAAGCTGTCGCCCAGTATTAAACACGGAGCCAGATGTCTTGCAGGTAATTAATACTCGCTTACTGAGAGCGCACTCTGAATAATGCTACTTTACTTCGAAACGGGAATTAACGATTCTCTTATAGCTGCGTTATTAAGCGGAAACTTATAACTTGAGTGTTAAATCGGTTACAGGTTGCTGATTCTAATAAAATTTACATGGTTTTTATTATAGAATATTCAATCAAAGTGTTGACAGAATTTACTTTGTTTTTGAAATTGGTTAATCGAATAGGCTAGGCAAATTCATCTTTAAGTCTTAGTTTGATCGGGACTATGTCGGCTAACTGTATGTTTTCTTTATTTTGGTAAAACATACATACATATACTCACGGCTATTAATCCGAAATAGGGGTAGCTAAAGCTTCGGAGCTAGAAACTCCTAAGCCGCATTTGGAAGTTGATAGGACAAAATGGTAGAAATAAAGTCTTCTTCCCTTAGTGATTGGTCTCCAATGACATCGCCCAAAAACCATTCAAAGCCCCATACTTATATACACATACATACCCGTACCATAGTCGCCTCTTACGACACCCATAGGTAGTAAGGCTTAGTGACATTTTAAAGCCGACACTACGCGACAAACATATACATACATATACTCACGACTATAAATCCCTTAACGGGGTAGCCAGAGCTTTGGAATGAAAAACTCCTAAGCCACTTTTGGAAGTTGAGTGGGGAAAAGATGGTAATAATAAATAATTGTTGGTGACGGATCTCCAACCACATCGCCCAAAAATTACTTCAAAAGCCCCTATACCCTTAGTCGCCTTTTACGATCACCCACGGGTAGAAATGGGGTAGTGTTATTCTAAGCCTAACAAACATAGTATGTATGTGAATAACATTCCTAACAAGCTTGGCCTTACGTCTTAGTCCTAGCTTTAAATATAAATCAACATTATAAAAGTAATGATATTATATTAAAAAGACAAAAAAGCAAGCTCTGAGAAAAAAATGCTAAATGAAAGACATTTCTGTTAAGAGTTTGAACATAAAAAATGTTAATTAATTTAATGTCTCTTTACTGAAAGAGAGAAACATAAAAGCGGATTAAAGATAATATTTCGTTCTGAAGCCGCCTCGGTTTTGAAAAATACAGTTGTCCTAGGACATAAAGTTGGTATATAATCCAGTCGGGTATATAGTCATGTCGTGTGGAGCTGCTACTGTGATCGAGTTAATACTTTATTACGGTTCGCAGGATTACTTTGTACATTTTTATGGTGCTCGTTTAATCGTAAACTTCTAGAAGGCTTCGAAGATGACCAGGATCACTTAATAAATTACATTTGTTTGTTTTCATAGCTCTTTGGATACTCAAAAGGTAATTGAAAATAACCAAACATGGACAACTAAAACTTTCACGTTATTATACATACATATACTCACGGCTATAATTCCCTAAACGGGGTAGCCAGAGCTTTGGAATGAGAATTTCCTCAGCCACTTTTGGAAGTTGAGTGGGGAAAAGATGGTAATAATAAATGTTTTTGGTGACGGGTCTCCAACCACATCGCCCAAAAATCACTTGAAAAGCCCTTATACCCTTAGTCGCCTCTTACGATCACCCACGGGTAGAAATGGGGTAGTGTTATTCTAAGCCGACACTACACAGCAAACGTTATTATTAATTAAACGTTATTATAATTTGGCACAAACTCAAATATGGACCAGTAATTTCTACAATAGGTGTCTTATAGAGATGTGTAGCTTCCACATGGCTCTTCAATATGTTTATGGGGGTTCAGAGTTGCGGAATCATTTTCAAAGTTTTAAGTGCTCCTGATCAACTGTTACTTGTACCGACGCTAAATGAGTTGCAAGTAATGGTAAATATTGCATGGGGAAATGAAAGGAAATGAGAGTAAATATGAACAAAAAGTATACGAGAAACTTAGATTAAAAGAAACAAATGAAATGAAAGCTACATATAAAAGAAATACCATGAATGAAAACTATATTCATATAAGTATAGTTTTACTCTGCCAAACATTTTAACTCTCGAAGCTAAAACCAAATTTGTATGAAAAATAATTAACGACTAAACTATTCCATTCTCGAAGCGATATTTAGCTTACAATAGCCAAAGAGTTAAAATAGAAGTCGCATAACACAGAATCCCGCAGAGTTGCGAAGTGTAATCTATAAATCGGTGTAAGTCGAATAGTCGCGCTGTCGGTACACACATTATCTTTACACGTGTAGAGATTAACTCGGCAAGTTTGGAGCTCTCTACTTCATGGCTGATTCCGGCAAATCTTACACGTACCGAATTTGGGAAACTGTTTCAACTTCTCTGTTCTCTATCGCTGTACATGTATGATAACTTTGCTATAATGCAGCTAGTTAATGCTGATGTTACTGTGAAGACGATTTGGCTGGGTCTTTTATCTAACCATTTCTTACCCTTATAAATACAACCACATGTTCATGCAATTAGGTTATGCAGAGACTATCAAAAATCTTGGCTAAACTATTAAATGTAATATATCTTTTAGTAACGAATACATACGTTAATCCCAAAAAAGGGGTTGCCAAAGCTCTCGAGCTAGAAACTCCTCAGCCACATTTGGAAGTTGATAGGGGACAAAATGGTAGAAATAAAGTATCTTTGGTAATGAGTCTCACAATGCATCGGCCAAAAACCACTTAAAAACCCTTAGTCGCCTCTTACGACACCCTTGAGTGAAAAGGGGTAGTGACATTCTTAGCCGGCTCTATACGGCGCGGATTCTTGATAGAACATTGAGTAAATATGTGCTCGTAAGTTATATTATTATAGCGAAATTCATGATCAGTGCGTTATTATAAGAAATAACAATAAAACTACTAACACAATTAACAAATCCTTTGCTAGCGTGTCATTTTTGTGCGTTATTATGAAACAAAACATATAAAACAACAGAAAAAACACGCAGCTTATCGATTTGAATAATCCATTAGCCCACTTTGTTTTACTAACTAGCGAGTACTAATGAGAAAAGTTTTAGATATTTTCGTTTGTAATCGGTGTATTACAGTACAATGTTTCGATATCAACGGCTTAGCGTTACAGTTGTGAATAAAAAACATGGAAGGTATTTCGTGAAACATAATCGTCGTGTAATCCATCACCGGTAACGAGTGGAACGTTTTGCTACGTAAGCGAACAGAGCAGTCGATGTAAACGAAAGCTGTCACACTTTTTAATACGATTGATGTATGAGTGTTTGCCGATGAAGCTGTTGTTCTGATTGATTAAATCACTGAAATACCTTCGGAAACAAACATATTTATAGCTTTATAAGCCTCCATGCTTTTGTTTGTTTATAATCAATTTTTTACGTCAATATTAATTAATATGGCTTAAGAATTATGGCTATTGGAATGTTATAAAATACGATCGTAAAAATTTGTTTACGAGTTCTCAATTTATTCATAGCCTAAAATATGCTTTTGTCCGCTTTGATAAAGTAGATGACGGTTATTATGTTGTGTATGTTATGATGCTGGTTAAATAATTTTAAGAAGAAAACCTGAGATGTTCTTGAAAGATGTTTGTGAGGTGAGATACCAACAACTAGCAAATCCCAAACCTGGTTTCTAGTTTTACTTTGGATGTACGAGTATAATCTACTACAAAGGAACCCGAACACTAAAATTTATATTATTTAAACTTAAACAGTTGCTACTCACCAATCTCGGTAATATAAAAAAAAACACTATTTAATTTCAACCTTTTTAAATCACATTTAAATATTAAAACAAGGGTGTGTAGGCAAAACAAATACAATTTAACGCCACGAATCCCTAGTTAGCAAAAACTATGGCAACCTAAAATAATTTCGCGTGATATGATCTCAAAGGTGTTTGGGTGGCTTATAATAATTTGTCGTTGGCTTGACCCTCGAACAATGTGCGGGATCATGCGATAAAACAATTACTAAACGGACTTCGTTATTGTGCGTTCAAACACGGAATTGTTGCCTCTGGGCTAAACATATGCGTGATAGAAATCGGTCCTCCTATTGTTATAATAAATGTTACTTTGTATGAAAATATCATTTTCTAAAGGAATTTATAAGTATGATTAAGTGGTTTAGAATTGTTACTTTAATCTTCTTAGAATTTGGTGACGGAATTCTAGTAATCCGTTGATTAAAGCTTGAATTATTGTTTGAGAATCTAAAGCGAAAGGATAAAATTTATTCGTAAATAAATATAATTATAAACAATTATAATTATTAACTTACTCCACACCAGATTTATAAATATAATCTGTTTAATTTTGTAAAACATTATACATTGTTGTAGGGGATTCAAAAATACAAAATTCTTTATTCAGAAAAAAGGTACATCAGTTTTAAATTATGGTCTACTGCACGTGAACTAGGCTCATCGCCTGTATCTCAGGTTGCAGCTTTCGTTTCTGGTTTCCATTAAAATTTAAGGTTACTCATTTTTACATAAAGAATTGAAAATATAAAAATTTTATGATAAAATCTCTAAAAAAAAGCCATAAAAATAATGATACAAAATCACTTAAGATAAATTAACTTACAAATTAATAATTTTCAAAATTATAACAACAAAAAGAATCCAAATAAAAATTTTACAGGCAAAATTTAGACTAATGTTTATATAAGAACTTAAATATCAAGGAAAAAACAAAAATAATTATAAAATGAACCATCTACTATGGGTGATTACGGTTTTTGTGATCCTCTCTTTGTGTAAATGTATGAGTGAGTGTGTGTAAATAGAGAGGGTGTGTGTGTGTGTGGTATGGTGTGTTGAGTGTAAAATCTTAGATTAATACAAACAAAATAAAATAAGTTTTAAACAATTTAGAAAAACAATAATTTTATACATTTATAATATATATACAATAAAAAATAAGATAAAATATTAATCTAATGTTTGATGAAACAACACTACTGGGATGGATGAACGTATGATTTAAAATAGATGGTAATTTAGAAAATCATTCTTTGTTTTGTTAATAATGGTGCAGTACATTTACTTCCCTCTCAGAAAGTTGGGTAGGCAATACTTCACACTATATTTTCATATGGCTTTTTTTTAATGAAGATTAATATTATGATAAAAATGTTAAGAGATAAGATGGTATGCTTATCGAACCAGCGATAATAATTTATTTTGAGAAAGTACTAGGTATACAGTATTTTGAGAAAGTACTAGGTATACAGAATTATTTACATAAGTGAATGGAATGAAAATGTCAGTAGAAGACCACCACGGAAAATACTCCACCTCACCTCACAGGTTCGAGCCTTCCTTATATAAGGTGATTTGGCCATAGTCCACCCGCTGGCCAACTGTGGGTAGGCGAACTAAAGACTACTGTGATATTAGATGGGACCGAGACGGCTTAAAGTGCCCACGAAAGTTAAGCAATAAAAATCAAATATATCAAATAGAGAATGTACTTAAATGTATATTTAGCACATGAATTGCACTCAAAAATTTCCAAGCTATATCTATTTATTGTAATGTCAGTAAATGTGTCGAAGTTTGAAATAAATAAACGCTTTTTCCCTCAAAATAATTAGCAATTAGAAACTTAGATAGTGGTAAATCGTTTCCAATAAGCGGGAACCGTTTTCCTGTTTGAAAGCAACTATGTTCGAATGCACGTCTCGTGTCAAGCGGGTCGCGTGCGGCGTCTGAAGATCTAGATATCGCGGTAATTGTAGTTTTGCTTATTACATACAACGGAACCACAGTTTTCGCTCTAATTGTGCTTCCGGCTAATTGGGACCTTATCTTGGTTTGCACCTGTGATATGAGTATCAATATCAAAATTAAAACATATTTTTTTGTAATTTTTAAAGGGAGACAAACATCAAGGATTGCTTAATTTGAAAGGCGATGCTGATATATTAGAGGAAGCGGCTAGATATCATAATCTCATAACCAATAGCTAAGGGTCATCGACCACTGTAAGTATTGCCACGACCAGCATCAATAGGTGGATCCATCTTCCTTTGGCCAATCTAAACGTACACACAATATACATCTAGTACGCGGTTACAACTCTTGATCCTAAAACCCTAATGTCCATCTGTTTTGCTGACTATGTTTTATGCCCATATTCTCTCAAATTCAGTAACTTTGACATGTCAGTTATTAAGATACAATTACTCTTAAAAATAACTTGCATAGTTCTACCTCAATTAAGCGTGGAATGGAACCAAAGTGAAAGCAAAACAATTGAATTAGATAGAACTGACGGCATCAAAAGGCTGTTGTGAATAACGAGAATAGAGTTTTGATTTCACAGCGAGTGTGACACACATAAAGTTGGATTGTATTATGAAAAATGCAATTCAATGTGATTTTGACGTAGAGCCACTGCCACCGGCGCCGACGGGCCTTTGAAATATGTATTTCATAGTTTCGAATCTTCGCAGTAAGGGAAATATTCGACAGGATCCACGCGGCGCGCAATAAAATAGTCATGTGGCTTCGTGTGAATTTCCCTGCACACTTTCCTGATGGAGCTTAAAAGATTCATAGGTGCCACTATATCGGCATGTATCTCAATCAAAACTGAAATGCCCCGGTTTTATTGTTTTATTTTCGTTCTGAATGCGATTTGAAGATCGGACTTATATTCATATTTAATCTGAAAAGTCTTCACGTTAATAGTTCAATCATTGATGAGCGTACTGCTGTATTCAGTAGAGCAAAGTTTTAAAACAAAAGGAAAACTGTTAAAATTGATAACTGCAACTATGTCAATTTAAATAAATCCAGTATAACTAAACATATTTTTTAAATTTAGGCTGAATCATCTCATAACCCAAAACAATTTCCCAAAACCGATACCATCTTCCAAAGATATTGAGCAAACATTAGAACTACTTACAGCATAACAAGGCACAGTAAAAGCTATACACAGTGCATAGCTTACAGGCTGAAGCGCCGTTGGGACGGCATGGCGACATTGTTGTGATGTCAATTTGCATATTCCTGAGCAGTGCTAGGCAGGCAGGGATTTATTCGCGTATGCACAGCAGACTACTGCTGATTGCATAAGGAACGCAGGGAATCGACTCACACTAGACTATTCACAATACTTTTATTTTTTGATAGGTTAATGGTGGAAAAGCTGGGAGTTTTGAAGTTAGATTTTAGCAGTATTTTTTAAGTGATGGAGCGGAACGCTTTATGTATGTTTAAAGGTAGAGTTTTGTTACAATTTTGATCTCTTATGGATATTATAGGGGTACATTTTGTACAAATAACAGTGTAGTTATTACTGTTGTCACTATTAATCAATCATGGTAAAGATATTTATGAAATCTTTTTATAACTAAGTAATGAAAATGTAATCAAAATCTGTATGTATTTGTCAAAATATATATATCAAAACTAGTTTGAGATAAGTATAATCGCACGTCCCTAGAATATAAACTAAACCACAAAGGAAACCTTCTCTATTTGAGTTTTTCCCAAAGAAAACTTTAGCATTCTCAAGGTTTCCGAGTAACAAATAGTCCCGAAACAATAAAATAAAGCATCACGTAGACTTCTTTACTTGTACACTCTATATTGCTCGGGACGCAAATGTGTAAACTTTCTCTGCTGTCTGTGAACACTTGAATTGTAGGTTCATTAGGTATTTCTAGGTTATCTGTATTCTTCTTAACTTAGTTTACTAAATCTTTGTCTTTCTTTTTCACAGTTTCTTTCAAATGAATGGATATTTGAATGTTACGAAGTTCATTTATTTAAACTTTACAATAAAGTACTTCTTACACCTATGTCTAATTTCATTTTCGTGCAAGTATTGTCTAGATAATTTATAACCAGATGCGCTGTTTGATAAACTATTTACATGAAATTCCATATCATTTTCACATCATAAACAAATCGCATAGCTTATGAGTATGACTGAATGAAACGACATATTCGAAATAAATTTCAATAGAAAACTATGCGATTCTTGAAGCTCATTGAGTCAAATTTAAATGATGCAGGTTGTCATTGAGGACGGTCAAAATTTGTGAAGTTTGGGACACGCACCGTTAGCCACTCTCGTGTGCGTAGTCTTTGATGTCAAGGGACCGTCTTTTCTCAAATAACTCTAACGTATCTGAGTGTTCGACCTCCGCACGAACATTTGATCCCTTTGACATCATATTACTCGTTAAACAAATATCCTTTACTTACATTTGCTTCTATTACGTCTCCTTTTGACTTGTCTTCAGACGAAATAATTAACTTTGTCTTACATTGGCTAACTTAAGTTTTTCTTTTCAGATCATGTCCGGGAGTTCACTTGCGGAACCCTGTACTACAGGACTTTCTTCATGGATTCGAAACGGGACGCCTTGTACGTCGGTGCTATGTAAGTGTCACAACTATTGTAATAAAATTTTAGATTTATGCTGTGGAGGGTTAGATTAGAATAACACTAACCCACTGCTTCTATCGGGGCTTGTAAAAGGCCACTGAGAGTTCTGGGACTTTCAGTTGATTATTTGGTTATGTGACTTTATGTTTTCATTTTATCTCTACATTTTTTTTTCTTCGGCTACGTTTTTAGAGATTATAGCTTTGAGTATATGTATGTTAGTATTTATTTAGTTAATAAAGTTGGAAGATCTCTCATTATAAATTCTAAAAGCAAACCAACTTATGTTCTTTCTGCGCGGCGTGGGAATATTTTTTATCACTCATCACTTTGTATGTACTTACTAAGTAGATATCATACATAGTTTCAAGAAAAAATGTAGCACTATAACAATGCTATTATGGATTATAAAATAAACAGCAATAAAATAGTTCAAGCCATATAATCGACTTACAACACTAGATTTTAGTGCAGGTAAACTTCAGTATTTCCACTAAACGCAAGTCCGCAGTATTTGAAAAATGTGAAATATGATATAATCAACGTGTTTCCGGCGTAATGAAGTTAGCAGGGCACCATTAACTGCAGGGGATTGCTGGTTCAAGTTTTAAAAGGATCTTCATTAAATTTTATGTGGACGTTACGAGGCTACTAACTTGCGCTTTTATTTTTCCAATCTACTTTCATAACTTTACACTTTTAAGTGTCATAAAACTTTAGAAGTATACAACAACTTTTAAAGATTGTATATATACTTTTGTTAATTATTTTATAAGATGTATCATAAAAATCCTATATTATTAAAGACGACCATTTGTGTTATGAATGATGCAACAACAATGTACCGACTTGAAGCATGCTGTACAAAATTTCTCAATTTTAGTTTTGTTTTCTTATATTTAGTTTAGTTATATTTAGTTTCTTAATTTTAGTGTTAGCAGATTTTTGTTAACCAACCCCGTAGCTCCGTATCATTATTAAAAAGGGAAACTCTTGAATAGTCTTGATTAAGGATTAGACTATACAAAACTAAGTCAAAACTGATACTTAATATGGTTTTGTTTCACTCCAAAACAAAAAGTGTGTCCACAGAAGTTCAGTGTACTTCTCCCATTTTTGGGCCATGGGAGAGGTTAAAATCTGAATTTATTTAGTTGTTTAGTTATTAATTCACTTTCCAATTATTATGAATCAACATATTTCAACCTCAACCCTTATTTTTACTTTTTGATTTTTAAAAAATATTTTTTTTGATTTCATTTCAAATAAAATATCGGTTAAGAAAGGGGGAGATGCAAACTTTTTAATCATTTAGCGATATTACATGTACATTTAGTGGTAACTTCGTATTTATGTTGATTTCCATGAAATTGTAAATTATGTATTTTGTCATCGTATTCATTTTAACTACGTGTTATTACTTGTATTTATATGAACCATAACAATATTATTTGTGTTCCAGGGACCGGCTGTACAGGCTGAATATGAATAATATAACAGCTACGCATTGCGAGGTAAGCTATATTTGTTAATTATTCAGATTTTGAATCATCATTTGTTCTGTTTTAATAAAAATAAAACATAATAACTTCGTTTCCGTGAACACATTAATAAGATAGGATAATAAATAATAAAAAACAGTAATACAATAATAGTTAATTGGTGAAAGAGATCTATAAAGCCAATGTGGATATGCCGAAGAGGACGACCTCGAAGGACTCATTTGGACCAAATTGAGATCTGTAAAAACGGCAGGTGTCCGAAGAATCAATAATAAAAGAGCATGTGTGAAAAGATTTATGGATGTGAACAAAGCTAGACAGGTTTGCTACGACCTTATAAAGTGACGATCGATAGTCTCTGCCTACCCCAATGGGAACTAAAGGTGTGAGTATTTATATGTATGTATCTATGATAGTATGTATATATACCCGCCACTTTGGATATTATTAAGGCCAAGATTTGGCTCCTATACTTAATTACCACTTAGCAGGGTAGAGTATAGCTATTCCTTATGTTGTAAGGCAGTTATTGTGGTTATAAATACGTTATTTTTAACATCATATTTTTAAAGCCCGACGTTTCGAAAACTTTTCAGTTATCATGGTCACGGGAAAATCATTACATTAGCTCTTTTTGTACATAGCAAATATTAAACGCAAATGTAACTTAAAATTTTGTGAAGGTATTAATAATTTTATAGTACTGTATAATGACAAATAACACCTCAGTCTTCCCGTGACCATGATAACTGAAAAGTTTTCGAAACGTCGGGCTTTAAAAATAATGTAATAACACGCGATTAAAATATCCGAAAATCAATAGTTGTTTCAATTATAATGTGCAATCGTGAAAATCTTAGAAAATACTATTATATTTTTGTTTTGTTTCAGAGGGACGCTATTAATCTGGAGCCTAGCAATGTAGCGCAATGTGTATCTAAAGGAAAATCGGAGGTAAATTTCAATAAACTTAGGATGTAAATTGTTTTTAAATAAATGGTTCGGTGGTGCTTTTATTTTCAGCAATTTAGGTCAAGTCAGTCATCAAAGTCAAGATCGATGGTTTGTGTCTACCCTAACAATCAATCAATATTGTGTTTGATGTGCAAAAAAGAGTACTTCTATTCTATTCTATTATTCTATACAGTAGTTAATGGCGAAGGTTTTTCCAGACTTTTTGTAGACTTTCATGTTTAAGTTGTCAAATTACTAAGATGTCATCAAGTATACGGCAGAGTAGAGTGTGGGGCAAACCCGATATATCCAAAAATTTTAAAAGAGTTCTATATGGGTAAGAATAGCGTTTAATATTAGTTTGTTTAAGTTTGTGATACAGAATATTGTAGTTCTCTCATTCTTTATGAAAACTGCTTTGCATTAAGAATAAATATGTGCTTGTCAATTTAAATAATATCTAAACTATTTTTTACTTTTCTAAGAAGTTTCCTGTAGCAAAAGGGAAATATGGTTACATTATTTTGAGTTACTCGTATATGAGAATGGTTAATGTATGTCACGTGTTTTAGTATTATAAGAAACGACTAAACTATAATACTATTACGCCATTATTTAACTTTAAAAGTTATCATTGTCTTCGCTTGTTTTATCGATTTAATTAGGGACAGAGATTAAGTGTGTGCCAATTGATGTTCAAATATCAATCATATTATTTATTTTTTATCTTAATTAATATAATATTGAAATTACGGTACCTGTGAAAATGCAACTAAATAAAAAAACTCGATGTTTCTTTAGAACCAATGACAAGATTTTGTCATAAATTCCAACAATATTTCCAGTTTGTAGCTGCCAGCAAACTTTAATCATGTAATAATACCCAACAAAAATATATTATTTACGCGCGCACACAGGGGTATCGTGCATAAAAAGTGGCGCAAATTTAATCAAAACTTGCACACAGTTTGCTCACTAGCACTATTTTCCATCATCGGTTAATCCCGTTTTTAACAGAAACCGGCGGGCGGTGGGCATATTTCATGGCAGGGAGCTTAGATCGCGACCGCCTTGCTATATTAAGGCCGTTAATTTTGATTTACAATCGTAGCGTAAAAGCAATATTTGTTTTATTTCTCGACGGTCGAGTTCGTCTGGAGAACGAGATTTCAGGACCAGTACACTGAATGGGTTTGGACCCAATTGAATAAGCCGACAGATTAGTATGTTTTTGGTACGACTCATTACAAACTTTTAGTGATAAAGAATATATGGTACATATAATAATAATTGAATAATAAATGTTCTTAATTGTTTGTTATTTATAAAACTACAAATTATATATTTTTTACGTAATGAAATAATGACTTAGATTAAGGAAAACAAACTCAGGTCCTTTAAGTTCTTTCTTTTCAATTCATGCTTATGATATAAATTTGGATACGGAGGTTAATAAAGTATTAAAAAATACCGATGCTATAATTTAATGTTTTTTGACATGAATTCCTCATGTGGGGATTATTACTCATAAATAAAAGATGTTATTAAAGGAAAGAAAAATTTTTTTCGACACTGGCGGGGTTTGAACCCGCGACCTTCGGGTATACTTCCCCCGCCAAGACCCAAACCCCGCCAGTGTCGAAATTTTTCTTTCCTTTAATAACATCTTTTATTTATGAGTAATAATCCCCACATGAGGAATTCATGTCAAAAAACATTAAATTATGTGATAGTT
This sequence comes from Bedellia somnulentella, assembly GCA_963576735.1. NCBI lineage: Eukaryota > Metazoa > Arthropoda > Insecta > Lepidoptera > Bedelliidae > Bedellia > Bedellia somnulentella. Next base: position 7,814,613 of record OY755188.1, read on the forward strand.
AGGCGTTTCCAACATTTGCATTCTATCTGAAAAGGTAGACAAGTGGCCGTCCGAATTAGTTAAAAATTCGGAGGTAGGAAACGCAAACACTTCTTGAACGTGTAAAAAAAAGAAACAAAGGATAGAGAAATTTCGCGCTGGATGCCAACTGACACTGTAGCTCAGTTGGCAGAGCGACGGGGGCGTATACCCGAAGGTCGCGGGTTCAAACCCCGCCAGTGTCGAAATTTTTCTTTCCTTTAATAACATCTTTTATTTATGAATACCGATGCTAATTTCTTCTCTTGATTTAGTAACAAGATCTTACTAAATTTTCAAATAGTAGCACAATGACATAAATTATTATAAGTTTTATTTGATCACCATAATAATATCATATAAAACATATTGTACAGTGCAAAAAGCGCGTAACAAACTACAACACACTATTAACTATAATTTCGATCAAGAAAAAAACATACTTCCAAAAGTGGCTGAGGAATTTATAATTCCTTAGTTCTTGCTACCCCTTCTAGGGATTTATAGTCGTGAGTATATGTATGTATGTATGTATGTAAGTAAACAAAATTAAATAGTCTGTAAAAGCTGTTGATCTTTATATGTTTACAATAATTCAAACTATTTTCTTAAAAACAAAAACTAAAGTTTTAGTAATTTTTCCAAATAAAAATTATGAGTTGTCTCTAAATAGCAGAATCGGTATTTTTCTCAATTTAAAAGTATTTTCATTTCATAAAATCAGTTAGACCAACATGTTAATTAAAACACGAAAATCGGATCTAAACCCAAGGGGAAAGTTGGTAGGGTACAGCGCCAGATCTCGACAATTATTAGGAGTTTCTGTATTGGAGCCACTCTAATTCGATAATGCCTCCTCTGTGCGCCTCCGAGTTTCACTCACTGTTTTCCTATCCGCAATAACTTTACGTATTGCTGCTATACTATAACGCAGACATATATGATGGTATTGTTATTCAATTTGTCCATCTCTCCGTTTATGTTTGTTTTGGTTTTTTGCAGTCGGTTTTTCTTTCTTTGCAAAGGGCTGAGTTTAATCCTATTTCTAACATTTCAATGTGAAAAAAATGCCGTAATAGTTAATTACAAATTCAATTATTTTCATAAAATATGTAGTGCAATTAGTTTCGATTAGGTGTCGTTTACTCAACAAAGTTACATAAAGGGCAGTATTTCATTTGATACAACCCTATATGTGAAGGCAATGAAGGAATGTGTGTGGAGGCGTTTTAATGAATTCACTGAATCTCAACTTCCAGTTGGCATTCTCAAGAAACGAATATACTATTGTAAATCGAGCAGCTGTTTAGAAAATATACCTTTTGTTATAAATAAAGGAAAGAAAAATTTCGACACCGGCGGGGATACTTATTAGTAATAATCCCCACATGAGGTTTTCATGAACAAAAACATTCAAATTATGTTAAGCCTTTTGTCTCTAACAATATATTGATAAATAAACTGATTGGTTTTTACTGGTATAAATATATTTTATGATGATTAATCGACATTAACAAGCAGTAAAAATACAACACGAGCACTCTACAGTTGAAACATACAATATGTGTATTTTACGATGAATCGTGAAAAAGCACAAAGTGTACCTCGCGTACCGCACTTAATCTTCCTTCAGTCTTAAAGCAATATCTAATAAGAAGCTCATAAACCGACGGTGAACTCGACGGAGTCTCATGCAAAATAAACATAAACGGTGGAATTGTGCCGTAAACCTCTGTGAGGAACAGAGGAACCGCGCCAAACATGGGAACTATGAAAACGACGCTCTCAGAAATGCTACGACTTCTGCTTTCAACTAATGTATTTCATCATTACCCTATCTCATTTCAGCCTCTCTTAAAATAAGATATTACTAGGGTTGTTAAATAAATTTTGTTGGTTTTCTTCTTACTTATCTACAACTCTTCGGTAAATACGACAAACATATGTCTAAATCTCTAATCTCAAATTTTATCGGGGTCTGCGTCTAGGGCTGGTTCTGCGGCTAATGATGCTGAGGGTCTCAAGAAGCGGAAATACAGTAATCTACGTGAAGACCATTTTGTCACTGCTTTCGCTGTTGAGACCCTCGGTCCATGGGGTCCAAGTCCGCATAAAACGGAAAGAAAAAAGGAATTGTATGATTTGAACCCCAGTTTTTGAAGATTATAAGAAGGAGTAACGTTGGTTTGTATAAAAAATAAATCACATAAATAATTTAAATTTATTTTTTCCGAGAGAAATAGTACGCAACCAACTAGAAATTTTTCACTAAAAGCAACTTGCTCGAATAGAAAGAACCAATGAGTTAAGAGTGTTAGAGAAAGGACGGGTTTCTGGTCATTCCGCCACTTTGTTCGGTTCAAGTTTTATGTCGGACACGAAAAGGGCTGGAAAAACCTTCTTGGAGCGTCAGCGGAAATCCCGCTAACTCTCCCGAAGCCATTTTTCTAACAACATTGAGAGAATGTAGACATGACCTCGGCTAAATCATGCAACTTTTGTAATTCTGATGAAAAATTCATATCTTAGAGAACAATCTCAGGTTTTGCTTTTTTACGAGAAAAACCTTCTCTTTTACGACGTCAGTGAGTCTCATTTTTCATAGCACATAAAATTTACACGAAAAATATTCAGAGACCATCTTTTTGTCCTTGGATTTTCGCTTTGTGTTTATTTGTAAAACGTCTAACTCGAAGTTTTTGTTTTCTTTCATTGGATATATTTTTAACCCCTCGTGGGATTTCAAAGCGTACTTTTTTATTACGATGACAAAGTATTGTAAAAAAGTTCGTTACTTATTTTTATGAAGTAGAAAAATCGGCAGACTTAAATTAAAAGAGTCTTTCTACTCTCACAGTTCTGCTATAAAGAAACTGTAAAAAAGATAAGCTGCCGGTAAATCTACTTACGTACAAAGTGCGGAATAATTAACGAAATGGACCAATCGAGAGCATTAGTTCGGAGTGAAGTTATGCGAGCGCTCCTGCTAAGTGTCGTTAAAAGAAAGTTCGACGCGGGCCTAAATTGTTTTGCTGCTTATTCCGATTGTTTAGTCGAGCAGCCCATACTGAGGATCACGTCCTCACTCCACCATCCCAGCAGCCGCCAGCCAGTCGAGCGCACCAACTATATTAATCCGATAATTACTTTCAAACAACGTCGACGGAACTTACTCGCGCTAAATGTTCCAAGTTCCTATTTTTCTGGCAGGAAACAAAAGCGTAATCATTTATATTAATAGTTCATTGTTCATAGTTGTACTAAAGAAAATTGTTCTTATTTAACAAGTTCTGACATAGTGTTGAATGAAAGTTTTTTTCGTTGAAACCAAGTACTCTAACTAAGGATGATTGATGTATCATTAGGTGTTATGTTAACATTCTAGCACTTCCTTTGCATGATGGGCATCTTTAAAAAAAATCTAGGCTGTTTTGATGAAGATTAAGATTGCGATAGAAAAATAATAAGAAGATACAGGAAGACAGTATGCTTATCGTATCCTCGAAAATATTTTCCCTATTTGAAATACTGGCATTTATTTCCATTTCAAAATTTCAACAGTATTTTGAGACCTCTTACATTTACTTAATTATAAACTACTTATTGTTTGTGGGTTATAAATTTTAAAAAGTTAGTAATGTATGTAATATGAAAAGGCTGCGTAGGACAGTTTTAAATAAATAACCGTAAAATATACATCAAAAGTAAGCTTTCGAAATGAATTTGTGTCCCGATAAGTTAATTTAAGCAGTATTTTATCGACAAAAATGAGCAATGCAATCTCTGTCATTCGGAATATTAATGTGCGTTCAATATTTATATCGGCAAATTTGCATAATCACGATCCACAACGCTGAACGCTCATACAAAACTATTATTGCAATGCATTGAAATTCGCTCGGAGCTAACAAGTGCACATATTCGCTATTGTATCATGGAACATTGACTTAACTTTTTATTCAATGAATTTCACGACAATTTAATTGTATGATTTCCTTTTGTCTCCTACACGACTGAAATGTATTTGAAATGCAGCACTAAATGTTTTTTTATAAATATCGGATATTTTACAATTGGAATTGGGCATTCATCCATGCATTTGTAATTAAAGTTATTATTGTTTAGATTTAAGTACATACATACATATATACATACATACATACATACATATACTCACGGCTATAAATCCCTTAACGGGATGAGGAATTTATCATTCCAGAGCTTTGGAATGATAAATTCCTCAGCCACTTTTGGAAGTTGATTTGGGAAAAGATGATAATAAGAAACGTTTTTGGTGATGGATCTCCAACCACATCGCCCAAAAATCACTTTAAAAGCCCCTATACCCTTAGTTGCCTCTTAAGATCACCCACGGGTAGAAATGGGGTAATGCTATTCTAAGCCGACACTACACGGCAAAAGTGTAGTGACAAGAAAAGATTTAAGTGACATTCAAAAACAATGATAATGTTAATGAACAAATAAATGAAATGAAATATACATATTACTTGTATATAAATATAAATTTTAATTTGCTTTATGAGTATATATGCCTTTTGATTTACATACTGTAATATCGATAATGCCGTCAACCTGTAACATACATGGTTACAATAATTCTAATCCTGACGTGCTGACATTTAGTTTAGCCCCGACTTACCTTAAGTCAATTTAATGGCTCAACATCATCATAACTCATATATGTCCTCAAGAAGGGTTGGAGCCTACCCTTGAAAAGATGATTAGGTTATAAAGTCTGCCCTTCTGGTTCAGTGCAGGTTGGCAGCATGCGTTGATACAAAACTCAACTCAACTCAAACTTTCACGCCGTATATCTCCGAAGGGGTTGGCAGAGGTACTAATACTTCTGAACATCCAATGACAAAGTACAACTTAGCGATGTAGGTTTCCTCACGATGTATTCTCCCACTGTTAACAACCATGATAACATTTATACAAAAAGTCTAATACATATCTTACCAACTGAGCTTATTTAAGTTTATATATGTGTCGGTATTAATGAGCTAAGAAAAGCTACTCTAATTATCAAACACATATATAATAACATACTTTATTTCAGCATTTCGACTGCCGCAACCACATCAGAGTGATCCAGCCGATGGGTGACGGCTCCCGACTCTACGTGTGCGGTACCAACGCACACAGTCCTAAAGACTGGGTTCTATACGTAAGTTTTTTTATATTATGACATATTTCTAAAGAATCCTCACTTTTATTAAAACTGTCAAAATAAGGCCCAAATGCATCTCCACAAGGCAAAGATCGAAAAGAGGTCGTCCTATAGTAATTATTTTTAATTTAAACTATCATCATTTTAGAAACTAAATCACATACATAGCTAAAAAGACACAGAGGAACGAATGCGAAATTACAAGAGTACTTTCTCAACAATTAAATATAATAGAAATTCTGAAAGCCTTGAAACAAGCCGGTCGGCTAGTCAATAAACATAAGACATCGTGCAAGAGGCGAGCGTAGTTCAGTTTCCGTACCGACATACATTCTTAACGAGGCCTCGTTGGTAGTCGGCCCATAGGCGCACACGCTCTCTATTATCTAGCCCGAAGCATCCACTTGAAACGAACCCGCCATAAACCTTGGACACGCGCCAAAACGCAACAGATATTCCTTAAATAAAACCAAATAAGGAGAGTCGCTTTCGCTTTATTGTATGTGTTCAGTTCTGTGCGCTCGTAAGATTTCACTGACTGCACTCAGATGCATCCATGAGCTTTTATGACGCAGCGTCTCCGTTCAGGAACCGCGACAAATTTCATGCTTACTGATTCCCAACGACGCTATATGAGACGCGCACAGATTTTTACTTCACACCGAGCCAATGAAATTTCGAAGGAAACTTCAGCGCTGCTAAATATGCAAATTTAACGTTTCTGCCTCAGTCATGTGTTTAGCACTTATTTATAATGAAACGTTACTTAGAACGATGTCTCCTTATATCACAGTCTATTCAACGTGCTTAAAAATGTACGGAATTTACATAAAGTAATTTGGTGCGCTATAAACCGTGCTCACCACAATAGGAACCAAAAAGCGACCGTTATAAATATTGTACGCTCGTTCACCTCTAGATGCCCTGCATTTGACTTTCATGTAATTTCATGATGTATCGACGATTACTTTGACCCTTCACACGTTTAATAGCCATTTTACCCCGAACACAAAGTTGACCCTTAATATTTGAAATCGTTGGATATTTTTATTTTAAAATTGACATTATTTCGCGATTGCGTGACAAACTCGTCGTTAAAGTATGTGTATATAATTTGAAAAAAGAATTAATCGCATCGATATATAAGGCAAAGGTAAATCAAACTATCGGTTCGTATATGACCCTAGCACGTTTCGACATTAAGGGCAATAGAAAATCAATGTAACCCTCATATTTTCCGTTGTCGAGCGGCGCGGTGCAGATACGGCGGTGTTTTCTCGGCGCGATATGATGTATTCTCGCAACATTTCAACATTCTGATAAATCCTGGTTTAAGTCAAAACTTGAAAATATATTACGAACGGCGACGAGTATTGAATGCGTTTGTCCCGATACACTCACAGAGCGCCCTTTGTACACACGGGCCTGTCAAAACAGAGATAGCTTCAGATTTAACCGTGTTGGAGCTGTCTTAATTGAATGGGAAATTTGCTAGACTTAATTAACTTTTGCGGCATCATAAATTCCTTTGGAATGAAACTAATGCTTTTCATTTCGCTCTCATCTAATTTTATTCAGCAAAAATTTACGATTTGTTTTAGCATTTAATAATGGTTCATAAAGATTCTTTGAGCATGGTCTAAAGCAATATTTGTCTGCAGACTCACCTAATACTGCGAATTAAAGACGTTGTTAAATCCAGGGTCTGATTTTTAAAGTATGGCATTGAATAATATAACTACAAATTTTTATTTAAGTGAAAACGATCTCTATTCAATTGAGATAAAAACTATTATTGAAAAGTGGTAACATCGGTGTGCAAACAGTTGATAGGGTAAATGCCATTGCGGTGGTAGGCACCGGACCGATATGAAATCGACCAAAACTGTTACAAATGGCCGTTTGCGATTGGTTGGGAATTGGAAACAAATGATAGACATTGCCTGGCGTTTATGATATTTGTTATTTATTAAATGATTTCATCGTCGAGCGCTCCTTTTGTATTTCATTCATCACTCTGATATTGTTAATACTACTATGGTGACTTTGTGTCGTTCATATATTGTTCATTTTAAAGGTTTTTTTTTCGAATAAGATTTCTAATAGTTTAATTGAATAAAATCCGTTATGACTGAACAATACCCAAGTTTTTATAATTGATACATACATATACTCACGGCTATAAATCCCTAGAAGGAGTAGCCAGATCTAAGGAACTAAAAATTCTTCAGCCACTTTGGAAGTTGCGTGGGGAAACGATGGTGAAATAAAGGTTGTTGGTGATGGGTCTCCAACCGCATCGCCCAAAAATCCCTCAAAAGCCCCAATACCGTTAGTCGCCTCTTACGTACACCCATAATTTATATAATATAGAATGTGAAAATATGACTTATTCTAGTTCATTTGGGATTCAAAATATTACTTCTACGCAGTTATCTTAAGTTTTTACTTCCCGAATTATTATATAGGTATATTCTTCTTTTACATACCCATACTCACGCCAATAGTTCCGATAGCAGAGACTATCGATCGCCACTTTGTACGATCCTGACAAACTCAGACAGCTTTGTTTACATCCATAAAAATTCTGATACATGCTCTTTTATTCTTCATACTTCGGAAGCCGGCTTTTTTGAGCACACTCGCTATTTTGTCGAAATGTGTTCTTCGAAATCGTCATCGAACCATCGCTCAGAACAAAACCATCCTCATTAATGCATGGTTTTAACACTGCATTAAAATTAGATATGTTTAGAGATTATCTCAAATTTCACCCCTGCAAACTATGTTTCTATGACACATAAATACATGTCAAATACAAATTGCGCCCCAGGTTGGGAGTAATGACGTATATTGATTTTTATATCTCGGCATTAAGCTACAAAAAAGCGGTTTGTTTTAAATTTCTAACCATTTATCCCAAGATGTTGTTTCGCGAAAAGCTTTCGATACAAATGACAATCACTTTGTGTGTAAGCTCTTCGATCACTTTCTTTGGCTTTAACGATTTTATAGCCGCAGGCTCCTGTTCTACATTATACTTATTGTTCGCATTTATTTTGATTTTATTTCCCGTCGAGACAAATTACCCACATTTTTTATTGAAACTGATTGCTTTAATTATATTTTAAACATTGGTGGTTTGAATGAGTTTTTTAAGACGTTGTTTGTATACTTGTAATAAATTTAGTTTCCTTTCTAAATATACAAATAAAAATCGTGATAGCTTAGTAGTAGATCGACCGAATTCAAATCCTGAGCTAGGCCTACTATGTGTCTTTCCTTAAGTCACATGTATGAAACTTACATGACCGAGTACTTAGTCACGGACAATGTATATCACGTGAATGGAGTAAGAGTATCAGGTGACAAAATGTCATGTGACGTTTAGAAGTATGGGATACGCGGGGCGTGAGCAAAAGCTCTTAAGCGAGGGCAGCCACTAAAAAGTTTTGTTGGATTTTAAGTGTAATAATTTTCCTTTAGTCGCTATTGCAAGAATCAATCGCAGTTTATTGCCATTGTACTTTAGTTTTTGGTTTATCGTCCATTTTATTTTGTTCGACTTATACTATAATTTTTTGAATATTAGAAAGAGATAATAACGTACAAAAACCTGGTTGAACAGTTAGTTTTCAATAACATGGAAATTAACAATGTATATTCTTTATACATTTTAATAGTACTACATACAATTAAAATATGAGTCATATTCATATATGATATTAGGTGAATGGTTTCGTAGAACAATGTTAATAATATCATTGCAATGTGCGCGGCGTCATGATGGCCGGCCGCCTAGTTAAGTGCACTTTGCTAAATCACTTTTTAATCTTAACAGTTATTTTATTACGTGAAATAAATTTATCAGCGTTGAGGCTTGTTATATTTAAACAGCTTGGCAAAATTAAAGTTAACGTTACATTTTATTAATTTGGATATAAAATAAAAAGGTACAATTGAAGGGTTTTCTTCACAAGGAAAGCTTCTGCTTGACTCATCGTTCAAATTTGCAGAACTGCAAAATAATATCTATTGAGACGTTCATAATGTAAAATGAAAGCACAAAACAAGTTTCGCCAACCTAAAAACATCGATGCAAATATCTACTACAAACACATTCGCAACATATTAATATTATTACACCTCTAACAATGATAACACTTTATGAATGTACAGAAATTATTGGCGTTTTCAGGATTGCAAAGAGCAATATCGAGATGTAATCTTTGATGAGTATTCCAATAGCGTAGTAACATTACACAATAGAATGTACGAACATAAACACAAACAGGGTGGCAGCGTTAGCACATTTGCACACACATGTATTTCATGAACAAACAGGCGAGCGCAGGTGCGCGTCCGAACACGCCGAGAATTAGAAGCCAATACCCCAACGTTTTCATGTAACTTTATGTTCGTTTTAATAACACCTACGTCTGACTTCCTCCGTTTCCTACAAAACTTTACCACCAAGATTTTCGTTAAACTACCTAGTAATTTATTTTACGAATGGCAAATGAGCTCTGTGAATGCAAGTGATACGGCACGTCAAAAAGTTCGCCTCGCCGCTTTTCAACTCGTATGATTACCAGTAAATATACGTCGCGCCTAGAACTCTAACTCCCACATTCACCGCTCATACTTTAATATTTATAAACAAACCAAGAAAGCCTCCAAGTTGAATTCCAAGTGTGTCACACGTCTAGTATTATTATAGAACTTATACACGAGCCGGTTCGTCTTCAAAATTACTTAGTATAAAGTTTCCGTGGCATTAGCGTTGCTTTGAAAATTGTGATTTCAAACCGAAACATTGTAATTAATTTTGTGAACAATAAGTACGTATCTAGTTTGTGTATTTACTGATAGTGACATGTACGTCGAAAGTTTGTTCCTTCGACCGAGCTGTATATTCGAGGGGAGAGTTTCGTTCGTTTCGGAGTTGCTGATAACTCCCTCCCTCCCTTATCTGGGGAGATAGCTAATAGACGAATACAACTTTGCTATTTCATCTTTGTTACTGTTAATCATTTCACCGTTTACCTCGGTATGAATAAAACATGACGCCTTTGTTATCAAAAACACATATTAACTTGTGCCACAATCAATTAACAGGTTTCTACGATATAACTTCCAATATTAATTCGACCCCTGAAGGAATAGTTAGTTTGTGGCAATGTGAATATTTAAGAATGAATTCAATCATCGTTTTGTACTGAGTTCCACTCATTTTCTGATGTCAAGGTGTCAAAATTGCTCACTGTTATCTAAAAAATACGGAACAAAATTGGCAAAAAAAACAGTTTGGTGAAAAACACTCTAAACTTAATAAAACGTACAATAGAAATAATTTAACTCAAACATGCATTATAATAAGTAACTTAAACAAAGAACAGTATAAAGCCACTTTACTTACACATTCGCTAAAGAAATACTATTGGCCTAAAAACTTTGTTGGAGCATATTCTCTCGCAGCTTGTATGTAGATTTTAGATGTGTCTAAGTTAGGGAGGTGGTGCGGGGCGGCGGCGGCGGCGGCGGCGGCGGCGGCGGTAGACAATGTATCGGGAAGACATATTTCATGTTCAGTGTCGCACTTCCCACCTGCCCCGCCAACTATCTCTTGTCTGCCTCGTTTTACATTCAAAAACCTATAACAAAGTTTTAAACACTACACTCTCCGACGTAACCATATACAATACGAGCACATAGTTGGAAATTTCGCCGGTCGATATTGCGCTACAATTATAAACGGCGCTGCTCAAATTCCGTTCAATGCCTCACTGTAAAAGTCTGCATAATTTGTTAAGAACTCTCCCCAACAAAGATTTAAGGCTCAGAGACTTCTCGTTTATTGTTTCTGAGGGGGCTGTCAACTTTATTTCTTGCAACATCATTGAGTGATATTGGAGACGATCTGATGCAAATTTTTAAATAAACGAAAACAACCTAATGAGAGCCATTCTTAAGTCCGTCGGCAAACTTTCTTTCGAGGCTTGGAAAGACTCAACTTCGATCCATTTGCTTGTTTATTCTAGCCTTAGAATTGAGTGCGTTTCACCCTCTGAATCTCAGAAAATAAATATACTGACGATGAAAAGCAAGCACCCATTCGCGATTTAAGGTTCACACTTAGGTACATTGTAAACATGAGAACTGTTTTTGTATCCATCGCTTGGGTCGAAGGCCGTAAAGCTCTTAACAGCTCCACAGAAATCTTGGAATCACGTTTGCGTAGGACCGTTCACAATTCAATTTTTACAACTGCACAAATATTGAAGTAATGGAAAAGCGTTAAAAATTCTTTATTTGAAGCTTTCAAATAAGCACTAGAAGTCACGCGCTGCTGCATATCCAAGCTTAGGTGACGTTAAATTTAATACACCGACATTATTCTGTGCACATATAAGAAAACTGTATACTTTTGAAAAGCATTAAAATTTCTATCAAATATGGTATGGAATAATTACATAAACTTTGTTTTAGGAGATCCCTAATACTTTACGATTCACTAAGTATAGTCAAGTGAAGTTAGTTCCGTACGCGACTTGGAAGGAGAGCCCGTGCATGCCTAATTTAATCCTCGCCTTATTGAAATAAAAAAGACATAGGTTTGCGGACAGGTGCCGGCCAAGGAGGGAGTCGGGTCGCAGGTGGCCTCGATGGTCGCGGCGTCGTTAAAATTTACATAAAGTCTCAATCCTCAGCGCCCGAGCGTCCCCACCCCACTTTTATGCTACATTTAGTAATTTTATGATAATTTCGGAAACGGCACCGCCGCCACCCATCCCATTATGCTCCGGAAAAATTTAAAGGACGCCCAAAACTGTCAAAAATAACGCGTTTACCTCCGCAATAATAAGTTTCCTTTCATAAATCACGATCGACATACAGCGAGAAAAATATTTAAATTTACAAAATTAAAAACAGATATCCCGAATGTTAGCTTAGCGATTCTTTGTAAGAGACTTTAAAATACACATAAGTACACTCGTCCTAGTGTGATTAATGGTGCATAAAATTGAAACGTTTCAAAATCTTCTTTATAGGGAAACTTTTGACGTCTGTTGCAAATTAGGGATTTCAAGGGCGCGGCTGTAAACGAAGTGATTTATATGTAATAATTTTGTTTTGGTTGAATGTTAATAAATTTAGGGTTGGTTATTTAATGGGAAGTGTCTTATTGTTTTTAGTCATGTGAGAGTGTACTTTAAACTAACGGACGACGAGGTGATAAATTTTGTTACCCTGTCTCATGAGTGCCCTTCCCTTCTAAAAGTGCATAAGCTAGACTATAGTTTGGTTCAGTCCTTTGTTTTGATGAATGATTGGTTAGTTTTTTTAAATTAAAGTAATTTAACGTACAAGACTTATTACTAATTAATTATAACACACTGACAATTAATAAAAAGTTGTTAGTAGTTTTACGTGCTTAATAAATTTAGCTTTGCAATCTAAAAACTAAACGTGACTAACCAATACTTCACCTCTATCTAGTTCTAATCTTAGTTCGAAAGCCTATTACAATGTTAATGATTACATAAATGATGAAGTGGCTTGGTGTCATCAGGGCTCTGTGCAGGATGTTTCGGGGCTAACACCAAAATTGTAAAAAAGTAAAAAAAGATGTGTGTTGACGAGTTTCTTACGGGTTCTTCTCTCAACAAAACACCTTCCGGATCCGAAGTAAACTTAGTATTAAGTTGAAATTTGACGTTCAAAAAACAAAGATTTATCTTTTTACTTTGAAAAAAAAAACAAAACTAGAAGTATAGTGTTGGCTTCGAATTGCACCAATATATTTCTTCCCACGGGTGCCGTAAGAGACGACTCAAGAGTAAAATGGTTTTTTAGAGACTTGGGTGTTGCGGTTGGCACTCAAAAACTTCTTTGCTAGATGATTAACAGAGCAGTTTAGACTAACTGGAGGTGTCATATATTAAATCTGACTTTGTGGTCGGTTTAATTTTATTTTATCATCTAAATATTGTTTATGGCTTCTAAATATTCGCCTCAACAATATTTCGTAGTACGTATGATTATGACTTTGCCGTAGTTCACCACGCTTTAATAGTTAAGGTTGGCAGACTGCCTATTAAAAAAACAAAATGACAAAGATGTGATGCCGAACCTACTACAATAAATATCCAACTGACCCCATTCTCACCCCTTTAATACCAATCCCAAAAAACTTGATGACTAATCTCAACTTATTGTTACAGTCGAACTTAACCCACTTATCGCGTCGAGAGTACGTGCATGGCATCGGTATGGGTGTGGCTAAATGCCCATATGACCCGGCAGACAACTCCACAGCTCTATGGGTAGAGCGAGGCAACCCTGGAAACCTTCCTGCCCTGTATTCTGGCACCAACGCAGAGTTTACCAAAGCAGATGCCGTGATCTTCAGAACTGATCTTCATAATGTCACCAGTGGAAGGACAGCCTATAAGTTTAAGAGGACACTGAAATATGACTCTAAATGGCTAGATAGTAAGTATTATTTTGCTAATTATAATATTTATTCACGATCCTCAGAATTTAGGAACCAATTGCTCAGAACAGATTTTAGAAGGTTCACATTAGAATAATAGAAAAATATATAAAAAAAATATTATTTTTTTCATAAATTTACTCACGGCTTAAAATCCCAAAAAGAGGTTGCCAGAGCTTTTGAGCTAGAAACTCCTCAGTGCGGCTGAGTGTCTAAAGTAGTTAAAAGTACTAAAAGTAGTCCTGAAGTGTTTTAAAATCATTTCATAACTGAAAAAATAGTGGTAGATATATAAATAGAAAAAAAGCTGTTGATTTCATTGTCTAATAATATCTAATCAGGCTTTTGACATCTTGTCCGCCTTCAGTAATACTATCAGCAAGGTAATATATTAATAGACATCTTTTTTTCCATTTTCAATATGAGATCTATTTTCTTTCTTATGAACTATTCCTTCGTAATTAATTATATTAAGGGCTAAAAGGTAGCCGGAACATTAAACTCAACTAGTCTACATTGTTCACTTTTAGATGTTAAGAGGGGAAAACATAGTAAAATGAAGAAATGCCCTTGTACTCAAATATACCTCGTGCGACCCTGTTGGGAGAAATGTCATGTTCAAAGCAGTTACACGAAACGCATATGTTATATTTTAACTGTATCTATGGACTGTATATATACTTATTGTATATGAACGAAATAAGTTAGCATGTACGTATGCCACAGTAATTAGTATTCATGTTCGATTGATATTAACTCAGGGAAAGTATTTTTACTGTCAGAGTTCCATATAGCAAAATACTCGATTTTTGCGCCAATAAATTTATATTCATAATTTTAAATATTTCACTCGTTCAATGTTTCAATCGCCATCCCATAAAATAAAAGAAACCAAAAACTACTTAAACTGATTACATCATGTATGAACGCTTTCAAACATCGCTAATTCAAACTGCATCGGAATTAGAGCAATGTTTCATGAACGACAATACAAACAGTCACATTTCCAATGGCGACAACAAAACTACGAAAATCAATCCTTTCATTTGAAACCGAACAAAGCGTTCTCATTAACAATGGAACAAATTGGCGCTCATTCCGACAATAATTAAAACAAATGTTATAATTATCGGCGCTTACACGATTTACAGGGAAATTGGTGTATTTGCGCCTAAACAATGAAATTTAAACCCGGCTCCCAGTAACGAGCCGAAGGCGACCTTAGCGCCCTTAATTTGTAAATGTGCCACAAGTTTAGAATAGAAATTACAGTACGAGCTTAATATTGGCTAATTTTGCTGCGATCATTATTTCTCACTCGAGCGTTGCCGGTGAAATATCGTGAACAGATATATTTTACTGAACGCCCATTATTTCGTAATTAAACCAGTTTCTAAAGCTTAATTGAAAAATGGACGAAATAGTAGATTTCCCACAAAATGTTGATGTTTGCAACATGGACTGTGTTAATAATTATGAAACGAGAAAATTGAGGAAAAGCTCTTAGCCGAGTAAGGAGAGCCGCTTCAAAGTAATCAAGAGTGAAGTTACTACCCGGGATACTTATTTACTTTTACTTTATGGGATTTTCTGTTACCGCCTAAATTAAAAATAAACAGCAGGTAATATTTTGATGCTACTTCAAATAAAACGGGATAAGCTCGCTGAAGTTGTCACCGAGTGATTTGCTAATATAAAATGGAAGCCATAGATACGTTATAACTTAATGCGTTAGCAAACACAAAGGCCGAAACCTTATTAAATTTTAATACGGACACGTTGATTGGCTATAAAGCAGGCCGCCGCGCGCCTGAGGGTCTCATTGGACATCGAATAAACATATTGCAAGGCGCACATTACGTCTATAATCCTTAACACGTGGCGATTTCATTACAATACCGACAAATAAGTACTTATTAATACCAGCCATTTTCGCCCCAGAAATGTCTCTCTAACATTAATTGACAAAAGGCTATCTAATATTTATTTCATATCACACGGGTTTGGCAATGGTTTCATTCGGGAGGAATATCGTGGGAACACGTCACATTATATTAATTTTGTAGTGAGTCACTCTCGTTGTATTTGTGGAGCTAACTACCTCCGACAGGAATCCTGTTCATTTATTTATTATAATTGCCGTTGTTACACTTTATAGGGGAGCGATTAAATTTGAAAGTGCTAATTTAATAGGAAACCCGAGCGCAAAACGCCCGTATTTACGCAATACCAAGATAGTGCTAAATATTACTGAACCATCTGTTGATTTTACGTAATTTCATATAACAGTTGTTTATAATTGTATGGTTTATTAATTAATATTTTTTTTTAAATTATTAATAATAATCAAATGATAAGATGCAATACTGGTTCTGGAATTTTTTTCAGAATACGCTTACCTAAAAAACTTCAATTTACGAGTAATTTAAAATCCTTAAGTTCTATTAGGAAGATTTTAACTAATCTCTTACTTTTAAACGGGCTCGGGTAGTCAAATTGGGTATACACACCATGACACTTTTCATTACCAATCTTACCTTAGCTGCTTTTTTGCAACCAACTTTCTTACTTTTATTTTATTAATTATACTATGCCTGAAATACTAATTATTAATTACTTCATATGTAATCTCTTTTCCTATAGAACCAAACTTCGTGGGTTCCTTTGAAATCGGAGAGTATGTGCTGTTCTTCTTCCGCGAGACTGCGGTCGAGTACATAAACTGTGGAAAGGCGGTTTACTCCCGCGTGGCCCGGGTCTGCAAGCGTGACACTGGTGGAAAAAATATACTTAGCCAAAATTGGGCCACGTACCTAAAAGCGCGCCTAAACTGCAGCATTCCTGGGGAATTTCCTTTCTACTTTAATGAAATACGTAAGTTTACTTTTCTTCAATTTATTTAAGTTATGTTTTTTGAAATGCAGTATGTTAAGCTTAGTATTAAATAAGGCGTATTGATGTGATGATGTTGCACAAATGTTTGTAATTTGCGGATGATTGTCAGTAGTAATAGACCGCTTTTGTACCGTATGACCATATGACCTTTATGTAACAATGAAGGTCTATTAAATGGCGTAATAATAATGAAAATATATTATAAGATAATTCTGTTACATAAATTCGTGGAAATTTCAATTAAAAGTATAGCTACATAGATTGAAAGATAATGTATTAGGATAAAACTATAAGTTTTCCATTTCGTAGAATGATCAAAATAGATGAACAAAAGTGTCTTCCGAGAAGCAGACATCTGAAAATCCAGATCTGACTCCCAGACCTAAAGTCATATAATATTTACACCCACCGTTCCAACTCTTGAGCGTTCTAAGTGACAATACAATGCCTCACGAAAACTTTGCAACAAAACTACTACAAAGTAGGTAAATTGTTTTCCTGATCTAACTATGTGATCATACATTTTCGAGGTTGTTATTAAAGTATATGTATCCATTTTCAAGTTGCTAAAGTACTTTAGAAACATATTAAATATAATATTATCTATCACGAACTTCAAAACAAATTTTCGTCTTTATTAAATATATGTATGCCACTTCAACGAAAAGGGACAAGGGTCTTGTTAAACTGTTACGAAAACTTTAAGTGGTGTTCCGACTTTTCACTGTCAAGAAATTTACTATAATTATGATATTTTCACTTATGAATTGTTGCGATGATACTGCCGTTAATAATAAATGTGTGATAAGTTATACAAGTAGGATTTTAGAGTCTAATACAATATTGATGATATGTGGTAAAAGTAGGTAGTAATTTAAATTTGCTTATATAAAAATAATATACCGACATAGTATGGACAGATCAAGTTGACCCAAAACTAAGTGAAACTTTCATAATGGGATACTAACGCAACGATATATTTAATATCATCCAAGACTAAGAAATAATCATTTTTACTCATAACATAAATGATGCTCTCAGCGGGGATCGAACCCACAACCTCCGGACTGAGAAGATAGTCACATATTCACTCGGCCACGGACGTCTTCGTTTTGTTGTTTTGTGAAATTTACTTAAAAGACACAAAAAATCTGCCATGTTATAATTTATAATAATAATAATTTATGCCGCGTAGTGCCGGCTTAGAATGTCGCTACCCCTTTTCTACCCACGGGTGTCGTAAGAGGCGACTAAGGGTATTGGGGATTTTTATTGGATTTTTGGGCGATGTGGTTGGAGACCCATCACCAAAAACCTTTATTCTCACCATCTTTTCCCCACTCAACTTCCAAAAGTGGCTGAGGAATTTATAATTTCTTAGCTCTGGCTACCCCTTCTAGGGAAATATAGCCGTGAGTATATGTATGTATGTATGTTATAATTTACTAAACTAAAGTTCTTTTTTGTCGTCCAGCGCAGCGCTTCAAAAGACGACTACGCTGTTTTCGTAGTCAGTAGTAATAAACAAAGTGCCTCTCGTAGCAGTTCTAGAAACTTTCAAAATAACTCTAAGTCATTAGTATTACATAAGCATACTAACGCCAAGAAGACATACATAGTGCTAGTGTCAATCAAAATAATCTACATTTTCATACATAAGTTTAACAGGATTTTGATAAGATTTTCGATTCCCTTTACGGTAGGCAATATACATCGGTTTTTAATATCAAAAAACTGATTAACTCGTATATTTTTGTTACAGAGAGCATTTATAAAGTACCCGGCGATGACAGTAGATTCTATGGCGTCTTCACAACAGCTTCCACGGGTTTGATGGGATCAGCAATATGTATATTTACAATTTCTGACATTCAGAAGGCTTTCCAGGGTAAATTCAAGGAGCAAGCCACATCGAGCTCAGCTTGGTTGCCAGTTATCAGCAGTCGAGTGCCGGAGCCTCGGCCAGGAACTTGTGTCAATGATACTGCCAATTTGCCTGACACCGTGCTCAATTTCATTAGGTAAATATTTCGTCAAATTAGCATAGTCACTAGTAACAGCTTACATACATACATATATTCACGGCTATAAATACCTAGAAGGTGTAGCCAAAGCTAAGGAATAAGAAATTCCTCAGCCACTTTTGGAAAATTGAGTGGGGACTTATAGCTTACTTTAACAGATACATTAACCACATGTAAAGCGCAGTCCTAACCCTTGGTTTAATTTCATTTCAGGGTTCTATTTTTATTAAAAAAGCAATTAATATGTCACAAATTAAAACGCATTAAAATGGAAAAAGTGAAAATCTAACCTGGAAAAATATATCATAGATCCAAACATTACTTAATCGTATTAAAAAACCGGGCAGGAGTGCAATAAAAATCAAAAGAAAATAGACAGGCATCTAATATGTCACCTAGCACAAACGTATCCAAACAAAACGTCGCGCGTCGCCCGTCGCGTCGCCCGACACATGCAGACATTCCTGAAATCCCGCCCACACTTATCAAAGGACACGTCGGGTTAATTATCCAGAGCTCACCTCTCCGCCGAGAATTATTTCGGAGTGATTCATTTCCCCTTTCTTTTTGCGAAGCACCGGGTTTTTAACACTTCACCTGTCGTCTCGAAATAATGAATAAAATTTTATCTCTACTCGTAGCGAGTTTAATTAAATGAATGGTTAAATTTTGTTGTCATCGCGTGCTTTTATCGTGACGCGTCGGCCGCTCCGGCGTTTGTGTCGTCCGACATTATCGTTTCGTATCGCTCGTTTTGTGTCTGTTGGGCTTTTATCGCATTTTCGTTTCTATATGACAATGATTTGCTTCCACTCGGCAAAGAATTTTATTACTTTAAATATTTGGCTTTGAATCGCTGAAACTTCATTACAGAAACCGGGCTGTTTTTAAGCTTAGATCAACACGATACGAAAAATGTTCAAGTATAAATTTATATGTTGGTAATCTTGTTAAGTTAACTAGTACGTGTAAGCTAATTTGGAAAATAAATTGTGCATTCCGGTTCGGAATCGTATAACCCTAATAGCAGCTTTTAGAAAAAAAACAAAGCCCATACACAACCCATTGAAAGTCATAATTCTGACCATAGTTTTTCATGAAACAATAGGTAGATAAATCGATGTCTAAAAAGCTAGAACTAAGCACTTCATGTTGTTTTCTGCAATATGCATGTATATTTGTGATCAAATCATTAATACTGCTCCTATACACAACAATTGTCGTCAAATAATGTATGCTAATAATGAAAATAAATGTTATTTGGAATGCAGACCACATACCTACCTCCCTCCCCTACCTCACGCTTGCAATATGAATAACACGTGACGACTAGCCCGGTCTTCAACAATATCCACTGTTGGACATTTTAATGTTGGAAAGAATCGTTTTTATATGGATTTGATGATTATTTTCTGTATGTGAAGGAGTAAAATTTAGATTTAGTAAATGTTCACAAGGTATCAAGCAACTCAAGTTAAATATAAAAAAAACCCAATTAATCTCGTGATGAAGTTATTATTGAAGCTATAGTTACAATAAGAAGCTGTGTTTGAGTCAGTTTTTACATATTTCAAGAATGTTATATAATGCTCGGAAAAATATCATATCTAGTATAATATCATAAGCCAAAAAGCATTTTTTTAAAAGCCTAAATCTGATGAATATCATAACAATTCAAACAGTTAATTGACATACCCATGAACACTGAGTTATTTACCTAATCTCCTATCTACTAGACCTTGACAAACTTGAAAAAAATTGATTTTATAATAAGCATTACGCAAAACGGCCACTGGAGATCTTAAATAAATACATATTGAAACACGTGATCTTCAGGAGTATTAGTACCTTTACCAACCCTTTCGAATATATGGTCTGAACGTTTGAGTCTTTGAGCATAATTAAAACCCATTCTTACATGACACTGCGCTGCTAAAAAAGAATGTGAGAACATCATACCTATAACTTGCTCTTAATTTTACCTCTCAGGTCCCACCCATTGATGGACACGGCGGTATCCCACGAGCACGAGAAGCCAATCTACTACAAACGAGACCTGTTCTTCACGAGGCTGGTGGTGGACAAAGTGAAGGTGGACATGATGGGTCACCAACTGGACTACACTGTGTACTACGCGGGCACTAGTAAGTTTTCATTTGAAATTAGAATTTATATATTATGTGGGCATTCGGTGTCAGATGTTCCCTATTCTTCTTGTAAGTTTAGATCACCAATGCAATTCTTGAAATATCTTTGAGATAATTTGGTTATAGTTAAAGTGTAACCTCTTTTTAATAAGTGATAGTTTCAAAAACATATTATAAAAGATCTGTTGATACCATTTTGTGAAATTTTTATTTAATACTAGCTGACCCGACAGACTTCGTACTGTCAAATTTGCTTATGACAAAGCTTAAGGCGTTTTTTTAATTAATTTAATAAAACCTCAAAAATTGTAGCCTATGTTTCTCATGTATAAGCTATAGCCTATGTGTTATTCTGATGTATAAGCTATATTGTGGTAAAGTTTCATTCAAATCCATTCAGTAGTTTTTACGTGAAAGAGTAACAAACATCCATACATCCATACTTACAAACTTTCGCCTTTATAATATTAATAGGATATTGTCTCATATATTTTTTGGGCTAAGATGGATTTTACCTGCTATAACTTTGCTAGGTAATTGGATTTTAGCATTTCTTGAATGTTATAGTTGGGGCATGCAACGTTAATACAAATTTAGAAGCACTTTTCTATGTGAAAATAACTTAAAATAATGATCCTTATTATTGCATTAAAACGAAATAAAAATCCTCATCTAAGATTGAAATTAAAGTTTTAATTAACCATGCAAACTCATAAACACTTTGATAACAATCATACCCCATGAAAAATATTCTTTATGATAATTGTTCAGGTAAAATCATGATTATAAGTTAACATTTACTAAGAATAATTAAAAATATTTACATAGACAATTTACAACCTAAATTAAAATATAAAACTAAATAAATACCTACTAAAGATGGAAAATTTCATGAAATTCATCGCTCTCGCAAAGCGGTATCGTGCCTAAAATACTGGCAGCATTTCCTCTTTGAATGGCTATGCTAATTCGTTGGCCGAGGTAGCTGCCAGCCCTAGGATCACCACTGACTTCCACTAGGCGGGCTGAGAGATCTTTTAAGAAAACCCGCGCCTCGTTGCCCCATGTGCCGAGAGTTTCAACGGCGAATGGAATAAAATGATAATCATTCAGTAATCCAGAATATTTTCGACGTTTGAAACTCTCGGCATTGGCTGCAGCAGCACCTGTTTGCGATGCCGACCCTGATAAATGGCAAGGCGCTAGGGTATCAACACACGTTGCATCCCATATTAACGCCCTGCCATTCCTCCAAGGCAACAAAGTCATACCGTCCGGTCTCTTGCCATCGTCCCGTATCAACCCAGGGGGTTCCAAAACAGCTGGTACATGGACGCTGACAAGAGCCCGACGGATGATATCGTTGAGGGCAGCATGGCGTGACAGGCGACCTGCACTGCGGTGGCACGAAAGACCGTGGTGACCCTGAAGATCGACTTGCACTCCACAGCGGCAGCGATGAATTTCATTGATTTGGGCACCAATTCTCAGACAGACCCCCAAACAAAAAGTAGACCTATCGAGAAGGGTACCAATCGCCTCAGATGGTAACGCATTCAACCAATAACCCGACTCAGGCTCTGCAGAAGCCATAAGACGAGCACGCTGTGCGGGGTCGGAAGCAGAATTCAAAAGGTTTAATTGAATCCGTCCGCACAGTATGTCATCCCATGACCTCTGGCTAGCCAATTTTGTCGGGATAGAAGAATTGGAACCAAGCATGGATACATTTACTGCTTTGAACATAAAAAAGAAATGCATGTGTTTAAAGTTGAACAGTTAATCTTGTTATCAAAGCGACTAATAAATACATTTGAAATAACCGTAGAAAGTGCATTTTAAAACGCAATGAAAAGCAATTTGCTTTACGTTAAGGAATTTAAATTTTATGTTACCAAAACACATGTGCAAAACAATCGCGATTAATTTCGCTCCGGTGCAGGAATATTTTAGAATTTATTCCAAATAATAAAATCACATTCGTGACACGAACACTGGGTGGACATAAAATTTCATAAAAGCATACAAATTAAAAAATCCGGCGCAGGGAAATTAAAAAGTGGCCGTGGTCAGTGAAAGTGGCACAAAGGGCCATAACTCGTCTGGCCCTCTCGTTGGCCTGACATTTGGACATGTCTGGATCGCGACGTATTACCGCCCACTGTGCATACGTTGCTACTATGCTGAAAGATATTCCCCTCTTTTGGAATCCAAACACATAACAGTCACTTTAGAATGCATTTGCTGCAGTGTTAACACGGACTAATTTATTGGTTTTAACATTTGTGTTGTTACCCACGTTTGTTTTCGAATTAGAAATCGTTTTAAGTTAATGTTATATTATAAGGGCGTAAAATTGTGCATGCACATTTCCAAACCATATTTGTTCATTTATTGTATTAATATTTCCTTTAATATTTGAAGCATTTTATGTTTGCGAAATAAATGTCATGCAAACGGTCTTGAATTTTGATATTTATTCTATTCCGAGCTCCACAAAATGCTGCTCAAACATAATGTTACTTAAATTCGAGCTACAAATATGATTTTGTTCAAGCATATATTTAGCATACAAAACAAGCGCACTACGTATGCATAGTTTATAATATTCGGGCGTAAAGTGTAGAATTCGATGTTGTTTATACGGAGCGGCGCGGGACGCGGGCCGAGCATAGATGGGCAGTACGTCGAACCACAGAGCCGCATAAATTCGACGAGCCGAGCGCTAAACAACGCGCCAAGTGGTAATTTTCGCTTGTGTTGTTGCAATTTTCACCAATTTTCCTCTAACCGACATACAGAGTTGTACCACACTGCACAGTGGATTAACCTCACGTAGACATCTAACGAACGGGGGTTCGTTTACTGAACAACTTTTCCTAAAGGAGAGCCACGTTTGAGTTGCCGTTTCAAATGCTTGTGTGTAGAATATTAAATTGTTTAAATGTTTGTACGTTCCGACCGCGTCGTTCCCTAATCACGTGCTACGATAATTATCGCAATTTTATCGCAGCAATCTAACGAGGGCGTCATATTTTACTTATTTTACAAAATTTATTTTTTAGTTTCTATAATGTAAAATAATATTGCGAGTAAACACGAAACTATATATCAGCAAAAATACGAAGTGTTTTTCTTTCGAGTGTAATTTAAAACGTGTTCCGCTAAATTTAGAAGTCACCCAAAGCTCAAGGCATCTCTGAAAAGTACATTTTACAGTTTCAATAAAGAGCCAACTCGGCGACGCTGCCCGAGTTCGTCTGCGCTACGATATGTCCCGACTGAGTCCGTTCCATTCCGACTACTTACCACCTTATAATGTGCTGAATAGCAAATAGAATTTCCAAGAGTTTTAGTTCTATTAGGTTATGAGGAATAGTTTGTATGATAACCCCGCAATGCGCCACCCCAATCCCCTTCACGTTCCCAATCTCTACTACCATTCTCGTTTAGTAAATCCACTACCTTTATTTGATAATACGTCAAACAAACTTCTTGCACACAATTCATATGTTTTTCGAAACAAGGGCGCCGACTGCCTATCAAAGACGCTAAGAGTATTTGGAAGTTAACGAAGTTAATTAAATTCGCAGAATAAGACGTCTTCTCAACATCAAGGGCGCCTTTGTGAACAATTTAGAAACATATTAATGTTTACATATCGTACGATCCCGACTCCGAATGTCGAACAATATCCTATTTAACTCTGTAGAACAACGTTTTTATATCTATTTTCGAACATTTATAAACGTTTATTCTAGTATGTGTACATAAATCAAGTTTATTTCTGACAGACACAAAGAGTATGAAATCAATTATTTTGAGGGTAGAGTTGATTCGTTAACTGCACTAGAGACGGGATCAGAGGCAAATTGGCGAGCGACGAGCCCCGGTTTTGACATATGCCGCGCCGCAAATTATTAAAAATGAATTTAAATTCACTGCCGGCTCGAAGGCTGTCACGGTTTCGAAGCTTTATGGCTATTTGATGCTATAATTGTAAGAGCAAAGCCAGCTGCAAAACGAGGTAACTTTGATATGGCAATTTGATTACGATCGTCATCGTTGCTTGTAGCCAACTCACCAATCGCAACTCTTCTCTTTACTTGAATTTCGCTCCGATAAACTGCAAACTCCATAATGTAAAAAGCAAATACTCTACATTTGACACACCTCGTATATTGGATTTTACATTATCGTCAATGTACAAGTACATTATAACTTTTCATGCAAAGATATGAGGATGTGCGGGGAACGCTCTTTTAAGTATTGGAAACCCATTTGCCTAAGTGCATGAATTCCAAGTTTTGCTATAAACATGAAATGGGGATCGTGCAAAATGATATGTTAAGGTGCGTTTGAGGAATAGCACTTGGATGTCGTAACACCTCGGAGCATCCGCCGCATTCGCGCGTACTTACTCTTATGCTCTCGTGTTC
Organism: Bedellia somnulentella; assembly: GCA_963576735.1. NCBI lineage: Eukaryota > Metazoa > Arthropoda > Insecta > Lepidoptera > Bedelliidae > Bedellia > Bedellia somnulentella. The sequence goes on from OY755188.1 coordinate 7,839,824, forward strand.
AATTATTTACACTCACATATTGCACTACTTGTTTATTCATGTTGACTGAGTCATCAAACTTGTTTTAATTACTTCTAGATACGATATTAGATGAGGGTGGAAGAATGAAATATTACAGTAATGAAATGAAATTTGAATGTCTCATTCATGATTCATGGAATCGTGATTAATTAAATATCATAGGTACGTATTTCGCGACAAACATAAACTATTCATGTCCTTTTGTGTTTAGGAGCCAAACGTAATAATTAATTTTATATTTTTTGAGCATTAAGGGTAAATATACACTGTTTTATTTGTATAATTTACTCTAGCGATTATTGGCCTTGTGCTATATATAGTTTACTAGCTGACCCCACAGACTTCGTACTGTCAAAAATGTAGGCTTTCACGTCGTCAAACTGAAATTTGTAACTGACCCGTTAGGGTCTCTGTCATGCGATGAAAAAAAAGGTGTTTTTCATAGTGTCCTCACAACTTTTTCACTTAATAAATTTTAAGTTTATAAGGATAGTAGTTTCAGCTGAGCATTGATTCTTAGTTAGTTAGTCAGTTTGGCCATTTTTTAAGAAAATTTATTGATCTCTTATTTTTTCTGGGATAAAAAGGGTCCTATTGTGTTAGTTGGGATCATTATCTGGCTTCCTGTAAATTTTATTTCAAATACGTTCTGTGAATTAGTCTTCATTTAGCTACAAACACACAAACATCCAAACATCTAAACTTTCATATTTATAATATTAATAGGATAAGGCTTAAACATAAGCTTCTCGCGCAGGTGACCTCGCTAACCGGCCAGCGCAGCGTCTTGTCTTGCGCTTCATGCACGCGTGTATACATGTTACGGAGTAATTTTAAATTTGTATTATCTTCTAAGATGTTTATTTAAATTAAGTGATGTCAAGGACAATTTTGTTCTCAATTAAATACTCTTAATTAACAACATATTTATTTGGATAAGGATTAATATTATGTTGATAAAACATTATGGCAATAATGTATTAAATTCGATCAAATTTGTTTACCATAAAAATGGTTATAGTAAGTGAATCTTAAAAATTAGACATATACTGTCGCGGACATTTTTTAGATTATTTAAAGAGAAATAATCCTTTAATACGTTTAACTTTTTATTTTGGGTTACTTTAACCGTTTACGCAGCGCACACAACGGAAGCCTTAAAGTATGAATAATAATCCCCGTTTTTGCAACATTATTCGCTGATAGTTTGCTCCTGTGGGTCACAGCGTGAAGATATATAGCCTAAAACCTTCCTCAATAAATGGACTATCCAACACAAAAATATTTTTTCAATTTGATTGGGTAGTTCCTGAGATCCTAGCGTTCAAACAAACAAACTCTTCAGCTTTATAATATTAGTATAGATTTTGTTTTTATGGTTTCATAGTCAAGTCAACAAGAATCCGATAGGATTTTGCCGTATCTGTCTTTTTGTCCGGCATAGCACCAGATGATTGGGTCTAGAAAGTTGTCATTTGATATGAGTATGCAAAATGATAAAGACAAAAAATTTGGTATATGAAATTGTTTAGGGTGCCCTCCAAATGTTTGCCCAACACGCTCTTAGCCAATTTTTTAATTTTTGATGTAGCTGTTAGTTATTTTAATCAAATTCATACTCCTGCTGTATGAATTTGATTTAAAATTTATTCATACTTTTACAATACACGATACAAATAAAAATATATTCACAAGATTGCAAACGAACTCACATATTTTTCTTACTACGATTTACTTGTTGGAAAGTACAGTGTTGGAAAGCGCTACATGACGGAACAATATTTATAACTATATTTTGAAACAATATTACAGCAAAGCGAGTAATTTATAGTTTGCAACACCTTAGCTTCCGTTCTTGTACAAGCGCTCACTTGATTGTGTTAAGCAGTTATCAAACTCATAAGATTTCCTACGTGACCTACATATCCGACATGTTTCATATCGCTACTTCGGCTCGATTGATAAATGTCACGCACTTCCGGTAAAAACAAGCATAACAATCACAATTTCACACAAGCTCGGTACAATTAGTTTACAATCCTAATTGGTATTCAAATCGCGTCGCATAGAAATAAACATTGATTTTTTATTCCCCCAAAATGAGGGGGGCGCGGTGGCAAACGGGATCGGGCATACTAATGTGTTCACTTCGGACCGCTTATTCGCGCCCCGCTAACAGCACCCACGTTTTTTGCATAAAACATCTCATCAAAGGATTGCTTAGGTCCCTCGGTATATTGAATATCAAAAGGTGCGCAAAGTTTCCTAGAGGGAGCTCACTCTAATACCGACCACCGAGAAAGCCTTCTTTAAAAATACACCTTTGGAACGTGTTTGGAATAATCGGTCACAACCGCTGCTGTAAAACTGCGCCATTTTAAACTTATACGAATAAAGGTTTTATGCATGGACTGTATGTTTTTCTAGCTTATAAGAGAGGTTCGGGGCTTGCAAATTTTATTATTTTTAGCAGTGGTTAAGAGTATTGAGACGTGATTTTGTGTATGTGAATGTTAAAGGACCCTGTAAAACTTAATAAGAAATATACAAAATGGATTAAAATACTGTTAGAATTAGAAATATGAATGAAGTTAATCAGATAGCATTCACTTAATCTTATTGATCTTAAACTATTATTCAAAGATTACATAGTGGGTTTATATTTATTTAAAATGTTCAAAATCATCTTAATGATACATAAATATTTTTTTACTTATAAGAGAAGTTTTTAATATCAGTTGACTTATTTTATTTATATTTCGTCGTGGATTTTCTTACTCTTCAATAAGTAGCATAGTATAATTCGCAACTTTCACAGAGTAAGTATGATTTAAAGATGGGGTTTTTAATGGATAGCTTTTATAGTAAACTCACCAATAGGTTAGAATCATTCGCCCAATTTCAAATGTAATTTTCATGCTACTTTTAAATATTATATATTAATTTTAAAAGGTGAGGGCTATTACTAAATTTCACACTTGACACGCAACATAATACCGTAACAGCCCTTTTAACGCAAATGAATATAAACTCAATATAATCTCATTAAAAACAAAAGAAGGAGCGGCTGTATATTTTATCCCGTAATCAACAAATTCGGTTCGAAAACTCGTAAAGCCTTACCGAACGCTCGTAGGCAAACGTTTGAGAGGCACCTCCGCCGATTTACGACGCCTATAAAATACATATTGCGATTCGTGATAAAACTCCACCGAATTCCCAGAATGCTGTATACTCAACCGTCGATTTTATCTGCAAATAGGAAAAAATATGACCAACGCCATGTTTCGCTCTCCCACACTATAACTTTTGGTTAATAGTTGAAAACAGTTGGTTGGCGAATTCAGTTTTATTTCGTCTGGCTGGTGTAAAACCTTGGATTTGTTTTTTATAGTTTATTTTGATTATCTTTTAATCACAAGATTACGGAAACTTCCTAATTTTTCCCATTGGTTTTTTGCTGAAAGCTGTGTTTATGTTTATGCGTCTTGTAAGTATATATTTATTTTACCTCTTAAAAGGTCTTACTCTTTTACCTACTAAAAAACACATCATTATTAAACGTTTATGTTTTTTTGTAATAATATTCCATGTAAAAATCATAGACCTCTTCCAAAACACTCGTTACAGAAATAACACATAATTTATTAAAAAAAACATTTTAATATTGACTAAAAGTGAAAATTAAACTTATATAAAATACTTTACCAATTGGTGAAATGGTGCGGCTAATATTCGAAGGAATGTTGTGCATCATTTCATATAAACGTCTGCGAGGCAATGAAGCGTTTTCAAAGAAAATCAATGTGATACTTCGAAGATAAGGTTTAATAAAAAAGGAGGGTATTACGAGCACCTAAAGAAATCAGAACGTATCGGTAACAGGTAAATCTAAGCCACAAACGGCAGGTTTTTATGAAAAGCAATAAAGAGGTTAAAGCTACTTTGTGTCCCGGAATTTATACCAGTCGAAGAAATAAAACTTATATTGTTCGGGAGCGGGAAAGTTTTCACTTAGCGCCGCCGAATCTTTATTGGATCATGGCTTACCTCCTTTTGAGGCAACCGCTTTCAAACTCTTCTAGTCACTCGTGCGTTCAATATTAAAAAACCTAATGTAACTAGCTACACATTCATAAAAAGAGTTTACATATGACTTTTATATATTTTTCTCGGAATGTGTTTTATTAAAATACATAAAGTCCTCATTCGTATACTGTACATAACTAGGATGTTATTTCAAAGCTTGCTAATGAATGAAGTGCAGTAACAATTTGATATATTATTTGACTGTTTAAAAAAAAAAATATGTGAGTATGACATTATCTGCACGCTTATTAAATACACTCGTATATTAAGTTGCCATATTTTAATCAACATTAGTGTTACGAAACATGAGCATCTCGAAACTTTCTCCAACACACAGCCACAAGCCCCTCATAAAGTAGATACTTATTAACCAGCCTACTAAAGTACTCGCTGTCTTAGTGTAAATGGAAAGGCTGGCTAAGTACATCTGCTACTCGCACTTAATCAGCATACGACACTTCCCAAATTAAGGGTTAAAACATGTCACATTCTATAAACAGATTTTCGCTAAGACTCTTTGTGTGTTTGCGAACATTTGCGATGCCGACGCGACGAACTCTGAATGCTTTCTCTTGTTCTCTCTATTATCCCATTAATATGAAACATTACCCTTTATGTTACATCGTGCAGCAATATTTCAGAAACAAAATTAATTTATTATGTACCTACTTACTTTATTACGAACTTTTATCATGTTCGTGTGATAATAAACATGAGCCCTTTTTACAAAATGAAGCCAGCAAAGTAAAAGTTTTTTTTGCATTGCTTTCATAAAAGAGGATTTTTAATTTAATAAATTTATCTGCATCGTATAATATAACATTCTTTCTCAAATAATTTTGACTACCATCTTTGAATACTTATTTAGATTCTCAAGTTTTATTAATCTTCCATAAATACATAATTATATTTTACATTCACAATCATTCTACTTGCAAAGCAATTGTCAGTCACAAAAGCTCAGTATAATTATACATAACATAACATAACATAAACGTTCACGCCGTTTATCCCGGAAGGGGTTGGCAGAGGTACCAATACTCCTGAACTCACATGGCAAGCGCCATCTAGTTTCCAGAGAAGGTACCCACGTTTTGCCTAGACAGTGTACTCACGTGATAGGGGGCAGGCCTATCGCCGTTTTGTACGAATACACTGTCACATGACTAAGTACAACTCAGCCATGTGGGTTTCCTCACGATGTTTTCCCTCACCGTTAGCAACCATGATAAATTAACCACACATATGACTTTAGAAAAGACAAATTGGTGTAGGCCCGTCCCAGGATTGGAACTCACGCCCTTCTGTTTTTCGGGCGGGTGTTCTACCCACTCGACTATCATGTCGCATGTCTCGAGTATAATTATGTCAACCTGAAAAAGCAATATCACTCCAGATCAAAGCTGGCATTTTAGACATTATTGTTTTTAAGGCAAGAACTTTTCCCGCAGAGCAATTCAATCAATTCTAACGTCTACGATATCACCCAAAACTATGCCACGTAGCAAACAGATTAATCAATACAGAACATAGTTGCCATCAATTGAATCCAAAACCCCGAACCATTAATTAACATCAATCGACTCATACGAAATGTGAGTAACACAATAACAGAGAAATTACATCCATTCGGGGCCTTACAGAAGTAACACGAATATGCCTTACTTGCTTATATTATACGCGACCCACTATAGCAGTTTCTGTACATGTCTCTAATCCAATTAGCTATTAAGATCCGTGGGCCGAATATTAATTCGGTCTGATTCGGTAGAGCGGCTGGATTTCGACCTTTGCGTACAAAGAACCCTTTGTTAGTACAATGTGGCCACACGCCTAACACATTTAAGGCTGTATGTATTGGGTATTTGGCATGCAACACGTGAGAGGTTATAAGGAACGACCCTTTTCTTTATCCGAGCTTCTTTGCTTTGTAGATGAGGGCAAGATCCACAAGATAGTGCAGTGGACTCGCAACGGGGACAGCCAGTCGGCGTTGCTCGATATCTTCGATGTTACGCCCGGAGAGCCTATACAGGTAAATGATTACATTAAAATAACCCCGGACATGGAGAGTATTTTTAAATATTTTCAGATGCAAAATTTTAAACGACTAAATAATAATATTACAAAATATATATATACAGTATGAAAATTTCTTTAGTCGCTTTTGGGAGTTAATTGGCGAAATTATTATAAGTTAAAGGATTGTTGCTATTGTCCCTAGCCACATCTCCTTACGTTTATTACACGTATATCGAGACCAAAACGGGAAACCCTTTGTCTGTGTTACAAAAGTGTGAGAGTGTATTAAACACTCCCAGCACGTTTTCGTGTCAATCTAATAATTTATTGCATATAGGATAACAAGCCCCTTAGTATCAATATCAGCAAAGGATTTTCACGCTAGCCTGTGACCACAGACAAACTTATTTTAGGTATTATTTTACACTGATTAAGAGTCACTAGTTCACAGTCTTCATACCATAAAATCTTTCCAGGCGATGTCCCTGTCCCGCGCTCACGGCTCCCTATACGCCGCTTCAGACCGACGCGTCCTTCAGCTGCGACTTGCGTTGTGCGCGCGTCGCTACGACGCATGCGTGAGATGCGCGCGCGACCCGTACTGCGGCTGGGACCGTGACGCCGCCGTTTGCAGGGAATATATGCCGGGGTAATTTTGTACTTTATGTTCATTAGTGTAAGGCTCAAAAAGGATCACTTTGTTTGCGTACTGTATGGCTACGTTTAACCTACGATTTGCGCGTGTCGCTACGACGCATGACGTGAGATGCGCGCGCGATCCGAACTGCGGCCGTGACCGGGAGGTCGCTTTTGCAGGGAATATATGCCAGGGTATGTTATTTTTATGACAGCAAACATCAAAAGAGGTAGCTGAAACAAAGAAATTATTGTTGTAGTCACTGTAGAAGGAAAGAAAAGGTATCGTGACCGTAATGGATGATATTCAGCCGAGTCACCTAAAATTTGACGTTTATTCTTCTCAGTGTATGAACTCGATGGATCGTTCTATTACATAGGGTATATCATCACATTCTAGTTAGGATTTTATAACGTGTATTTTTTGTATAATATTTCAATCAAGGCCCCTTATCACTTGACTAATCCCGGCAGGTTTTATTCTTCCAGCTATCCCAAAAGTATACATAATAACAAACATATTTGTTCACAGTTTAATCCAAGACGTGGCAAACGAAACAGCTGACATATGCGACTCGTCCATCGCGCGGAAGAGCGTGGCAGCCACGTGGGGTCAGAGCCTCCACCTGGGCAGCTTCGTCAAGATGCCGGAAGTGCTCCATCCTCGGGCGGTCACGTGGTACCACCATTCCCGGGACAAAGGCCGCCATGTTATCACTTTCAAGTAAGTTTTGCTTATTCTAGTTAAAGGATTGTTATGGCAATGTTCTGGGTGAATTTTAAGAAGAGGATAGAAGGTTGCAGTCTTCTTATTTATAACTTCGCAATGACTCACTTTGATTTTAAACGAAATGTGTTTCTCATTCAAAATTTATTCAGATCATTGAAAATTGAAGGCAATTTTCTATGTACTTGGTTTTATTATAGGACCATTGTGCGTGTGCATCAATACAATAAAATTAATAGGAATGATATTTATCGTTTTCATTTGATTACAATACATAATACTTCACATTAAATGTTTGCTGCCAAAGCCTCTTACTTATTTCAGACACAAATTGCGCAACAATTTCGATAGCAATAAATTAATGCAGCTCGTTAATAAATTGAAATTAAATCATTAAAATTGTACAAACACGCAACAACATTAATTAAACTGTTTTAAAATCTCTCGCTATCGTTTCCACGACAGAATAATTTAATGCACTAGGGGACGACGCGGTTCACAGACTTACCAAACGACACTTGTGTATATAGTAACTGCTTTACTAAACAAACATTATCATTTCATTGTGAAATTGGAATCAACAATTAGGTTATTTATAAATAATTATACTTATTACAGGACTTTGGGGGATACGTTCATATTACAATGTTTTAAATGTTGTTGTTTTATGAATTGACGGTCGACATCCTTTTTGCCTTTGTAGTTTGTAATTAGCTTCTGAATTTTCATATCACAGCCCAAATATCAACATTCCGAAGGGCTAAAGTAGGGTGATCTAGCCCTAGCCTAAAACACTGGCCTAGTTCTGGTTGGCACCGATCGAGACGGCGTAACGTGCCCTGCAAAGTACTTAATAATCTTAATTTTCGGGTAATCAGTATGACTCCAGCTAACTGGGTTATATACCCCGGAATCGAACCCCAATCTCACGTTCCAATACTGTATATACAACGGAAGGGACGGCATTAATTACCTATATCCAGCTTAAAAGGTTTTTAAATGCTATTAATCAACATCGATTAATTTTTTCATTCTTCAATCAACATCCAGTCTTGGCATTATGCAATGCCAAAAGTAAAATAGAATAGAAAAACCCTTTATTGCACATTAGATATAAAATACTTACATGAGAACAGAAATAATGAGACAGTTTTTATAAAAAAGTATAATTCGGTATGCAAAGTTTTTTTTTTATTTATCTAATATTTTTATTCGATAGCAAACACGAAAATAAAAGACTAATTTGAATATTTTTCGTTTGAAATGACTAATTGTAAAGTTATATTTTTTTAAAGATTGCTCAACTTTTGATCTTAGTGACGTCATTTTAGGGGATATTATTGTTCGATAAATAACAACACAGGATAAAGTTAAGTCACTGTATATTATCAATTAAACCTATTTAGATTACGTCGGCGGGCACCCGAGACGCTACCGGTAAAACGACTGATTAACCAAACGATACGTCGCCGCGTGTTACACAGAAACGCTGACGCTACACTAGCCCCCCTTAAGATTTTTGGAAATTAACAACCCAAAAAACAAACATAATAAATGACAAATAAAAATAATTGACCACATTTTAACTTGGACTGTACCTTCGCTAAGTTACTTATTATAACATAACAGTTGACGTATCTTATTACAATCAGCAAATTCCTCGTAGCTAGGTGGTGCCTGCCAACTGATACATTGCATGATTATGATAAAACTTATGTTTAATATATTATAACTAACATGAATTTATTTAACACGATTATGAGACACGAGAGTACCTTATTTATACATTTTTAAAAATTAAATTAAATTACACATATATACTTGAGAAATAACGACGTATAGGTTTAAATTAAACAGTTACACTCTATGCCGTGAATACAACTTTATGCGGCGTTGTTGCTTGAGCGGTGCCCACGGGTTGAGCTTGGCCCGCGTATGCTTGCATCTGTTTTCCAATCCAATTTTTGGTTCTTGCATTACACCTTTGATACACAAAATATAAGATCGCCAGTAACACCAAAGCTAGAGCAACACACGACACAATAGTTAGTTGTTTAACTTGGGTCTCGAAATTGCCTGCGGCACTCGCACTCGCGTTTTGTGCGATAATAATTTCCTTGCTTTGAGACTTCCCCATACTGATACTAATTGCACTGTTTTACAAAAGTTTATGCGACAACAATGAATACAAAACAGTTTATATTATTGATTATTTGACCTACTAATTATATTGTGCAATAACTAAATAAAGAATATCTACATTATAATGTATGCTTCCACGTGCGTGCTTATACTGCAAATCTTACTGGTTTTTTTATAATTCTGCCGGAACGTGAGACTTTGACCGGCTGGTCTTGTTTCTTAATAATAGGCCTTAATGCTAGGGTTCTATTGTCTAATACCGAAGGCTCGCAAATAACATCATTCTTTGTTGACACAGTCTCACTTTGCGTGGGCGGCAATAGTGGTAATTGGTTCGATATCTCAGGGCTAAGTAAATACGCAGGCTTAAGTCGGTCGATGGAAACAGTGTGAGGTTTATTCGCAATTTTTAAAACATAGTACTTATCTTTCCGCTCTAGTACTGTGTATGGGCCAGTGTACGGTCTCTGCAAAGGGGCGCGGACTGCATCGTTTCTAATGAATACCTTTTTACAAGTTGCTAGATCCGGGTGCACGAACGTTGTTCGTGTGTCCCGGTGCTGCTGTGACTTGAGCCTGCAGCTCCTTATTCCATCGCGCAACTGACGCACGTACTCTTCATCTTCTTTCGGTCCTTGCTTTGACGTATCAAAAAACTCACCCGGTAATACTAGAGTACGCCCGAACGTTAACTCCGCCGCGCTCACCCCGGTGTCGTTTCTAGGTGCGGCGCGTAAACCTAACAAAACTGTAGGTAGTTCATCTAACCAAGAGGTCCCTGCTAACCTTGCCATCAATGCAGCCTTCAGCGACCTATGCCATCTCTCTATCGCTCCATTGCACTGAGGATGGTAAGCTGTGGTACGGCTCTTTTTAATACCTAGGAATACCATGAGCTCCCCGAAGAGGCGGCTCTCAAACTGTCTTCCCTGGTCACTTGTTATACTTACAGTGCAACCATACCGCGAGATCCACTCACTGTAGAAAGCTTTAGCTACTGTTTTTGCGCATATATCTTTTAATGGGCATGCTTCTATCCACCCGGACCTTCTGTCAATCATTGTCAGTAAGTACCTATACCCATCAGCTGTTGTAGGTAGTGGTCCCACAATATCGATGTTGACGTGCTCCATCCTATCCACCGGTTGATACGAGCCAAGCTCTGAAGTAGTGTGTCTTGTGACTTTTGACTTTTGGCATGACATACAAGTTTTCGCCCACGCTCCTGAGTCCTTATTCATACTTGGCCAGAAATACTTATCAGAAACTAACTTCCTGGTGGTACGCACGCCGGGATGACTGATGTTGTGAATTGCATCGAAAGCCGCGCGCCTAAATTGTGCCGGTAGATAAGGTCGCAACTTACCAGTCGTCGCCTCGCAAAGTATGGTTGTATCTGACCCGGGCAACTCGATCCGCTTCAACTCAAAGCTCGGATTACTTACTGATAAGAGCTGTTCGAGTTGTTGATCATACTTTTGAGCGCACGCCACTTCTTCGAAATCGAGTACATTCGGACATTGCACTGTTTCAATTCTCGATAAACAATCAGCAACGTAATTACTAGAACCGACCTGGTACCTTATGTCCGTTGTAAATTCGCTGATGTACAATAATTGTCTTGTTCGCCTTGGTGTCTCTTTCTCTGTACTTTGTTTAGCAAAGGCGTATGTTAATGGTTTGTGGTCTGTAAAAACAATCAATTCTCGTCCCTCGAACATGTTACGGAAATGCTGTAGAGAAAGATACACCGCTAATAACTCCCTGTCGTAGGTAGAGTATTTCTGTTGCGTCTCAGTCATTTTCTTCGAAAAAAAACCTAAGGGGGCCCATTTGCCATTAATTTCCTGTTGCAAAACTCCACCTACACAATTATTACTGGCATCGGCCATAATGGCTAGGGGCTTACCTGATTCTGGATACGAAAGTATCGCTGCACGCTGTAGCCCTACCTTACACTGCTCGAACGCATGGTTAGCCTTTTCCGTCCATACAATAGCCGTTTTGTCTTTTTTTTTTGCGTTATTAAAGTAAATACTGAGTTCAGACTGGTATTGTGCGGCTCTAGGTAAATGCGGGCGGTAAAAGTTGATCATCCCCAAGAACCTTCTTAATTGTTCCACTGTATGTGGTTTAGGGAAATTAACAATCGCCTGTACTTTTTCATCCAGTGGTTTGATGCCCTGTGGCGATACCTCGTAGCCTAGAAATTCCAATTTATTCTGACCGAAACTACATTTCCCTAAGTTAATTGTGAGTGCATACCGCTCTAAGCTCGCGAATACTGCTTCTAGGTGTCGTTTGTGTTCCTCCTTGGACGTACTAGCGACCATTATATCGTCGATATAGCAAAAGACGAAAGATGACTCATCTCTACCTACCTCTTGCTTGGCGAATAAGTCTTGTAAAACGGTATTGTTCATAAACCTCTGGAAGGTTTGAGCTGCGTTTCGCAGTCCGAAAGTCATGCACGGAAACTCGTACAAACCAAACGGCGTAATTATAGCTGTCTTTGCTACATCGTCCGGAGCCACCTTAATAAAATGATAAGCCCTATTTATGTCGATTCGGGAAAATATCGTCTTACCAGCCAGCATGTAAGTAAAATCCTTTAGGTGCGGTATTGGGTATCTATCTGGTTTTGTGATAGCGTTCAGCGCCCGATAGTCTCCACACGGCCGAATTTTCCCGTCCTTCTTAGGGACTACGTGAAGCGGGCTCGCCCACGCACTTTTAGACGGGCGACAGATTCCCATCTCCTGCATTAATAAAAATTCGTCACGTACCTTTTTGTAGCGGTCAGGCGGAAGCGTCCTTACTCGCGCATAAACCGGTGGCCCTGTTGTCTCTATATGGTGCAACACATTATGACGTGACGGTTCCTTAAAAGAAATTGGTTTCGTTAACTCTGGGTATTTACTTAGGATATCGTAATAAGGGTGTGATTCACACACGGTTTTGACGGCTTGCTCATGACCGCTTACCACTTTTGCCGCCACACCCAAGTTAGTTACAGTATCCACTAACTTCCTAGCGTAAACGTCTACAGTTAACTTAAAATGATACAAAAAATCCGCCCCCAGAATCGGTTGGCTGACGTCACAAATTATGAATGCCCAACGAAACGCTCTTCTTAGCCCAAGATTTAGTGTAAGTGTTTTTAAACCGTAAGTCTTAATTCTCGACCCATTAGCAGCAAATAGTTCATACTTCTGTGGGGCGACATTATTACTAAGGCACTTACTACGTGGTAACACAGACACTATTGCACCAGAGTCCACGAGGAAATATAACCCACTTTCCTTGTCCTGGACGCTGAGACGGTGGTTCTGAATACTGGCGCAGTCGCCCACCGTTGACGACTGCGTACTATCTAGTTTCCCTGATTGGTGTTGTTCTGCCAGCTGCACGGTTGAACACACTTCGACGCCCTCTCTCTGAATCGGAAATGGTAAAAACACAACCAGTTGGGGTCGTCCCGGCGCCTGCCCACCGCTGACCTTGATCCCGATCTAGAACGTCCGTCACCGCCGCGACTCCGGGGACGCGAGCGCACGTTGCTCTCCATCCTCGATAACCTCGCGCTTAACTTGGCTATCTCGGCCAAAATTTCTGAAGACCCCGACGTATTGCATTGCGGGGTAATCTCCGATATGTGTGCCGTTTTCGAGCTCTCCAGCACCTTGTCGGCGATCGTGGCCAGCCTGTTTAGGTCGTTGGTCTCCGTAACGGCCAGGACACCACGAACTGACGCCGGCAGAAGGTTTTGCCATAGCACGCTCAGGGTCTCATCGTTTACCTTCCCTCTTGCCAGATCGCGCATACGCCGTAACAGCTGTGTCGGTTTTTGTTCTCCCAGCTCCATCTCCCCGATGAGTTTTTGAATCTGCCGGTTTTCTGATTCCTCATATACGTGCAACAGTCTGGCTTTTAGGTGATTGTACTTATTTTCCGCAGGTGGCTCTATAAGAATATCCGTAACCTGCTGTATTGCTTCTTTACCCAGTTTAGCCACTACTGCGTTGTATTTTGCCTGGTCGCTCGTCTTCTGTGGTTCGATGATGGCCTCGAATTGTATGAACCATACTTTCGGCTGGTCCATCCAAAATTCCGGGATCCTGGCTGATAGGGAGAGCGCCGCCAAACCTGCGTCTTCCACCTTCACCACTGACGGGGCCGTCTTATCAGTTTCCGCCATGTTTCACCGAACAACGCAACCGAAGTTACAACTTAAAAGTTCGTCGACCCGAGGTGCCTGCCAAAGTGAGTCGTTTACCACCAAATATTACCTACTTATTGCAAAATAACACTTCTCACAAATAATGTTCAACTTGTCTGGGGTCACCACTTTAGGGGATATTATTGTTCGATAAATAACAACACAGGATAAAGTTAAGTCACTGTATATTATCAATTAAACCTATTTAGATTACGTCGGCGGGCACCCGAGACGCTACCGGTAAAACGACTGATTAACCAAACGATACGTCGCCGCGTGTTACACAGAAACGCTGACGCTACATCATCAATAAACATAATCACAGAGCCACATGCAAATGAAGTGAAATGTTTAGTAAAAATTTTGCTGATTGCAAAACTTTTATTAAAACTAAACTAACTAAAACTAAACAAACCTATAATATTCGATATTTTATTAATAAATTTCAAAAACTAATGTCTTTAAAATAATATTGAAGGTCGAATACTGTAACAGTTTTTTGATAAAATAACAGCCATCTTAGCTTCATTTGATTTAATTGCAAGGAAATATTGTTAGCTGTGTAGTGTCGGCTTAGAATAGCACTACCCCCTTTCTGCCGGTGGGTGTACGTAAGAGGCGACTAACGGCATTAGGGCAATTGAGGGATTTTTGGGCGATGCGGTTGGAGACCTATCACCAACAACCTTTATTTTACCATCTTTTCCCCACTCAATTTTCCAAAAGTGGCTGAGGAATTTCTAATTCCTTAGCTCTGGCTACCCCTTCTAGGGATTTATAGCCGTGAGTATATGTATGTATGTATGTGAAATATTGTTTAAAATCATAATATCTCGAAATAATCTTGTAATCAGCATCACTTTTGTAAAACTTTGCATACCGAATTGGCACAATTGGTACAAGTACAAAGTACGTAGTTATGAGAAGAATTACGTAAACACCTAGGAGCCGCTAGGTGAGGTAGAACTTACTGTAGGTTATATAAAAATAATGCTATTAAAAAGGCATTAATACTTCCCTTAGCGCTTCCTGTGCTTAAGTTCAACTGACCTTAGAAACTAACCACATCCACCTGCTAAAACTGTATTGAATATCATCGAAAAGATTCCTAACACTTGATATCATATTTATGACCAAGTCAAGCTAGTTATCCAGCAAATTGATCAAAACTTACGAAGTTTATCTCTTGGGACTAACTTAGTCTAACTAAAGTTGCTGTGGGCATTCCTAAGAGTTTTCATATAATTGAGATAGATTTATTGATGAATATTAACTGAATACTTGGGTGAATTAATAAATATGATGCGATAGATAATTGATATTTTCATGAGATATTTATGGCAATTACTACGGGATGGAATGGTAGGAATAACATATTGTTTAAACGCCGACTTTTTATTGATTGTTTAAACAGCATTTAAAAGCCTTCGTCGCCTCGCTGCCCCTCAAAAATTATCGACAATACATCATTCAACTGGCATTCTTTAGTTTTAACAAAGATTTTGGATAATATATTTTTTTTTAAAATAAAATCATAACTAGGTATAATTTTTTGAACATCAAAACTTAGAACTAAAATAACTACCGCAGCTCCATAAGGCGTTCATATACCCTTATATATAAATATCGTGATATATAAATTACCTTATAATATCCCAATCTTTACACCAAATACTTCACACCAGCTAACCAAACCATAATTCCAGTCGTCCAGACAAATACATCGAGACATCAGAACACGGGCTGCTGATAGTCGCAGTCGCTGAGACCGACGCCGGCCGTTACGACTGCTGGCTGGGCGGGTCTCTGCTCTGCTCTTACAACATCACTGTGGATACGCATCGGTAGGATATATTTGTGTTTTTTACTGTATTGGTAGTAGTTTTAATATTTTAGGAGTACTCTTGTTAAAGCGCTGAATGAAAGTGAAGATAATAACACTAAATACCTTTACAATACTCTTAAAACCTTTGCACACAACGACATTTTATCGCTCTGTCGTAGTGTGCAAAAACTCTTAGCTACAGATGTTGTTCTAAAGCTATTAGCGGCGTACACAAGATATGCAATGAATTACATACATACACACATCTAGACACATACAGACATATACTCTCGGCTAGACATCCCTAGATGGGGTAGCCAGAGATAAGGAATTAGAAATTTCTCAGCCACTTTTGGAAAGTTGAGTAAGGAAAAGATGGTGAAATAAAGGTTGTTGGTGATGGGTCTTCAACCGCATCGCCCAAAAATCCCTTAACAGCCCCAATACCGTAAGTCGCCTCTTACGTACACCCACCGGAAGAAATTGGGTAGTGCTATCCTAAGCCGACACTGCACAGGAAACGTCCATAAATTATAATATATATATAACTTGAAAGGGTTGTTTAAACCCTTCTTAACAATACTCAATATGTTTTTTGTCTAACAAATATAAACAAACAGCGATAATTAGACTTCCAGATTTCACTTAATATAATACTTATCGATAAGGCCCCTAGAAAAACATAAAGTAGAAAAGTATAATTATAACTTGTGATAAACGAAACCAAGATATAATCTAAAATAAAATACACATATACGTAACATCCAAGACTAAAAACTAATATATATCCTCGTTACTATGATGAGGATACAGGATTTTGGACCTAGAATCGAGTCTCCTAACCTGTAGTCAACGAAAGAGCGGATAGATCAATAAAAAACAATTTTCATCAACTACATACATATACATAAAACCATAGTTCTTGTTGAGTACTAATACAAACATTGCCACACTGATGTTATAAAGCTCGAAAGTTCGGGACTGTTTGAGTGAGCTAATCTCATTGCAGTCCGAATTGAAAATCCTATTTGCATTAGATTGACTGTTTATTTAGGAATTTTGGTCAAATTTAACATGTTTTGGAGGATTTGCCTGCATTCAAAGACATATGTAACAATTGGTTGTTTAATAGTTTTTGAAGAAGCACTTACAGATTGAGGTATGGCATTGGCATTTCATTGTTGAAATTATTATTTTGAACATCGTAATCTTACAAAACAATAAAATAATTTTATTACATATGGAGCAAATATTGATATAATTTCAAAACGAATCGATACTATGATGTATTTACCGAAATTTTTGTATATCATGAGGAAATTTGGACGTAAAGTATTCATACCTAATAAAATCTTTATTTTTTAAGGTGTTCGCCTCCCGAGAAGAGCAACGAATATCAAAAAATATACTCCAATTGGTGCCATGAATTTGAAAAGTATAAATCTGCAATGAAAACGTGGGAGCGAAAACATGAAGTAAGTTTAAATTATCACCTTTTCGAAGTCTAAGTAAAAAGATTTTTTTTACAGTTTTTTTAAGTAAAATATTGGTCGTATTATATTAACCATTACCCAACCTAGGTTTAAACGCTATGGATTTAATAATTAATATCTTTTATTTTGTTCCAGCAATGCGCAAGACAAAACGACTCCAATCAAAACACTCATCCAAATGAAATAGTGTGATAGCTTCTGAGTATCGCCTATCTCATGTTTCAGTCTGTGAACAATTACGCAGCAGCAATACCCATTCCATACTTGACCGCCGGACTCAAATACTGGAATATACTCTCGTGAAACTTACAAGGCATTCCTTAGCTCAATAGATATATCTATCCAGAGGTTCATCCAATAGATATATCTGTCCAGAGATTCGCTCAATAGATATATCTGTCCATAGATTAGCTCAACTCGCATAGCAAACAGTGGCGCCCAAAAAATACCGTGAATTAATACCTACTTGAAATACACTTAACCGCAGTTTAACGCTAAAGTTGAAGTGACATAATAAAATGGTGTTTTAGTGAAAGTGATATTTGAACCAGATATTCTACCATGTTTAGTGCTAAACTGCGTTTGAAAGAAGTGAGGAGTGGGTTAGAATATTATTTTTTATTCAACGTTTCGGAACATGAGAGAAGGTGATCATTGGACTAAAGTTTTTTAAGGTTTTTAGGAAGATCAGTATTTTAAACGATTGGTTCGCTTGTTGGATATGTAAAAGGTTTAGAAATTGATATTTCATATTTAAATAAGTACGCTTTGTTTATTATAAAAATGTAGTGAAATTGTTAGATATTGATCCTATTTTGGATTTGTAGTGTATGATATGGTTTTATATTAAAAGAATATCCTAAATTGTTTTGTCAATCTTTTTTTTCAATATACTTGTTGAAATTATAAATGGCTAGTTATAGAAGCAGCCCGATTCTTCGTGATCTATCGATCGGGTACAAACGTTCTAAATATTGAAAGTATAAAGTCCGTATTGTTTGCTCACAGTCGGCTCTTTGTAATCTCTTAGGGTTGTGGGAGGGTTCACCTCATTATTTTCCCCTAATAATGTAAATAGTTAAAAATTTGTTCTGTATTTTATAAAATATGAGTGTAAGTACGTTATGCACGTCCTTAAACGTAAATAAGTATAATTTTAAGCCTGTGATATATAAGGAAATTTGTTCTAAGTATATAATGTTTAATAAATATTGTAAGCCTAAAAATCATCGACAACATTTATTTCACAAACACATATCTTGCTCGACATTGTACCTAACAACAGTCATTCCAAAATCACAACTTATATATGTCTGCTATTAAAAGTGATACTTGAGGCATTAAATTGTAATATTTTTATATCGTCATCTGTAAGTGGGCTTAATAAAAATATATTTTGAATTTAAAAGAAGCCCGCAAGTTTTTAATACTCAAACTCATATCATGGAAATCATATACATTGTAAATATAATCTCAAACTCTCTGCTATACAATCCGTAGTCATTAATAGTTTTGATGTAGTCAACGAAATCCGAAAGAGTTTATATAAATATGACAGTATAAACTTTTCTGTAAACAGCCTTGTCATAAACAGGCGTCTCACTCATTATAATCGACAAAAACTCGTAGTTATCATGTAAAAGCTTAAATCAATTTTGGTTTGCTTTTAGCAGATCTTTCATATCATCCTGTACATAAGTCGTGATAGGATAAAATAAATGATAATTTGTGAGCTTCGTCGTTTATTACTTAGCTAAGTGATGTACTTAAGATTTTAGTGACTTATTCATGATAAAGGATACCCCATCCCGGGGAGGTCTTGCGCAATAATTATTATTTAAACTAATATCTATGGTCTGTACTAATTGAGTAGAGTTGTACATTTCACAATGTTATTATACTGAAATTAAGTCAAACTCAGAATGTAGCTTCTAAGATTTTATATAATAAAACTACTGAAACAATCAAAAGGCATTTTCATTACAACCACTCAAAGTTACTTATTGACAGATACTCCCCTTTCATTAATCATAATCCTGGATATGGAAAAGAAATATCTTGAACCAACCAAAGAAAAGTTCTCAGCAGTAGAGAATCAAAGTTAACAATTACTCAGCCACTCATGGATTGAGGAAAAGATGGCAAAAAAAACATAGTAGGTTATTCGTTTCGGGCTCCAAGACCTGTCAATATAATAAATAGTATTAGACACCTTAAACACCCGAACATATGGCGTAGTGCAGCTCAATTTTCAAACTACAATATTACATATAAACATAACTAGACCGATTGACGTCACTTTTGGGGTTCCATAGGCAAATGGAAATCAACAGACCCATTAGCTTCTTCATGCCACAAAATAAACACATAGATAATGTTTAACCAAGATTAACAGATTTGTTAGTTGCATTTGAGGTCGAAATGTATATCGCTGATCTAGTAAGGGTATTACAGATTAAATTAGAAATCTGTGTAAAACATTGGTTTAACTAAATCAGCATTTACGAATTTCATGCCATAATTATGGAAATATCAATAACACGTCACAATTGCCTACTATTGATCGAACTATGAGAGTATAATAAAAATTAAGTATGCAAAATTATGCGTTTTACAATAGGGGACCCTTTTTTGAATGCCATGCTGTTTTTTATGTCGTAAATACTTGGAACATCACATATTGCACATATCGACGCTAGAAAGGCAGAATGTATTAAGCGCCATTTCATAAAATGTCCACCAGAGCAATTTAAAGTTTATTTTTTTTGAAAAAAAATCATATTTCTGTAACTATGGCAGATATTGCTTTGAAAATGAAAACAGTTATAATTGAAAAGATTTTCCATGTATTCCTGTAAAAATAAGAGTTCTACATCTTCTATTTACAAAAATAAGGGACATAATACGTACGCATCTAAAATCTCGGTCAGGTAAAATTGGCTGAAGCGACATCATATTTTTCGATTATTCCCATGCAAAATAGGTTTAACGACCAATTAGATGTGACCACCAGAGGGGCAAAATGTTTTAATTATTTAACGTTACTTTAAATATTCCATAAGAACGAAATAAACAGACTGTACAGAACAAATGTATCGGAGCAGAATGTCTTATGGCGTGAATTAACTGGCATTTGGACATAATAATTAAATTTTATTAATATATAAATATACTTATTTTTAGTAATGGTTTTATTGCAATATCAATATTATTCTAAAGTAACAATCATATTTTAAGCTTGAATCTTTTTTTGGTCGTATTCCTGATTAGATACATTCTTGTTTTGCCACATTTAAAAACGTTACAGAAATACGACGCATAAACATTATTATTAAGTATAGTTTTCATTTTTCAGTCTTCATTCAGTTTTTCTTGACCATAAGATCGTATAAAATATCAGGTTTTCTTATCAGTACATACATACATATACTCACGGCTATAAATCCCGAGAAAGGGTAGCCAGAGCTAAGGAATTAGAAATTCCTCAGCCACTTTTGGAAAGTTGAGTGGGGAAAAGATGGTGAGATAAAGGTTGTTGGTGATGGGTCTCCAACCGCATCGCCCAAAAATCCCTTAAAAGCCCCAATACCGTTAGTCGCCTCTTGCGTACACCCACCGGAAGAATTCATCAATAAACTTAAGCGGGTACTTATCCCAAAAAAAACCGTCCTGTTACTTAGGGTAAAAAAAACAAATCATATTAAATATAGAAGCATCTAGAAAGCTTCATCATCAACATTATCTTGCAAAGTCTATTTAGCATTGCAAGGTTGTAGGCTAAAGTATTCTTCATTGTATCTCCGTGGGATGGCGAATGTCTTACAAAGCTTCATTAAATCTCCATGTTTTTATTTTGGGTGTTTTGTTTGCTGTGTAGTGTCGGCTTAGAATAGCACTACCCCATTTCTTCCGGTGGGTGTACGTAAGAGGCGACTAACGGTATGGGGTTTTTAAGGAATTTTTGGGCGCCGCGGTTGGAGACCCATCACCAACAACCTTTATCTCACCATCTTTTCCCCACTGAACTTTCCAAACGTGGCTGAGGAATTTCTAATTCCTTAGCTCTGGCTACCCCATCTAGGGATTCATAGACGTGAGTATATGTATGTATGTATGTATGTTTTTGTTTTGGGACAGGGAGTCTGTTATTGTATAAGTTATCTTCAAGGCGTCTGTTTCTACTGATAACTTCTTCTTTTTCTGCAAAAGCAGAGTCGCTCATGCCTTTTTTTATTACAATGCTTGACATGATCTCTCTAAAAGTTAATATTCGGACCTTACTGATTTTACCAGCAAGATTGTTTTTGAAATATTTATCAGCTATAAAGTCTCAAGCCTGGATTTGGGATTCTTTCTCGCCAGCTCAAAAACTGTTGCCCATTTTGTGAAGGCGAAAATACAATCATGTTCTCTACGCTTCTTTCGATTTCAGCATGAACACTGTCTAGAATAGAATAGAATAGAATAACTCTTTATTGTACATCAAACACAAATTTACAAAAGAAATTATCATACAGTTTACAGTGAGGTACAACCGGCGGTCTTATCGCTAAAAGCGATCTCTTCCAGACAACCTTTTGAAGGTCTACAAGTATAGAACTGTCTACAGGTATAGAAGTATGACCCGGAAGCAGAAAATTCATGCCTGCACCGCTGTGTGAACCGCTGCAAAAACAATTTTGTTGCGATTTTGCCCACCGCAAAACTGTCACTATACACAAGTAAATTCTTTACCGTCTGCCGTTCATCAACCATTTTAATATATTTTGTGAGGATAGTCGCAATTTCATTACCACCTCGTTTCTTAACAATATACTTCTTGTGTTTGGCTTTTGTATATGGTCAGATTATAACCTGAATATTTGCGAGAGCAAGTAAGAAACTTTTAGACATTTTGTTATAAGTACGATGCTTTGGGCCTGTAAATGATGATCATTTGTAATAATTGATAGGTACCGAATAATTATAATACCAACGAAGAAATCAAGTTCTGTACCTACGTAATCACACTGCGCAGACGGCGCCAAGTGGCACACCAACACCCGCCCTCTCCCGATGAAGCCCCGCGGGTGGCTGAAGCGACAGTTTTTCAACCACTCCTATTTATAATATTAGCGTTTTTGAGCAATAAAGCTTACTTAATAGCAGTCTAACGACCATATTCTGGTTCGTTAAGGTTCTTTTGAATTGTTTTATGTCGCAAATATAAATTATTTACAGATCACAAAAATAGCTTAAGTGCCAATTGTACCATAAGACTGATTCAAGTAAACTTGTATTAACAGCCAAAAAAGTGAAGAAAGCCGAACGGCAAAATAGTTTATGTGCCAGTGAGCTTAAAATACAAACAAGTAAAACGTATTAACTCACAAAATGTGCTTAATGAAAGAAAGTCATTTTGGTTTATATCAATTATTGTTTATAACACAAGCAGGTAAAAATGCTTAACTGAGTAAAGATTGAAAATCAACATTTGATAAAAATGAATTAACGCAAAGTCTTTAACTATTTCAGGAAGGGTAAATTGTTTTATATTCCTTTCTTAACATAATGTATGTTTGAACTTACAAACCATATAAAAGGGTGGTTGTTAATACAAAAAAAAGTATCATTATTTCCAAAATCACCGACGTATTAAGCGCCAAAAAAGTGTTCAGATCAAAACGAGACCCACACCATTCGAAAGAGAAAAATCAGGCGATTCTAACGATGTATATAACTCAATTTCACCAAAAGTGGCGCTTAATACATTCTTCCTTTCTAGCGTCGATATGCAATAAAAATACAAATCAATATTTCATACTTATCAACACTTTGCATATTGATCACGTATTTCGCACACCTGTATATAATCCCTTCGTCAGTCGAACAAATCATCGGTTGTCATAATACGTACGTATTAAATGGCATATGCAACTTCCACAACTATTATATGTATATTTGTATGATACATGTTTAAAACAGGAAACTGCTGTAAACTGTCGATTCATCAAGTCACATGTTATGTTGACATTTTCGTCATAACAGCTAGGGCGGCTTGCCCCTCAGGCCGTCTAAGAGGGGTGCAGGGGACCATAAAAAATGAGGGCCCGTAATTATATAGTGCCACTAAACTAATTTCACGATACATTGCCAACGAAATCTGTGCTTGGCACCGCCTTGCCTGCCGACGAAATGTGATTTTTCTTTCATAACAAAACGCCTGATTACTATTGTTATGTTATTTTCAAATAAATAGACTCGATAGTTCTCAGTGCGCTTGATATTATTGCCTACAGGCACAGTACACAAAGTTAATGGTGGGTTTAAGGCTTATTACAGGATGATAATTGAAATAAGATTGTTTTTTTTGCAATTAAGAAAATATCATGAACGAATATACACGTAATTAATAATTTAAGGTATGTCCGATACAAAAAGTTCACTCGCTTCTCAATTGTCCAAGTTACCATGGAATAAACCATCTTTAGCTTTAAACTTAAGAGGCTGGGTGAACTATTTTTAAACAAACTTTTAATAGGGCTTTGGAAAAAGGCGCAATAGTACTTCAAAATAACACAATTATACAAAATTACGTCGCATCACAAACGAAATACTACAACCACAAGTAGTCAGCTAAGTAAAAGGGATAACACAAATTATAATTTGTGTTTCCGATATGTGCGGCTACAACTCTGATGGAACTAATTATTCCTATCCCAAACTGTCGGAATATTATTAATCGACGTTCCTGTTAAGGGTTTACAAGCTAGAGAAACCACAGAACGTACCAGAAGACGCTTCAGTGGGAAGAGGTCAAGCGTGTAATCCTTTATTACACGAAGAGATCAGGCCCCACAAAGCAGGGCTGCCCCACTCTTCGTAAGCGCATTAGCCGAATTAACAATTAGTCATGCCTACGTCTGCCAACAAAATTTACACTAATTTACATAACAATAAAGCCCTTTCAGACCTCTCCATGTGTGGGTACGGAGGATTTTTAAAATTAATTGAATCGCGAAACCGTGGAAAATTCATGTTTTGCCGCACCCTTGAAATTGGATTATTTTCTGGTTTGTATATTTTGTTTCTAGATTTGGTAACACCTCTTTATAATTTATTAGTGGACCGCCCCAGATTCGCACGGGTAGCGGTGTTTTTCAAATATCTAAGATTTTTCCAGTCACTGCTCTCCCCTCGTGAAATTAAGCGCGATGACATATAGCCTATGTTACTTCTAAAGGATATAATTGATTAAAGAATTTTGCACCTACTGTTTTTACTTAAATGTATTATGTTGCTTATGACGATCACCACAAAAAGCGCTTTAATTAAAAATAAAAAGACTCGATCTCTGGCTTTCCCTTTTTGGTATTTCGACTCGCGAGTGGAATAATGTACCTATGTCATAATAGGAATGCTAAATGGAGGTGTGTATATCAAATATTCAAACCTTTGAAACCTAAAAACATACACACATATACTCACGGCTTTAAATCCCAAAAAGTGGTAGCCAGAAGTTCAGAGCTCGAAACTCCTCAGCCACATTTACAAGTAGATAGGGGACAAGATGGTAGAAATAAATTATGGTTGGTGGTCTCCAACCACATCACAAAAAACCACTTAAAAAAAACCGTACCCTAAGTCGCCTGTTACGGCACCCATAGAAAGAAGAAAGGGGTAGTGACGTTCTAAGCCGGCACTACACTTGCTTGCTGTGTAGTGTCGGCTTAGAATAGCACTATCCCATTTCTATCCGTGGGTGTACGTAAGAGGCGACTAAGGATATTGGGGCTTTTTAATAGATTTTTGGGCGATGCAGTTGGAGACCCATCACCAACAACCTTTATATTACCAGCTTTTCCCACTATGTACCAGTATGTGCGTGTGTG
Source organism: Bedellia somnulentella (assembly GCA_963576735.1). NCBI lineage: Eukaryota > Metazoa > Arthropoda > Insecta > Lepidoptera > Bedelliidae > Bedellia > Bedellia somnulentella. The sequence continues at coordinate 7,864,869 of OY755188.1, forward strand.
TGTGTGTGTGTGTACACAGCAATATATATTTTTTAAATTTAAATAGGGTATTGCGTTGATTAGTGTTGATTAAGGCATAAACGTAGAATAAGACAGAGGTTACCACATCACTGGACATGCTTATCGACCCATCAGTAACGGGATCTAGCTATGAAGATAAGTTAGATCAAAGGACTAGTAACAAATCATTCGATACAGTTCTCATTTGTAAGTTATTTAATGGTCTAATAGAGAGGATGGATGATAGAAAATTGGTAAAAGGGATCTATAGAGCTAGTGCGGATGGTAATGTTAGTAGGAGACGACCACGGAGAACACACTTGGACCAAACTGAGAGTGTGCTCAAAAAGGCAGGTGTCCACAGTATGAAGAATAAAATAAAAGTGCATGTATGAAAAGATTGATAGATGTAAACGAAGCTAGGGAGGTTTGTCAGGATCGTACGAAGTAGCGATCGATAGTCTCTGCCTAACCCAATGGGAACTAATGTCGTGAGTATATGTATGTATGTTAATGGTCCTGTGTACTTTTTACATACATACACACATATACTCACGGCTATAAATCCCTTAACGGGGTAGCCAGAGCTTTGGTATGAGAAATTCCTCAGCCGCTTTTGGAAGTTGTTTTATAAGTGATTGTTGGGCAAAGTGACTAGTATCCTATTACCAACCATACTTTTATTTTACTATCTTTTCCTTACTTGACTTCCAACAGTAGCTAAATAATTTTTAATCATGAGTACAGCAATAGTCGCCTCTTACGAAATCAGCGGGGGAAAATGGGGTAAGTGATATTTTAAGCCAGTTGTATCTATTATATTAAGAATGTCAAGTCAGAAGTACCTATTTATTGACATACTAGACTCTTCGAAGAAATAAGCAGTGGTAAGTTGCACCTTTCTAAGCACAATACAATCTCTCTTCCCGTCAAAAAAAAGAACCCATACAATAATATAAAGTTAATGTTTATGACTGAATCTCGCATACACTAGTTTTTATATTTAGGGTCAATTTTGATATTTAAAGGCACTCAACCATCTATATCAAGTTGATTGAATAGAGCCAACCAAACCAAACAGAGTACAACATCCAAATCCAAATGAAATTCGAATCCTAATTGCAAATTCATTGAGATAAACTTGATGGGACACCGGAAATGGGACGAAGGGTGTCCGAACCAGTATCGCACGATTCAAATGGGCGCCGATAAAAGCGCGAACTAAATCGCGAAGTAAGCAAGAACAATGTCCGACTTAAATTATAGCATTGTGCTCGAACAACAGGGCGGAAAGCGACGCATCCGCGAAGAATGGAGTCATTTGCTTCTAACAACATTAATGTACGCCTGACCCTCCGACACTTTTTGTTTGTTAATCTACAGAAAAGGGCGTAACTCATTTTGTCAACTCGTAATTTTATTTGACTGTAACCCTAACCAGCGCTTGTCACAACGCCGAGCTGCCTCCGACAACTCCATGAGAGAGGACTCGGCATAATTCGATTACATTTTATTGTTTATGCACAGATTGCTTTAATAGGACTACTCAGTGTTTTATAAAACAATTTACGTCCAACGTGAAACACTCGAACGATAGATAAAAGTTTTACCTTCAATATTTCAGCACAATTCGCAATAAATTTTGGAGTTCCGCTAACAATATCTCAATACAGGGTCGTAATTCAAAAGTTAAGCATCCCCCGCAATAAGCTGGCCGCTGCCTCCCGGCGAAGGTGACGGGGCCGCGTTCAGAAATGCTTAAAATGCAATTTTACAAGAGAACTTTATTTATGGAGCCCCAAAAAATGTAAAATACAAGGTTTTATTGCAAGGCTTTATAAAATAAGAAGAACAAATATTGCCCTGTTATCCCAAGACGATTTTATAACGACAAGGGGTGTTGGCATATTCGATATTTATTCTAAAATAGGTGCAGTGCGGAGTTCGGATGGGGCGCCTTGTTAGCTGCCGCGGAGCTACGTGAGGCCGTGTTGACTTTGCATGTTTGAACTCGCAGGTAATCATAGTTTAACATATGAAAATGAACTTTTTGTGTCAGAATTTATTTGCTGATATAACAAGATATACTTTCTGTACCCGAGAGTTAAATAATTAAAACTATTTCTCTAATACATTAAAACCCGTCTTTTTTAGTTTAAGTAAGAGACGAGCACTTTTGCTTCAAATACGCGTACGCATACATAAAGTATTAAGTCAATAATTATTTTTATTATATATAGTGAGATTTATGAGCAATGTAGTCTGAAAGATAACGTTTTGTGCGAGATAGAAAGTTTGTGGCGAAAAAGATTTATCGAGCCAATGTGGATGGTGTGATTGTGAAGCCAAGAAGATAGCCACGCAAGACAATTGAAGACCAGAGAGAAAAAATTCTTAAAACGATGGAAGACCGACGTTGCATAAAAAGTATGATGTGTATGAGAAGAATGATTAATGTGGAATCAAGAATGGTTTTTCTGGATCGCCCAATGTTGCGTTTGATGGATTCTGCCTGTTTTTGTCAATAGCTGTTAATTTTGTGATTAAAGTAAGCAAGTACCTACTAATTAAATAAATGAAAACTGACTAATTTTGCAAAGTAAAATATATTAAAAATCACATTAATAAAAGTTAATGCTTGCTATTTTTATACAATCTAGATGCAACCAACATACTTATGATAAGATATCTAGTCAAATGACGCTCGAAAACATTAAGTCTCCTTTTAAAACCGACAATAAAAACGACATACCAGTAATAAATTTCAATGACACAGCACCGTCTAAACACCTTCATCATCTCACCCTAGCAGGTGTAAAAAATTGGTAGCATCAAAATGTAAAATTATATAATAAGCTTGATTACATCCCGCAGAGATTGCATCTTCTCTTCATCTATTATTAGAGGCAAACTGGCTCGGGGACATTTTTATTGCCCCCAAGCTCTAGATTAGTTTTGTTCTGTGAATTTGATGCATTTGAAATGAGCTCGATTATTCAACACCCTGCCCTGCACAACTTGCTTAGTATTATTGCATGAATATGAAATGATGCTGCACGATAACATTGTTTCACTCACTTACACGGTGCGTCGACTTTCACAAGTTTTGTATCTTAAGTCAGGACCCTCTAAAGTACGGGATGTTTGGAATTAATAATTTTACCCACAGTTGACTCGTATGGGCTTATTTTGGTGTCATTCAATACACTTACGATATTTTAAAATATTAGGAACGGGTAAATTGAAGCACATACAATCTTTTATTTCTAATCGCTAAAAATATTTAAAACCTATAGGGACTATTTATATTAACTAACTTATGGGGATATATTATTGTCTCTTGTAATCGGATATTTTATTACCCGTATTATTTCACTATTGTCACACACTATCGTGTAAACACTTGTGTAGTCCTCAGAAATATTTATACAATGTGACCTGATAGACTGTTAGAAATATTTTAATTAATAAATGTAAATGAGCACGAAGACCAAGGCGTAGTACGTATAATCTAATTATCAAGCTAAATCCGATATGAAAGTCATTTACTGTATTTTTTACAATACAGCTCAATGCTTGTTCTACTTGCTGAATATCAAAAACAGAATAATCAATCATTAATGTCAAAACGTTTACTAGAAGTCTCACTCAGACGTCCCATCCAATAACATTACCAATCCCTCAGAGTTCCTTAACGAACGAATTCTAGAAACCCGACAGACATTCTGTGTCGAATTCGTTGACAAAAGAGAAAATATGAACATGTGCAAAAAATATCCGTCGTATGCATTTGGGAGTTTCGCGTGACACAAAATTTAATACGGGGGGAGGTCTTGTATTAAACCTTGGGGACCCATCACTTTTAATATCTGCCGGTCCTCCTATAGGACGTTTAAATTATTTACCAAATGGAAAGGTAATGACCGAAGGAGAATGCGAATTGGAGTATGCAAATTTTATAAAGCTTGTATTGTTGGTTATAAAATGTGGTACCCTATAACTACATTAAAAAGTCACGAAGCGCCCTGCAATGGTGTGGCGCTACTGTAGCCGTGTTTGGCAGGAAAATGAAAAATGTTGTGTGATTCCTAATATACCCGTTTGGACGCTTTGGAAAACAAAAAGGATTCGTCGCCTTTTGGAAGTACAAAATGTTACAAATATTATAATTATACGTATCAAGTGAATGGAGACAGGTAGGATATACCATAGTTGATGAATAGCGGCATGTTTTGTTTTCTGTTACTATTACTTATTTTATTGTTGTGCCCTTAGGTAAAAGTAAAAAAAAAAAATTTGAAAAACAACTTTATTCAGTCCCTCATATGATACAACATGTAAATACAACAATCGCACAAATTACACACAATGAGAACCAAAAAGGCGCCGACTCAGTATATGTACACTAGAGTTTTAGCTTTGATGCACGCTGATTTTCAGTCGGGACCCTTGAAAAATATATAAAATAAGATAAAACCTAAACTAAAAAACAAAACATTTAACCATTGAAACACAGATCGAAAACTAATAATAAAAATAAAACTAATAAAGAACACGACATGTTAACTTTATGACATCTTTCTAATCCTTCACCGACCTGAGGCAATGAATATATTATCTCTTTCATTCTTTTCTATCTTATAAATCATTTTGTTGTTTTGTATACGCTTATTTAGTTAGAGAACATTTATTCAAAGTCTTTATTTAGAGTTTTCAATAAGTTCGTATCAGTGTAATTAGAATGTCTTACATGATTATATTATATGATATTATTTTTGAAAACAAAACACTCAAAACACAAACACAAACAAACACTCACTCACCAAAATCAATATTCATGAAGTAAAAAAACCATAAACATCACAAAACCTTAACAGTAATAGGTCAGTTATGAAGCGGCACCACCACAAATCGAAAGCCAACCGAAATCTAAATCGCTTAGAAAAAACGAAATTGAATTCCGTGTGAATGAAATAGTATTGTGAAACAATCAGAATTTTATGTTGCGTGGAGAGCGCAGTGATATATTGTGAAAAATCACGATTAATACATGCACGTGTCTGAGTTTAGGGGCCGAAGGGCGAGGTTACGGGCCATGGAGCGTTATGCTTGGAGACACCGTGTCTGCGGTGAACTACAGTACCGGAGCTCTGAAGAGCTCCACTGTACTTGCTTCCTAAGTAGTAACAAATTTGTCTCGAAACTTACGAATGACCTGATGGGCAACATAAATTCCGCTTAAAGGATTGTTTTGTCTGATAAATTTATGGGTTAGATGCAGGAAGTTGTTCGTCGTTGATATAGCGAATTATAATGATTGCGATTAATTGCTTATGGTGTACAAAATATGTATATTATATTTTATTGCATATATAAACAGAAATAATATACGAGTATTTTTAGGAGTCTTATTTTTAGGTATAAAATTTGGTCACAAATTAAAAAATAACATACGTATAAACAACATATGTAAACTAATTAATTTAAGCAAACCTTAAATATTATGATTTTAATTTGGTAATTTCTTTGAATTTAAGTTTAATCATTGGTTTTAGGTAATCTCTATTTATGATTGACTGAGACGCACTCATGAAATTACATAGGTACACTTCTATTACTTGAATAACTTAGTTCAAAGGTAAGTTAAAACATACTATATCAAACAGTTTACAAAGTTTAATATCGCAATATAATGGAATGTGATGCATCATAAAATATTTTAAAAATCTTTTTTTTACTCTTGAATATGTAAAAATTGTTGTGATGACCGATGCAAATACTTATTAGTTTTTATTTGTATTGTGTTGTATCATATGTTCCTTGCGCCATAAATGATTCAAAAGTTGTTTTTGCAATGCAATGAAACGTAATCGCAAACATGAAAAATAAACATACCGTGATAGCCCAGTGGGTAGAACACTCGGTTATCGTGCAAACGACTAGTGTTCAAATCCTGGGTCGGGCCTACACCAATTTGTCTTTTCTAAGGACATATGTGTGGTTAATTTATCATGGTTGTTAACGGTGAGGGAAAACATCGTGAGGAAACCCACATGGCTGAGTTTTACTTAGTCATGTGACAGTGTATTCGTACAAAACGGCGATAGGCCTGCCCCCTATCACGTGAGTACTCTGTCCATGCAAAACGTGGGTACTCTGAACACCAGGTGACAAAATCACGTGATGTTCAGAAGTATTAGTACCTCTGCCAACCCCTTCGGGGATATTCGGCGTGAACGTTTATGTTATGTTATGTTATTATGAAAAATAAACACCTTTGTTAATCTACATAACAACATTTCTTACTGTGGAGTCCTTAATTACGTTTAATTATTAATTAAACAACAATATTCCCCAACAAAATCAAAAGCTACATCCTCAAAAGTATTAATATTACAACGAATGAAATAAACAGACCGCAATGTTTATTAACGTGTACGCTTAGTTGAAATTGTGTCATTTAAGCTGAGAGCAAAAAATAATGTTAAATAAGGGAATAGCGTGTCGTGTCGCTGCCTTCTTTTATAGCTTATTCAAATGAAGCTTCCCTTTCCATATGTCAAGACATAAAAAGAAATTCTCCATAAATACTTGGAAGTAACGTAACATAATAACGTCGCTCTGTAAAATTCAAAGGTGGAGTTTATTTTAGTTTCGATACAAATAGTTACAGGAATTCTAAAAAATATCTATTTTGATACTGAAATTCAAACTGCTAGCTCGAGATCATGGTCCTCGGAACAGCAATAAAGGGCCCTGATAAATTTATGCTATTTTGTACCCGTTGCAAACATTTAGAATAAGTCAGATCATTTCGGGATTGTAGAAAATTTTATTTGACGATTAAGTAGAAGTTGTTGAGGGAGCATAAACACTCGTGCTAAGCATAGGTTTGCAAAAAAATACTTAAATCTTCGAGTTGACTTGAGTAGAAGATATTTAATACTGAATCGTGGGCTACCCACACTTAATATCGCTGTAAATTAAAAAGTTAAGATCCTCCCATCAGGAAATTCTCAAAAAGTCTGTTCTATGGCGAAAATTATGTGGCGCGTTTTATCCTATCATACAAAATGAATGTCTGCGAAAAATGGTTACAAAAATCTATGTATAAATATCACTATCACCTCTTTTCCATCATAGTTATTATACAATCAGCACTCAATTTCAAATTAAATCAATAAAAATCAATCCTCATTGTTTCAACTCCGTGATTAATAACATGTCAAACATTTCGTCCAAACCAGGGGTCTCGAAAGGGGTATTTAGAGGGAGTCTGCAGATAAATTAAGTTGGTAGGATGCCGGAGGATGCGCAATGAGCGGATCCGAGGGGGATCATAGACCGTGACCCGCCACACCAGATGATCACAGACTTTATTAGCTACCTCAGTTTAGATGGTACCTTTGATTCTAATGTTACGGCTTTTCGATTATACAATATACATATGGTCGTGTAGATTTAGAGTTTTCTGAATTTAATGTATGTAAGTGTTTTTAATTTGACTGTGTAGCACTACCCTGTTTCTTCCCGTGGGTGTACGTAAGAGGTGACTAAGGGTATTAGAGCTTTTAAAGGATTTTTGGGCAATGCGTTTGGAGACCCATCACCAACGACCTTCATTTTACAATCTTTTACCCATTTAACTTCCATAAGTGGAAAAGGAATTTCAAATGCCTTAGCTCTGCATACCCCTTCTAGGCATTTATATTATATAGGTATGTATGTGTTTTTGGTTGAAGATATGAGCTATCCAATATCTCATGTTTAGACAAAGATTGTGAATTGCCCTATCAATAGCACTTCAGAAAAACAGATTCGTTTACTTGCTTTGAAATATGCGAAGTGGCGTGAATACCTGGTAGTAATGATAAAAAACATCGCCAAAATTTCCAAAGTATTGTGTACACAATAACGGCATATCAATTTTTCATTTTTTTATTCTATACATATGTAACCTTTTAGTGTCCTTTCCCCACTCAACTAACAAAACCGGCTGAGGAATTTCCAGTTCTTAATATCTGCCTACCTCTTTTTCAGAGTTGTAACCGTGAGCAAATCTATGAAATTATGTAAATTATAATGACAGTGTTCGATCATATGACAGTAGCAAATTTTAGTTCTAAGCAAGTCGTAGCACTCAAATTGTCTGCTAAAGATTTGAGATATGTGCACAAACCAGACACAAGGTTATGTTATGTTAAGCCTCGTAGAGAGGTTTACATAGGTAGAGTAGTCACACTCCACTAGTGCCCAACGTACTATGAACGCTGATGCGTCTGAATTATAACAGATCTATATGCATATATTACGTGTTATGTGCACTTCGGATTCTGGCACTAGACTCAGCTAATAATGTTATTTTGGTTACAGGTTTGGAATGTTATGAGATGGATAACTGCAATAATTAAACAAGTACTGAATATGCTGTGTAGTGTCGGCTTAGAATAGCACTATCCCATTTCTGCCTGTGGGTGATCGTGATCGCGACTAATGGTTTTGGGCCCTTTTAAGTGATTTTTGGGCGATGCCGTTGGAAACCCATCACCAAGAATCTTAATTTTGCATTTTTTTCCCTACTAAACTTCCAAGACTGGCTGAGGAATTTTTACTCTGAAGCTCTGACTATCCCTTTTAGGAATTTACAGCCGTGAGTATATGTACTAAATAAGTCTACTTATTTGCACCTGCTGCTTTCACATTGTTGATGCGTTTGGTGAACACTACCTTTTTTAACACTTTTATTCAATTCAATTCCTAAGAATATGTATGTAAGTATTTATGTTAAGTATGGTTTGTCAGGATTAGAAGTGCGTGTGCTAACTGTGTCTACCTCACCCCAATGGGAATTTAAGGGTTGAGTAAATGTAAGTCAGTTAACAGTTCATTCTCTAACTCTGTGTATGTTCATCTATTCAAAGTGAAATAGGTAATTTGGGGTGACTTATATGAAACGGAAATTCAAGTCCTTCTTAAGTACGGTCACTACGTTGTATGAAGTTTAAATGAGAAATGTTTCTTAAGAGATTGATAAGTATTTGTAATCTTTGCTTTAATACACATATCCATTGGCACTTATTTGGTAGTATTTTAAATAAGCCATCCTCAGACATAATTCACGTATAAAAAAAATCCAAACTAGAACCCAAAATTTAAATTGTTTTGTAGCTATAAGTAGTCTAAATAAATCAAAGGATCGAAGCCGTGTAGTCCGTCTAAGAATTTCACTACCCCTTTATACCCCGGGTGTCGTATGAGGCGACTAGGGGTGTGGGGCTTTTTAAGTTGCTTTTGGGTGATGCAGTTGGAAACACATCACCAACAATACTTTATTTCTACCATATTGTCCCTTATCAACTTCCAAATGTGGCTGAATACTTTCTAGATCTAAAGCTCTGGCTACCCCTTTTTGGGATTTATTGCCGTGAGTATATGTATGGATGTATATAAATAAACAATAATGTCTCCCTAACGATAAAAAAATTCGGAGTTATCAGCAGCGTTCGAAACAATGTTATTTCAGAAACTAAACTCTACACCCTACACTCTACGCAAAAAAAAGGAGGATTCCCTTTTGGGAAAACTCCAGAATTTTAAGTTTCTTTATCAAGTTTGAGGGTTAAGAGGAGGGTGCTTTAATGGGTTTTTAGTCAAGTCACATTAATCTTCTATACTTATAATAAATCTGTAGAGAGGTCAATTCTGTACATGAAATATAATTGCGAAATAACTATCAGGGGGTGATTAGTGATCGATACTGATGCCAAAAATGCAATCAGTAAAATTTTTGTCTGTCTGTCTGTCTGTCTGTCTGTCTGTCTGTCTGTCTGTCTGTCTGTCTGTCTGTCGGTTTGTATGTGTCTTATGGAAACAAAAACTACGCGACGGATTTAAACGAAACTTGGCACAATTATTCTTCATACTCCTGGACAGGTATTTGTATACTTTCCAGCATAGTAGTAAAGGGGAATTTTGGGAAATTTTGGGAAATCGGGAGAAGTTACTCCATTTTTTAAGCTTCCGTCGTGTGTGCAGCCTTAATGGTTAAAGTTACATAGATATCATGTATGACAGAAATATTCTACATACAATTGTCTAAAAAATATCCCTCAACAGCATATGTCTATCTTTCATAGTTGACCCACGATATCACGTGTAACTCCTGATAGCTTAGCAGTTCGGAGCATTCTGATTATATTTGTTCACTTTTACGTTTAAAATACTCTCACGCATTCCTAATTCAAAAAAGCTGACATTATAACCTATTCAATGAAGAAAGAATCATAGAAATCGGTATAGAAACACCAAAGTTATACATGAAATAAACCAGCGCGCTGTCGCACTTCAATACTTAATCATGTTGTAAGGATTATTTTTGTGTAACGGTGCCGCGCTCGAACGAGTCGCGGCGTCTTGGGTATAAAAGGAGGGAGGTCCGCGGCCAGCTTCATTGCCGCAGGGCCAGCAGCACCGAACCGGTGGGGTTTTAGTCGGTAAAAGTCCGACATACCCCCGTCGCTCTCTCGAGCGACGGGGGATCCATGAGGATTTCCCCACCGGTAAACAAAAAAAAAAAAAAAAAAAGCCAGCTTCATTTGATATTGGGCAGTTGGTGCGTTCGGAGCGTTCGACCTTATTGACATACAATAATTTGATATCGAGAGACCGTGCTTATCAGCGCGACTCTTAGTCTATAAATAGTTTATTTGAATTTACTTTGTTGTTATTTTGTAAAATAACTTAGTTGTTTTGGTAGTGTTTACATATTCGTTCAAATTAAAAGTTATTAAGCGTAGGACATTTATAAATTAAATTACATTAGTTATAAGTATTAATTTTTAAGTGAAGTTGGTATAGGTAGATATTATTGCAAAGGCGTTTCAGCTTTATTTTCATTTCTTTTTTGTTGTTAGTTGTATAAATTTTTGGTTATAATTCTATAAGAAATTTTTAGTTTAAATAGTCACTTTGATTTTAAGTGTAAGGTAGCTAAAGTTAGGATCACGTATTAGTTGTTTGGTTAGTGTTTAAATAATCGTTCAAATTACAAATTATTAAGCATAGGTACATTAAAGTAGTCATAGGTATTTATTTTTGAGTGAATTAGGTATAGGTAGATAGTATTGCACAGAAGTTTCAGCTTTATTTTCATTTCTTTTTTGTTGTAAGTTGTCTATATTTCTGGATATAATTCTTTTAGAATATTTTAGTTTATGTAATCATTAAGATTTTAAGTGTCTGGTAGCTAAAGTTAGGATCTCATACGTAGATTATTTTGTTAGGTAAGCCTTTCGTTACCGTAGTAGTACCGTACTTTTATTACACAATGGCACCTAAAAAACCATTATCTTTTTCTCGAACTTCGAGTAAAGCTAAGAGAATGAGAATTACGCGATCTCAAGAAACGGCAGAGGAAAGAGCAAATCGGTTAAGCTCTATGAGAGTTAGAGCCTCAACCTCTCGAGCCAGTGAAAACTCTCCAGAGAGAGAGATGCGATTAGCAGCCATAAGAGCAAGGCGAGCTACATCACGGACGTCTCAAAGCTCTTCTCAACGAGAGCTAAGGCGTACCATTGACCGAGAACAACATGCGCTATCCCGAGAACTTGAATCTGTTGCACAACGAGAATTACGTCTCACAGCTGACCGCGAACGGCATACATTATCTCGCGAGTCCGAAACCTACAATGAGAGGGAATTACGTCTCACAGCTGACCGCGAACGGCATACATTATCTCGCGAGTCCGAAACCCACACTGGGAGGAAATTACGCCTCACAGCTGACCGCGAACGGCATACATTATCTCGCGAGTCCGAAACCCACACTGGGAGGGAATTACGCCTCACAGCTGACCGCGATCGGCATATATTATCTCGCGAGTCCGAAACCTACAATGAGAGGGAATTACGTCTCACAGCTGACCGCGAACGGCATACATTTTCTCGCGAGTCCGAAACCTATACTGAGAGGGAATTACGCCTCACAGCTGACCGCGAACGGCATACATTATCTCGCGAGTCCGAAACCCACACTGGGAGGGAATTACGCCTCACAGCTGACCGCGAACGGCATACATTTTCTCGCGAGTCCGAAACCTATACTGAGAGGGAATTACGCCTCACAGCTGACCGCGAACGGCATACATTATCTCGCGAGTCCGAAACCCACACTGGGAGGGAATTACGCCTCACAGCTGACCGCGAACGGCATACATTATCTCGCGAGTCTGAAACTTACTCAGAGCGGGAATTACGGCTTACAGCTGATCGCGATCGGCATATATTATCTCGCGAGTCCGAAACCTACACTGAGAGGGAATTACGCCTCACAGCTGACCGCGAACGGCATACATTATCTCGCGAGTCCGAAACCTACAATGAGAGGGAATTACGTCTCACAGCTGACCGCGAACGGCATACATTATCTCGCGAGTCCGAAACCTACACTGAGAGGGAATTACGCCTCACAGCTGACCGCGAACGGCATACATTATCTCGCGAGTCTGAAACTTACTCAGAGCGGGAATTACGGCTTACAGCTGATCGCGAACGTCATATTTTATCTCGGGAATCTGAAACTATTAGTCAATATGAATACCGTTTGACAAACGATAGGATGCAACACAATATTATTCGATCTCTTGAAGACGAACAGGAGCATGAACAACGACTAGAGTTGGGGCGCGATTATTACAATTCTTTGAGACAAGAACGATTAATAACTTTGTCGAATGAAAGATTAAGAATTGAAAATATTCGTTCTCTTGAAACAGACGAACAGCGAGAGGCCCGTCTTACTGCAGACAGATTTCGACATAGTCTTAACGACTTAGATGTACACATAGAAGATCAGGGTACCTATTCGGTGGCGTGGACCGACAAATATAAAAGTGGGTTTGCTTATAACCTCTCAATTGATTACAGATCATCTTCTGCAATAGGCGATATGGACGTAGTATGTTCTTTTTGTAATGCTTTAAAGTGGAGGAAGGAGTCTGCTGGTTTCTGTTGTTCTGGAGGTAAAATAAATTTGCCTTCGTTCGAAGACCCACCGGAGCCTTTGAAATCACTTCTTTTAGGGGAACATGTGCAATCTAAACAATTCTTAGACCATATTCGCACGTATAATAGTGCATTTCAAATGACATCCTTTGGTGCACAACAAATCACAGAAGGTCCTTTCATGCCTACTTTTAAGATACAAGGTCAGGTTTACCATTTGATAGGGTCCCTTTTGCCTGAAGACCAACCTAAATTTCTTCAAATATATTTTATATCCGACTACAATGAACAGTCAAATACAAGAAATGAATATTTCCCGAATTTAAACACTGAACTCATTTCAGAACTCCAGAACATGTTGCATCAGGTTAATTCTTATGTATGCAGTTTTAAATCGGCATTAGAAGCTCTTCCTCAAGATGGTGATAACAATTATAAAATTGTTATAAATGCCGATAGGCGTCCAACTCTGGAACACCCTGGGCGTTATAACATTCCATCCACGAATGAAGTTGCGGTAGTATTGGTCGACCAAGAATGTGATAGGCGTGATATCGTTATCCGTTCCAGAGACAATCGTTTGCAACGTATTTTCGAAACCCACAGGGCTTACGACAGTTTGCAATATCCTTTGATATACTTTCGAGGGGAAGATGGTTATAATTTTGCTGTATACCAAACTGATCCGCATACAGGTGCAATTAATTATAATAAAAAGGTGTCATGTCTTCAATTTTATTGTTACCACTTGCAAGTGAGACGGCATAGATTTGTATACTTTCAACGTTTTCGTGGCTTATTTAATCAGTATATTGTTGATATGTACGCAAAAATTGAAACCGAGAGATTAATTTATATACGATCTAATCAAAGGCAACTGCGCGCCGAAGAATACGTGCACCTTCGCGACGCCATGCAGCAAGATAATGATACTGTGAATATGGGCCGCTTAGTTATTTTACCCTCTTCTTTTACTGGTGGGCCACGCTACATGCACGAACGTACTCAAGACGCTTTTTGTTACGTAAGAAAATATGGACGTCCCGACTTATTTATTACTGTTACTACCAATCCCAAGTGGGATGAAATCACTCGGGAGCTTATTGAGGGTCAAGCACCGCATGACCGCCATGATATTATCGCAAGAGTTTTTCATTTAAAATTAAAATCAATGATTGTTCTACTTACCAAAGATATAATTTTTGGGGAAGTATTGTGTTATATGTATAGTGTTGAGTGGCAAAAACGCGGCTTACCTCACGCACATATCTTGCTTTGGTTAAAAGATAAGGTTCGACCGAATGATGTAGACAGCTCAATCAGTGCTGAAATTCCAGATCCGATTGTAGATCCCCTGTTATATGACATTATTAAAACTCATATGATACATGGTCCATGCGGTGCATTTAACAGAAATGCTCCCTGCATGCAGGACGGTCGTTGCACTAAAAGATATCCAAAATCAATAGTGGATGAAACTGTAACAGGTCATGATGGATATCCATTATATCGTCGGCGTTCAAGAGACAATGGTGGGTTCACTGTTGAAAAGCGAGTGTCTGGACAACAGGTTACTTTAGATAATAGGTGGGTCGTTCCGTATTCGCCTGTATTGTCTAGAGCATTTCAAGCTCACATAAATGTAGAAATGTGTAATAGAGTAGAGTCAATAAAGTATATTTGTAAGTATATTAACAAGGGCAGTGACCAAGCTACATTTGCGTTGAGAAATGAACATGATGAAGTTACTAGATTTCAGTCAGGCAGGTATATCAGCTCTTCAGAAGCTGTGTGGCGGATCTTAAGTTTTAACATCCACGAAAGATATCCACCTGTGACCCATCTGGATGTACATCTCGAAGGCGGTCAACGTATATATTTTAACATCGAAAATGTTACAGAACGATTAGAGAACCCTAGAGAAACAACTTTATTAGCATTCTTTCGGCTTTGCCAAACTGATAATTTTGCAAAATCTCTTTTGTACGAGGAAGTTCCGTCGTATTATACTTACGATAAGCAACGAGGTGTTTTTAACCGTAGACGCCGTGGCAGGCCTGTAGATGGCGAGTCAGGTATTTTCAAAGAACATGTTCTTGGTAGAGTGTATACCGTTCATCCTAACAACGCCGAGTGTTTCTATTTGAGATTATTATTACATACAGTGCGAGGACCGACATCATTTGTAGATTTGAGAAAAGTAGACGATGTTGTTTATCCAACTTATCATGCAGCTTGCCAAGCGCGTCGTTTGCTTGAAAATGATCAGCATTGGGATGACGCTTTAGCAGAGTGCTGTGTTAGTGATAATCCACGACGGCTACGTCATTTATTTGTAACATTGCTCACATTTTGTCATTTGTCAGATCCTGTCCGATTATGGGAAAAATATAGAGAAAAATTTGCAGAAGACTTTATTCGGAATATATCTCACAATGATGAAGGCGCAACTAATAATAATTTAAGAGATCTTGCTATTAATCAGTGTTTATTAGCTATTCAGGAAGACTTAACAGCAGTAGGTGGTAAATTACTCTGTGAATATGGATTACCAACACCAACCTCAGTGGGAGAGGTTACCAATAGGGAATATTCCGCAGAGATTGGTTACAGTTCAATAGAACTGCTAGCAACATTAGAAAACGGTGTCCCAATGATGACTGCAGAACAACGTTCAGTCTATGATCGCGTGTGCGAGAGTGTTCAGAATAATTTGGGAACAATATGGTTTTTAGATGCACCTGGAGGAACAGGGAAAACATTTTTGACTAAATTAATATTAGCTTATGTTAGAAGCCAGCGTAAAATTGCTCTTGCCGTGGCTTCATCAGGTATAGCTGCAACATTGCTACCAGGTGGAAAAACTGCTCACACTATGTTTAAAATACCACTTGATTTAGATCGCACGGAAAGTCCAACCTGTAGTATTTCAAGGAATAGCGACAAAGCTAAGTTATTATGTGAGTGTAATTTAATCATATGGGATGAATGTACAATGGCCCATCGAAAAGGAGTAGAAGCGGTAGACAGAACTTTAAGGGATATAAGACAAAATGATCGACCAATGGGCGGTATCACAGTCTTATTTTGTGGTGATTTCCGACAAACCTTACCGGTAATACCACGGGGAACCCGAGCTGATGAGGTTAGGGCTTGCCTAAAAAGCTCTTATTTGTGGCGTGATATACAATCGGTGCATTTGACTATAAACATGCGGGTGAGAACTGGAGATAACCCAGATGATCGTGAATTTTCTGATATATTATTGAAGATTGGTGAAGGTACCTATCCACTGCTACACCAAGGAAAACTTATTCTGACTCCTGAGTTATGTTGTGTAGTGCAATCCCAACAACATCTTATATCATCAGTTTACGGTGATGTAACAAATATTTTAAATAAGGACAATTCTTGGCTATGCGAAAGGTCCATTTTAACTCCTCGCAATGATCAGGCATCTGAGATTAATAATAAAATACTGTCGAATATCCAGGGGGAGAGCAAAGTTTATTGTTCAATAAATAGAATGGTCGATGAACAAGAAGCCACTAATTACCCGATAGAATTTTTAAATTCTTTAAGTATGCCCGGACTTCCTTCTCATGAAATTTGTTTAAAAATTGGCATCCCGATTATTCTGCTCCGAAATTTAAGACCACCACAACTTTGCAATGGAACTCGGCTTAAAGTAACCCAGTTGCAACAAAATGTAATCGAGGCTCAAATTTTAACAGGTTGCGGTGCAGGAGAAACCATCTTTATTCCCAGAATTCCCATTATACCAAATAATTTTCCATTCCAATTCAAAAGAACGCAATTCCCAGTATCGGTATGTTATGCTATGACAATAAATAAGGCTCAGGGGCAGACTTTTCGTGTTGCTGGAGTAGATCTCGGTGTCAGTTGTTTTTCACATGGTCAGTTATATGTCGCTCTTTCCCGGGTTAGCAGTTCTAGAAATTTTTATGTTCACGTGCCGGACGGGTCAACTTTCAACGTAGTTTATCCGGAAGCTTTGTGCTGAAGTGTTTTCATTCTATTTGTACTTAAGCCTCATGTGAAAGTGATCTAAACAATATTGCCAATACATTAACATAATAACATACAAGGAGTTACACGCTGATGGTCTCGGGGCACAACTTATCTATACCTATAATAAATCTGTAGAGAGGTCAATTCTGTACATGAATTATATTTTCAAAATAACTATCAGGAGGTGATTAGTGATCGATACTGATACCAAAAATGCAATCAGTAAAAAAATTTTCTGTCTCTGTTGAAACCTTAGATATATTTAAGACAGCACAACCCATGCGTAGCTGGGCCGGTCCACTAGTCACTTATAAATTTCCCAATATATTGGCTTATAACTAATGGTTTGGGTAATATGGCAAGGATCCATTACCAACACTTCTATTTTTTAGTCTGTTACTTAATTAATTTTTAAATTCGACTGAGTAATTTCTAATTCTCAAGCTATGGCTACCTCTATTTACGATTTATAGCTATGAGTATATGAATGTATATACCCCCGATACTTGATACGACTAGCTAATAATGAAATCGTGTACCGATATTCTTACCTAGCACCATAAGGAATATGTCTTAAAACGTATTACATATATTCAAAAAGCGATGGTTGTTTAAAACACTACAACATTCGGACAAAACAAGAAATAAATAAAAATAATGTTTAGTGCCGACAGTGTTAATCCTAGAGAGGTGGGCCCGTGTTCCCGACTCAACCGAGGCTTTGTACATTAACTTGCCTTTATACACCTGCATTTAAAGACAGCTCTCTGTTTTAATTCTTTTTGTCAGTGTATGTTGCAGGAGTCTTTGTGCCGTTGAGCCGTTTGTGGCTCTTCTTAGCGTTGCTGCTTTTAACGTAGAACCGTCCTTTTTTGCTTTTGGCGAATTTCGAAAAGTGCTATTAAAACATTTGTTCAAAATGTGTTTCAGTTTTCAACGTTATTGTTGAATGTTTTATGCTTTTCCTGAGTTTTAGGTGAGGAATAAGGACTTTATTTTTGCTGTTGGTATTAGGCGGTCTAGTGTTGTGCTCTTTTCGTAGCTGGGATTCAAGGTATTTTGGCAAGACAATCGAGAACTTCATACACATATTTTATGCAAATCTAGTGCGCTCAACAATTTTAATCATTAAATCGAGTCACACAATTCAAATCAATTCAGAAATCGGGCGACAGTGTCTTGTATTGAGTGAAGTATTAAATTATGCATTACTTAGTTAAGAAACAGAATATCTATATATTCTCTTAAAAAACTAATTCACATTAGGGTATAGTATATAATGAATGTAATTATTGAGAAGTTCCAAAGTAATCTAATATTAGTTCTAAACTGATTCAATCTAATTACAAACATAAATAAATGAGCTTAGAATATATTGTGAGTTCGAATAATAATTATTATATCTGCTTAAATATTCATACCTTTCCCCCCATAACCTCAACATTAATATCAAAGTTATATTCATTAAATGAAAAAGCAATACTAAAATCAGAATGAGATTTCATAATAATAATAATGTTTGTTTACATTTACGAAATATGTTAAATAATTTGTATATTTATTTATTATTACTTTAATACATTACTAAATTTAAATTATAAGTAAACATTATTTTTTTACACTAAATCTAAATTATTTATTACTAGCTTTTTGCCCCGCGACTTCGTCCGCGTGGACTTCATTTTTTGCATCCAGTTTACATAATACCAAAATACCGAAACACTATCTCAACTCTGTGTTTTATATTTATAATCCCGCGGGCGTTGTTAATGACATAAAGGACATCGAGACTTTTTAAGTGATTGTTGGGCGATTCAGTTTGTGAAGCATCACTAACAACCTTGTTTAAACTATCTTTTATTAATCTATTTCCAAAATTGGATGAAGAATTAGCATCTCTGAATACCCTTTTGAATACCTTACCTCTGGCTACACTTTTATGGCATTTATGGTTGTTAGCATATACTCATGAATGATTGATAGATGGATTTCATAAATTCAATCGCACCAAGTTTTATTATAAAATGTAAAAAAAAACTCTATATTAACTTTCATTTGCTATATCAACCCGTTAGGTGTTGAGTTCCAAAAATTCCTTTTTAATTGTTCATAAGAATCATGAAACAAATATACCAAGTTTTTATGTTCAGAAATGAAAATATCTTTAGTAAGTACAGATACGGATAGTAGTTTGGCGCTGCGGCGGCGGCCCGGTGCTGCCCCCTACACTGACCGTTGATGATATTGGGAGAACTTGCAGCGATTGCTCGGCAATATAGGGATGATTAGTGGTGGATCTCCATCCAAAATAATCGCTAAATTGAAGGGATAGTGCTTGCTATTATTATATATAGTGCTATTTTAAGCTAACAAAACTTTTTTTTTACAAAAAGATTGAAATACCTGAGATATGAACCCGGGACGATTGATTCATAATAGTTCTAATTAAATATTCATAGTAGTTAGTTATACCGCTACGCCACGGAGACGTTACCGGGGCGGTGTCAAATTTTTATTACGCTTTATTTCATATTAGTCTTACTATTGATAAACAAATTTGTCATTTAAATGTTCATTTATTTTGATGAAAACTAATGAAACCCCTTCATCTTTCCAAAATGAACATTAACAAAGTGTCTGTTGTGAATTCCATCGATGATAAAAATAATCGCTGCAATATTTTGAGCCATATATGAGTTAAGGTTTTTTGATGTTACTATGAGAACTTTTGCGGATTCCTTAGTTTCAAGGAATCGTCGTCGTTTCATTTAGCTTCTAAATTTACATGTTTATATTCGTTTGCAATATAAGTAGATGTAAAAAAAAAATATACGATAAACAAATAGTACATCATCCTCGGGAGTTTCTTATTTTCGGGGATCCATTACCGTACCATTAAGCTTCTAAATTTTGATTTTTATATTAGTTTCCAATATTTTACTTTGTTTTAAACGATACACAGCGCCATCTCCAATGCATCCAGCAAGCAAACAATATTTTTGATATCCCGTGGGAACATATTTTTTTCCAGGATAAAAGTCCCTATCATTTAATTTAGACTTCTAACTACACGTCTGAAAAATTTCAAAGTAATCGGTTCAGTATTTACGGCGTGAAAGCGGAACAAACAAACAAACAAACTCACTTTCTCATTTATAATATTAGTATGGATTTTCATGTTTCCGTACATCTACCTAAAATAGCTTTGATACCTTTGACCTTTGCATCCAAAGGTGGTCTAAGAGAAAGGCCGCCAAATATACTCTATAGTAAAACTGTAATATTTATCTTTCTTAAGATGTGCATGTGTCTATTCAATGCCAATGATAATGAATCATCACAATAACGAGATAAGTTGAGCCCCGTGACGTCAGTAGCTATCAGGGGTCCTGTGATCCAGAGATACCGTATCGAGATCTCGGGCTCTCGTCACTTCCCGAGTTGTGTTTGCACGAAAATAAGCGTGACCGGTCTTTGGACACCCTACGTTGGGATTCATGGAGGTGATAATTTTTGGATACGGTTTATAAGAAAATAATAAATTTTAATATAAAAAAAGGGAAGAAACGAGTTAAAGAAACAAAAAGACTAAAACCACCTGTGAGTTCTGTGACGCATTATTTCGAAAACATATAACTCAATTGCACTGATCAGTTGAGTTTAAATTGTTCAGCTTGGAACCTATCATTCTGAAGATGATAGGATAGTTAAGCGCTCTAAAGATAATCTGCTCAACTTTGTTTTGAATAATTCAATAAGAAACATTTTAATTTAATACAAAACAAAAAAATATGTTTTAAAGACTAATTTAAAAACTTAAATTAAGAAGTTCCCTTACTATACACCATAACATACAAAATACTAAAAATAAACATAGATTATAAACAATATATCAATATAAGCAACCCTCAGCATATCTTTGGATTTAAATAATTAACATATATTAGTGAACAAACTAAGCTGTCTAAACAAATAATGTGGACGTCAATATTTAAAAAAATAAACGTTTATTTAACACATATGTAATAGTTTTCAGCTTAGTCATATTTTTTTTCATAATCAATTCAATTTATTTATTCAGTTAAGTTAATCATTGTTCTTGCTTTCAAAGGTTTCAAATCATTACTAGAGTGACGCATTTATCACAAAAAGGATCTGTTATACCATTTCTAATACATTCACAATTCAAACAAACGAAACGCACAAAACAACAGCATAATCGCACCTCCGTAGTCCGCGTGTTGACCTAGGTCGGCTCTTCACAACTGCAAACCATTAGTCATTGAAAATTATACAGGCCTAAGTGGTGTTTCGAGTAATAGCCAGCGGAGCGAGGCCGGCCGATGTTTGTGGATGTGCCTATTGAATAACTTTACCATTTTCTGTGTATCGCCGATTTATTGCTGCAATGTTCAACTTTTAATGTATCGCGAAATACATTACGTTTTTCGTGTACCCAAAGCTTTTAAAGATGCGGTGAAAGAAAGCTGATAAATTACTTTTACGTGCCAAACTATAGTTAAGTATATGCAAATGGGTATAAGTGGAATAAAATAACTTAGCTGTTACAAGTGGCTTTGTATCAAATGATTTTTTATGTATCTGCAAGCAAAAGTAATACTGCATTTAAAAATTTGCTACATCTGCAATACTGGACAAGATTGTTTGAATATATAACATTCAGAGCTTTAATTATGTCCGGGCAGCGCAGTGCAACCACATGATAGGGGTATGCTGTTTCAGAATAGACTCTTCATTTAATGAAGGTTATTTACATACATATACACACGGCTATAGATCCCTAGAAGGGGTAGCCAGAGCTAAGGAATTAAAAAATCCTCAGCCACTTTTGGAATTTTTTGTGGGGAAAAGATGGTAAAATAAAGGTGTTGGTGATGGGTCTCCAACCGCATCGCCCAAAAATCTTTTAAATGCCCCAATACCGTTAGTCGCCTCTTACGTACACCCATCGGAAGAAATGGGGTAGTGCTATTCTAAGCCGACACTACACGTTCATTATCTCACAAGATTATCTGAAAATGAAATGAAAATGAAAAAACATTTATTTGAAATTTTTAACCTTAAAACATATACAAAATATTCTGCCAAACTTAGAAAGTTTGTCGGCAGCAATAACGCTCCATATACATTAATGGTAATGTTTAATGGCTCACAATTTTACAAACTATACTAACTACAATACTATATAGTAAAATATTTCCTTCTAAAAGACGACATACAAGTATTAATGTTTTATGCAAAAAAATAAATAAATAAAATAAAATTGAATAAAATTACTGTGGCTTCTCTTTTAATCTTTCTAATAAACACTGTTTGATCTTCTTTTTAAACAAACCCTTTGAAAGGAAAGAAATTGTACTACACAACTATTTATCTCATAGTCAATATATTTTTATTAGAATATAGGTAAACAAGTAATAATTAAATATACCAAAAATACGTTTGTTAACAGTGATTATTATTAATACGCTGTGACTGACCTAAGTTGAACCTGTAGTAATATTTCAAAATATTTCATGCTTAAATCTGAACTTATAACTTCCTATCTCAAATCCTCACCTGGATACCTGTATCCTAAGGAGTTTTGCTATAAACATTAACTGACCCCGACATAATAAACATTACACAATGATTCACCATTTTTCTTAACAAATCTCTATTGTTATTCTCCTTCATCGATATTGTAGTAATGAAGAAAAATACGCAGGATTAAAGGGTAAGTACGTATACCACTAAATATGAGCAAGTTTATGAAAAGTGACGTGCCCGTTAATGTCTGCGAATAGTTGAAAGTGAGTTTAGCGGCACTCGTTTGTGAAGTTGCCCCTTAGCAACACGACAATACCATTTATCATCATTCATTACCCTCCTGTATCACTGACTAGATGAGAAACTAACATAATGGAAGTCTACTTCATTTTCTTGTCATTGGGTTGGAAGACACCGTTCAACATAGTTTGTAGTTAGCGGCAAGTTTGGGGCTGGTTTGGTAAATAAGTTTTTGGTTTGCTTGGAAATTAAAATGAGGGAATATCCAATGATGTAAAATCTGGGTTTTTTAAATATGAAATAGATAAAGGATAGGATAGGATATGAAAGGGTTGTGAAAGGGATTTAAAAACTGGAATCATTATCTGTTATTATAAACGAACATTACACTAATATATGTTTTTACATATAAATGAATTAAGGGCTTATAGAATTGTTAAGAAGCATGAAATGTTTGAGATACACACGGAGTTCATTCTTCATCGATCGGCAACATTCATGTTCCGTGTTTAGCACGATGGAAGAGAACGTGTGCTTTTGTCTTAATCAAAAAACATATAATAATATGTTTTTTTTAAGACAAAAGCACAATAGTAATATCAGTCAAGATGAAATCAAATTATTTATTTCTTCAGAAAATATAGGTAAATAAAAGATATTGGTTAGATAATTTGAATCCATTACTATATTTTGCCATGGATGACGTCTGAAGTTTGGTTAAGTTTGTTTAACATAAAACAATATTATTTATAATATTTAAAGTTGTGAATTACAAATTATAATTTGTTTGTTTTCAAATTAAATGGTATATATCAATGAGAGATAAATGCAAAAATCCCTTCACCACATATTTTGCAACGATTCACAAGAAAATCGGAAACTCAAGTAAACAAACTTACACTCATACTCTACTAAAAACCGATACTACATCCAAACTAATTCAACAACCGAACACATTATCAATTTCCATGAAGGCTGTCGTACATCGCTAAGTACTTAGCAGCGTATCAGCAAAGTTAACTTGGCTAATGGCTGGCAACGTGAGACGAACCCTTCCACCCGCGTCCCCTGGGACTGTTCCCGCGCAATGAATAGCTGCCCTCCGGCTGCCGAGGATTATGCTTCACTTACACACCATCTAATATTTCAATTTTTGGTAACCACTCGCCGGCTTTTCGGTTCAATTCATATGGGCGGAGGATAGTATTAATGAAATTTTTTTAGTGATCTGATGATACATACAATACTTAGTGTTATTAAATCAAGCCTCTGTCAATCATTCTGCTTTGTTGGTGTGAAAAAAGATTTTGTTCTAATAAAAAAAGACAACGCTTTTTATATTTGTGACAGAGAAAAATCATATTCCCTTTATGCCATAAAATATCACATACGTAAGAACTACCAAATGTGGTTTTATTTGAGTTCTCTTCCAATGAAATGCTGCCCTCCGGCATCTTAGGACTATGTTCACTTACACACCATCTAATATTTAAATTTTTGGTACACCACTCGGCGCTTTTAGGCATTTTTGTTTCGAATTGTATGTTGTGAGGATATGTTTTTTTAAAGAACATATAAATGAGGTCAAATATGTTTGTCTTTTTTGTCTGTTGAGGTTTTTGAGGTACACGACGACGACTATTGTCTAACTTAGTGTTCAAAACCAACCCTATAGTGTCATACAGAATGATAATAGTAATTAAGAATAATATTTAATCGCTCTTAGTGATAAGACCGCTCTTAGTGATAAGACCGCCAGTTGTACTTAGGCTTTTGTACCGATGTTTTTTTTGTAATTGTTGTTTTTTGTGATGTGCAATAAAGAGTTTTATTATTATTATTATTTAATTACGTAACATAAACATAAACGTTCACGCTGAATATCCCCGAAGGGGTTGGCAGAAGTACTTATACTTCTGAACATCACGTGACTTGGTCACCTGGTGTTCAGAGTACCCACGTTTTGCACGGACAGTGTACTTACATGATAGGGGGCAGGCCTATTGCCGTTTTTGTACGAATACACTGTCACATGACTAAGTACAACTCAGCCATGTGGGTTTCCTCACAATGTTTGCCCTCACCGTTAACAACTATGATAAATTAACCACACATATGTCTTTAGAAAAGACAAATTGTTGTAGGCCCAACCCGGGATTTGAACACTAGTCGTTTGCACGATAACCGGTGTTCTACCCATTGAGCTATCACGGTTGCTTAATATTTAATTGTATGAAGAATATGCTAGTGCAGTTTGCAATATATATTTTTATCGTAATTACATTTATTTTTATCAAAACACTCGCATCTGTTGTGATAATAGCAATGCAGATTAATAAATCATACATACATACATACATATACTCACGGCTATAGATCCTTAGAAGGGGTAGCCAGAGCTAAGGAATTAGAAATTCCTCTTTTGGGAAATTGAGTAGGGAAAAGATGGTTAAATAAAGGTTTTTGGTGATAGGTCTCCAACGGCATCGCCCAATGTTCCCTTAAAAGACCCAATACCATTAGTCGCCTCTAACGTACACCCACCGGAAGAAATGGGGTGGCACTATTCTAAGCCGGCACAGCATAAATAAATCAATGAATCATAATAAAAACTTGGATATTCCTCGTTACACTGATATTTGCCGTGTAGTGTCGGTTTAGAATAGCACTACCCCATTTCTTCCGGTGGGTGCACGTAAGAGGCGACTAACGGTATGGGGCTATTAAGGGATTTTCGGGCGATGCGGTTGGAGACCCATCACCAACAACCTTTATTTTTACTATCTTTTCCCCACTCAAATTTCCAAAAGTGGCTGAGGAATTTCTTATTCTTTAGCTCTGGCTACCCCTTCCTGGGATTTATAGCCGTGAGTATATGTATGTATGTTTGTATGTACACCGATATTCACTACAATTTTATTTCGATTTCCTCATCAGATCGCATCTTGATTAGTATCTCTGCCAACCAATTCGGGGATTTACGGTGTGAATGTTTAAGTTTTTTTTTTCAGTTGAGTCGTTTTACTCTTCTAAATCACACAAGGCCAGCCTACGCTATATTTATGCTCAATAACTATAAACAGGGATAGCACAAGCTTCCGGTAGTTACTTAAATGTGTAGTTACTTACTTAAATGTTTAAAATCATGACACTACTACCGTAATTATATTACAAATGACAAATTCGTGTCACTTATATATTACAAAACTCTTCTGGAACAGCTTACCAGATATAATTTTAAAAAAACTATTACATACAGTAGTCTGGGAATGTTTTGTTAACTATTTTTCATGCCCTTAAATGATGACTCTAAAGTTTTTCTTTCTATTTCGGGCATATTATATATCACTATAATTGAATATCCGGGTCAACTAGTATGTTCTGTGCTAATCCAAATCCCAAACCTAGCACAATAATCATGGCGCACAGGAAATACAATTTCATAGCAGCAGTACGGTCAAATCGTCGCAAATTGTTTTCACGAACCAGTTTGTGCGATGAGAAACTATCTAATTTAGTTCCCTGAGAGTCCCGGAAGCCTTAACTTAGTTGGCAGGAACAAGTGCGACCACTCAGGGCCCAGAGTTAGCATCCCCGCCATTTGTCCCATCTCTAAGAGTGCGTTAAACTTACAGGTTCGTTTCCAACCAGATTTTAACGTTTATAATAGTTTGTATGAGCGGAACTTTGTAGCTACCTGTCTTTGAGGTTTAGATATATGCTGTTTGTCGTTTTGTGTCGTGTTAATTTAAAGTTATGAATCATTCAAATGTTTCTGTGGTCTACAGAGAGTGTACGGACCCGGTCCGAGATTCGATTCCCGGATGTTTCACTATTATTTTTTTAAGATATTCGATGATGTAGCATCGGCTTAGAATGGCACTGAATTATATCTTCTAATTTGTATCGTACTTGGAGACAGAAGCTGTCGATACTTTTTAAGTGATTGTATGGTGACATGGCTGTAATTTGGACCCATCACTGACCATCCTTTGTTTACACTTCTCCCATTTTACTTCCAAAAGCGGGTAAAGAATTTCTAAATCTAAAGCTAACCTAAGCTTAGGCTCTGTTTTTTTTATCCGTGCTTTTTGGTATATATATCCGTGTATGTATATATGTTGAGACCTCCTATCCTATGTGATAGTGTCATCGTCGACATTGTCTTTTACTTTCATCCATCCTGTGATAAATAATACTAAAACGTAATTTATTGAAAAATCTTTTTCAGTACATAATATACATGCATATGTCGTGGCCATATCGTAAATTTGAAAATATCATGAAATGATCGATCATTTCATGAAATAGTCGTATTTCATGAAATGATCAACTGTTTATTGGCCACATCGTGATGTGGTTTGGGCAGATCGACGATAAGAAATCGTTTCTCGATATGGGCAACTAAACACATGGCTTCTTCATGAAACGGTTAAGATTATTTGGTCATATCGTAAAGTAGTTACATTAATTACCGGTAGAGGCGCTGAAGACGCTTTGTTTATGTGTGAAGATGGTGGCCGCTGGCGAAAGTGTTGTTTCTCGCAGTAAAAAAGTTAATAATTCGTTATTAATCGAGGAAGAGTGAGAGTGATAGCATAAAAGTTTACGACGAAAAGGGTCTCGAGTACTTTGCAAATTACGAAAAACAGAGCAATATATTAAAAAAACTGTAGAGCTTGGATTGCATTTCACAGGTCACCCTATTTCTACGATCTGGCCAAGCATGGATGACAAAATCGTGAAACGTTGACGATTTTATGATCTGGTCAAATGAGGTTGGCCACATCATGAAATGTGACTTTTTCATGAAATGATCGATCATTTCACGATGTGTTCAAATCTACAATATGGCCACGACACATACACCTTCGGCTAAAAATCCAAAATAAGTGGTAGCACGAACTATAAAATTGTATTTTCATCAGCTCAGCTCTATTTGTATCGAGAAAAGATTTTGAAATAAAAGATGTTTCTTTTAAATCAAGTTGTTTTGTCTTCTGGTCAAAAGCAAGGGGTAGATTCGGTATGATGAAAATTTAATTTGTGTTTCTACTATCGCATCGCATTTTTATGTCGAGTAACATACATGAAATCTAAGCGTTACTCCTATCAGTGTAAGGTTAGAATTATAAGATCAACAAAGTTAGTTACCGTGTAGTGTCGGTTTAATATTATGGGCACCGCACAAGGTGACTTAGATTTTATAAAGCTTAAAAGAGTAATAAGAAATACATGTTTACAATTTTAGCTAACGTATAAATCAAAATCGTATCCAAAAGCCTAGTAAAATGAAAGCACTCAACACAATGAGCTCGGCCAGATAATACTGTGAAAAACAACGGGAATTCGCATTCATTATTATGAAAAGGTTAATTCTGGTTGAAATTAATGCACAAACTGATTGACTCATTTATCGTACACCAATTTAATTTCCTTTGCAACATATATTTTGTACCGAATACAGGCGAATGCGGGGAAAGTAAAGAGGGTGACGGGTAGGGAAACAAATAATACTAATAAACTTTGTTAAATTTGGTCGTAAGCAGGAATTGTAAATGCGTGTCACAATAATTTCAACAAAATTACAATTGCATCGAATCACAGCCGTTTTTGAGTTCCGACTTGTTTTAAATACATTAAGATAGATATCCCCCTTTATGTCGCAAACTGTTACTATTTTTACAATGATAATTGATGGAAAACCATTTAGGGCCGGCGCTGACTGCCGGCATGGCATGGCAAAGGATTTCGGTAAGATGTAGCCATTTTTAATCTTATTACAATGAGTATAGAATTCATTTTACTTTATTTTGACACAACGATGCCGAGGGATGCCGCGGTAGGACAGAACGTCGGCATCATTGTGTAAAATGAATTCTATACTTAAGTTTTTTTAAAATGAGAGAATACTGGTAAACTGTCTTCATAAAAATGATGATGACATGTATTTTTTTATATCGTATATCAAGATAATTTTCTTTAGTTCAATAAGCTCATCCCATATCTGATTTAAACGTAACAATATTGGTTATCATAGCTATAATCATGGCCGTTGCGTCGATGGGTAACAGTATCAGGGCAGCAGAGGACTGGTTGTTGAGGAAATCGTCTATTGGCTGATGATAATGTACCATGACCTTATGTACTTGAAAGATGTCAAAGGGCAAAATTTGTACTTATCAATGCGAAAGACATGACTCATATTTTTCAAATTCGGAGGTAGGGAGCGCCGACACCACTAAGGTGTAAGAAACAAAGGAAAGAAGAATTTCGCAACAGTAGTCACTTGACACAAAGCTCAATTGGAGACCGGGGAGCGACCGGGGAGGTCGCGGGTTAGAGTCCTACTAGTGTCGAAAAAGAAAAAGAAATTAGTGCAAATTAGGTGAACACTCAAGTGCAAAGTTAATGTATAGTTTCTAATACACTCGTTTATTTAATGAACACTTACCCGGTATTTATTTGAAAACATTGACATATCCTATCAGTCATTGACTATTACGTGATTTCCAAATCGCACTGAATAGGTTCTTTACCTAATCAAAGTATACTTAAACTTTGTACACGTGCTGAATAGCCTTGATAATACCAGCATTAGCGTAATACGATAATAGCCTGATAATATTAATTGATGTTTTGATTAAACCACATACGTAAACACATATTTTAATAATAACACATATTTTAGCTAGAATATCACTACCCCATTTTCTTCCGTGGGTGTTTGTAAGAGGCTGCTACGGGTATTAGGGCTTTTTAAGTGATTTTTGGGCGATGTGGTTGGAGACCCGTCACCAACACCTTTTATTTTACAATTTTTTCTCCACTCAATTTACAAATGTGGCCGAAGATTCTGAAGCTCTGGGTACCCTTTAAGGGATAGTCATGAGTCTATGTATGTATATATTAACATCAATATTCACTACAACCTTAACATTATTGTCCCGAAGCGAGAAAAACTTTACTCCTTTCTTCAGGCAACCCTTATAAAAGGTAATTTCGGTCCGAATCGATGAAAGGAAAAGTTGGCGAACTTTTTTCGTTTCCTAAACCATAAACAGGCAATTTTGTTGCTTCTATATTGAAGGTATAAAGGGTGGAATAAGAAAGAAAAAGTTGATAGCTACAAATCGGTCCCGGAGCACATTGAAAACGCGTTATGTTGATAAAGTGCTGAGTGGACAGGCTGGCGGCGGCGGCTGATTGATGTCCTAAGCCTGACGCGCCCTGTTGCCTCTATCCTCTGAACTGGACACTGGACACAATATATAACTATTCACTGCACATAAACTTATTTTACTTGACTAGAGCTTACTTAGAATACAGCCAAATAAAAAGTTACAAAACAATTGATTTTTATTTGACATTACGAATATCATTGGAATATGGAACCTCGAAATATCATTAAATCTTTCTATTTTTTTTAATGCTAACGTTAAATTCTTTTTGTTGGATCCTATATTTTTAAATATGGACTACTAATCATATACAATAAATAATAAGTGGTTTGAGTTGAACACCTGAAAACTTTAGCTGATTCAAATTAAGTGTAATGTAATATAAAT
This sequence comes from Bedellia somnulentella, assembly GCA_963576735.1. Taxonomy (NCBI): domain Eukaryota; kingdom Metazoa; phylum Arthropoda; class Insecta; order Lepidoptera; family Bedelliidae; genus Bedellia; species Bedellia somnulentella. The sequence continues at coordinate 7,895,261 of OY755188.1, forward strand.
ATTTGAACCATAAATCGTCCATGTTTCATACAGAAGTTGTTATTAAAAATATAAAAATGTTTAAGAGCAACACCTTTTTACAACTTACAATCACATTACTAATACTGAACCAAGTAATTCACCTAATACTGGGATCAAGATCAATCCAGCAATAACAGTTTCCCAAACTCGAAAGCAGACAACAAAGCCGTTAATTGACAGTAAATAGTTAGCTGATGTTCAGGGCCTCCCCTCGGTGCTGTCAATCAGACAGGCCGTGTTATACTCCGGGTAAACCGGAATAACCGGAGTTACCGTCTAGCCGGATAATCTTTGAAACGACACAGAGGGCACGCGCAGTGCCGGTTTGAAATCTTTTTCAATTGTCTTTGCTGTAGTGGTGTATGCAATTCAGGGAGGCCTTTTGGAATTTGAAATGAAAAGGTAGAGCGTGTTTTAATGAAAATTTTCAAGGTTTACTAGTAGGTTTCGAATCATAACTACATCGGCTACTCTCACTTTTGACCAACGAGGAAGACGTGGACTTAGAAAGAATTGCTATTTCGTAGATTAGTTGTTCATTCCATTGCCCAATTTAGCCATAGGTGTTGGTCATTTCTATATGTTAGGGAGAATATCTTAAGAAAACTCATATGAATGGGTTGGATACGTCGCTTTATATATTCTGTTAAAGCAGTGATTTGAATTTTTCGCACCATATTTCAATTTTTATTTTAAGTCTACCCAATCTAGAATACCTGCCGCCTATCTGCGATTATGCAACGCAAAAAGTATGCATTAATAAATAAATGAATATGCTTTGTACATTCATCTCAGCTATAAAATGTATAAATGACTTATTTAGTTACAGCACTTTAGAGTAGGATTGAAAAGAAAAAGCCTTCTTTGTCATCATAGACGTCCACAAGGCCTCCCGGAAGATCACCACAACGTTTTTCACAACAAGAAATATTTAATAACAACACTCTTAATAGATGAGAATGACGGTCGGTCTTATCCCTAAAAGTGATATCTTACAAATAACTTTTGGATAGCTAGGTCATATGGCATATGGTTATGGTCATATAGCTGTGTATTGTCATCTTAGAATAACACTAACCCATTTCTTTTAGTGAATGTCGGAAGAGGCTCCTTCATGGTTTTGGACTTTTCAAATGATTGTTGGGCGAATAGCATGGACAGTACTCACGTGATAGAGGGCAGGCCTATCGCCGTTTTGTACGGATACGCTATCACATGACTAAGTACAACTCAGCCATGTGGGTTTCCTCACGATGTTTTCCCTTACTGTTAACAACCATGATAAATTAACCACACATATTTATGTCTTTAGAAAAGACAAATTAGTGTAGACCCGACCTGGGATTTGAACACTAGTCGTTTGCACGTTAACAGGTGTTTTACCCATTGAGCTATCACGTCGTCATTTTAATTAAACGTTGAATATAACCTAACATAGCGCTTTAGTCATACATAAAAATCGAACTAGTTATTGCAAAACACAGGCATGCTCGTTTATAAACATTATTCACTAAAGGAATTTTACCCACCACTCTTAATGGACATTGAATCTACAAAATTAATAGATTTAAAATGTGTTCAGAGTGGTCCAGCGCTGTGCAGCTAATGGAACGTGTTGCTGCGGTTTTAGACTTTCCTGCATAGATTTATCTCATTTTAAAAAGTATAATTTACTACTAAATTTTGTATACGCTGTGGTGAACCTAACGTTAATGCATCCATATGAGTTAATGTATGCATATATTTACGGCTATGACAGACTATTTTGGTGAGGGAAAAGGTTTTGGTAATGGGTTGCTTCTACAACGCCCACTATTGATATAACCCCTTTGCCCTTGTATAGACTAATCACACCATACAATTGCAAGAGAAAAAGGCTGACTAGTGTTATTGTTAAGCTATATTGCACTGCTATAGTATAACGTAATATCGCTGCCTGAAAATAGTACGTTTCCAATATTCTTCTTGCAAGTTGTCTTAACCGCAAAAAGTCCATCTACTTAAGCGCTATAAAATATGGCTAAATTCATTTTGATGCCGCACAGGCACCGGACCAGCAGCAACCAATCCATTCAAAAAAAAAATACATACAAATACCTGAAACTTAGTAAATTTTAGTGAATTCCGTTGGTTGTACGCCGTTTTGTACGATTACACTGTCACATGACTAAGTACAACTTATATGTATTTTTTGTAGTATGTTTTCCCTCACCGTTTACAACCACGATAAATTAACCACTGTTGCAATTACATTCGGTTATTTATTATTGTTCCGGCACATCACTGGTGCTCGGAAATGATTATAAAACGTTTGAGGGTAGTGCGTCATATTCTTTGTCACTTGCGTACGATTCCTGTTACTATTAACATTATTTCGGCCACCGCGTAATTATTAATCAATGCACGCAATATATCCTGGAGTCAGATATTTTATTACTATTACCATCCATACAATCCATACATAGTTCCTGAAGGATTGAACAATTCGGTATACAAAGTTTTACAAAAGTGGTGCTGATTACGAAACCATTTCGAGATATTATGTTTTTAAACAATATTTTCTTGAAATTAAACCAAACAAAGCTAAGATGACCATTATTTTATCAAAAAACTGTAACAGTATTTGATCTTCAGTGTTATTTCAAAGACATTCGTTTTTGCAGGTTATTAATAAAATATCGAAAATCATCGGTTTGTTTAGTATAATATCGTAATAATTTCATTTGAGATCACAAATTCGTGAAATGTTTTACAACCAGCAACATTTTTACTAAACATTTCGCTTTATTTGCTTGTCGCTACGTGATATTTTCAATCGATGACGTCATTAAGTACAAAAGTTGAACAATCTTTAAAAAATCATAACTTTACAATTACTCATTTTAAATGAAAAATATTCAAATCTGTCTTTTATTTTCTTGTTTGCTATCGAATAAAAATATTTAATAAATACCAAAAAAAACTTTGCATACCGAATTATATCTTTTCATCTTTTCATAGACCCATTGTAATCAAAAGTATATAAATTATGGTGGAACAGCTGATCAACATACTTATCGTTCAAACTGATAACCTCATAACAAATCTTTTTTTCTAAATCGTATAACAACCCTACAACAATCCCTTTTGCTACGACGTAGTCAACTCATGACCCCCTTTTTTGCTGCGCCCCACAGTTGGGTAACCAACACACAACCCAAGGATGGTGACGACGGTTGTTTCTCTCTAGTCCGGTATTGAAGTTAGAACGGAATTTATCAGCGGTTCTTCAAGTCTTACGCTGCTTACAAGCTTATTTAGTTTCAATTCGGTATGCAAAGTTTTACTAAAGTGATGCTGATTACAAAACCATTTCGAGATATTATGGTTATAAACAATATTTTCTTGAAATTATATCAATTGAAGCTAAGATGGCTGTTATTTTATCAAAAAACTGTAACAGTGTTTGACCTTCAATGTTGTTTCAAAGACATACGGTTTTGCAGTTTATTAATAAAATATCGAAAATCATAGGTTTGTTTAGTATAATGACGTAATGATTTCATTTGACATCACAAATTCGTGATATATTTTGCAATCAGCAACATTTTTATAAAACATTTCGCTTCATTTGCATGTCGCTACGTGATTTTATCAATCGATGACGTCATTAAGTACAAAAGTTGAACAATCTTTAAAAAATCATAACATTACAATTACTCATTTTAAATGGAAAATATTCAAATTAGTCTTTTATTTTCGTGTTTACTATCGAATAAAAATATTTAATAAATACCAAAAAAAAACTTTGCATACCGAATTGCTCTCTCTTCTCTAATCATACTCTAGTTAAGTCTTAAATGTACTAAATACAACAGAACAACGCTCGTTCACTTCCATCGCCAGCACAATCAAATAAACTAGAAACAAAAGCAAACGTGAACAACATTCCAAAGCATTCCGGTCAGTAATACAGCTAAGTATAGGAATCTCCAATTTCTCGAATACGTGGTGTAGTTCGAACACTCGAATACTCGAATCGATGCAGTCACTCACAGCAACCACCTCGAGAGCTTGACGTCAAATATCGAGATGCATCAAGAGCGGTCCCGTAATGTGAACTAACGTGCACTTGATCGGGTGCACCGTGAACACCGAAATCCGATTAATTTTCAAGATCGCTTCGATTCCCATTGCTTTGTAATTTGAAACTACCAAGTTTAAACCAAATTCTCAACGTAACATTGAGCACTAGACACCAATGTCGATGAGTGTGATATAAAATTGTTGATTTATTTTAGTGCAAGATATTGTGGGATCTTACAGATTTAAAATTTAAATGAAGAACTGATAAATTTGTTATCCGTATTTATCAATATTAAGTTGGAAAATCCAATCTTCGTGACTTGTGCCTTGCTTTCAATTAAACCGTTTTAATCTGATAAACTAAACAACAAACAGATAAGAGCAAAGACATTAGTCCTGTACTGTTGGTATCATACGGGGTTACTAAGGAATTGAATATTTTACGAGTGATCTGTTGGGTCTCCATTATTTGATATATTTTGTGGTTGTCAACGCCATAAACGGCTGATGTTTGACTATCAATAAGTTAAAAAACTCTATATATCCTTTTAAAGATTAGAGCAGGACCCTCGTAGCAAGAAGCCCAAAATACTGAGATGTGTGACTTCTAATAGATAAAGAAAAGAATTTGTATGATAACTGGCTGCTATGAGATACAGTAAAAAATCTTTCTATTTCTATATATGGCCATATGGCCAAGGTTTCATTCTATTTCTATATATGGCCGTGTAGTGTCGGTTTAGAATAGCAATTTCCTGGGTTTCGTACGAGACAGCTAGAGGTATCGAGTTAGTAAGTGGTTTGGCTATCTGGTTGGAAACCTATTACCATATAATTTTTATTTTACAATGTATCCCCACTCAACTTCCAACAGTGGCTGAGAAATCACTAGTCCTAAAGCTCAGGCTTTTTTTGGCATTTATATCCATCATACATACATCATATTATAGGTTTCTTCTATAACAAATTTGAATTAACATCTTTGGCAAACTCAAGACATTCTATTATCTTCGCTTGAACACACGGCCTACAGATTATATTATCTATTTATTTATATTAAGACACATTTGCCACAGCCACACACTGCATTCCTAGACTAAACTGGCATATTTTTACGTGTAACGAAGCGAGCGTTCGGTAAACAAAGCACTCGTGGAACTACACGACACGATATTGGTTAGTGAACAGCGGAGTGTGAAAAATAGCTAGTTTTATATTACAAATTAAACTCTATTGCAATGCACTAAGGCTATTTTTTATTTCGAACACGTCGATGTTGTGAAGTAAACGAACCCCGAGTGGAAATCACATGGCTCAACACCAGCGTACAGACAGACCAGCACCAATTATAATATGGGTTGAAGCCTCTCCATAACGTTCCCATATAAATACAGCGAATAACTTAATCATTGATGCAATTACGTCAAGAGGCAAATTAATCGGAGCTTTTGAATACTTTAAGTTATGGTTGCAATTAATGCTGTGTTGGCTCATTAGAATGTTATAACTTTTCTGCTCTTTTTTTCGAACAGTAGCTATTATACTATTAGTATTATAAATGTGAAAGTTTAGATGTTTGGATGTTAGTGTGTTTGAGGCAAAAAGGCTCCTCAAGTACATAATGTATATGAATGAAATTTGGCAAAATGCTAGATAATGACCCAAATTATAATATAAGATACTTTTTATCCCGGCAAAATTTTACCAATAAAATATTCACGCCTAATTGAACTAAGAGTACCGGAAAAAACGCCTTAAGCTTTGTCATAAGCAAATTTAACAGTACAAAGTTTATCGGGTCAGCTAGTATACTATATAAATATACCCGAAGGGGTTGGTAGAGGTACTAATACTTCTGTACATCACATGACATAGTCACCAGCCCCCGTAGCATGAGGCGTGTGAGAGCGAGTATGTCATGTGAGAAGTGAGATACTGACAGATTATGTATGAGCAATCTGTCAGTTTCTCTCTTCTCATGTGTCAAACGCGCTCTCACAAGCCTCATGCTACCAGTGCTGGTGTTCAGAGTACCCACGTTTTGCTTGGACAGTGTAATCAAGTTACGTGTCCCTCAAGCCATAATCCTCAATAAACTTTAGCTATAACTTTTTAACCATAATAGCACTATTTATCTGGTCTATGGCACTATTTAGCACTATTTATGCACTATTTTTTAAGCATTGATCAAAATCTATTTCATGAAGTTTTAAAATTTGAGGATTATGGCTTGAGGGACACCAAGTTACGAATACACTGTCACATGACTTAGTACAACTCAGCCATGTGGGTTTCCTCACGATGTTTTCTCTCACCGTTAACAACGATGATAAATTAACCACACATGTCTGACGATAAGACAAATTCGTGTAGGCCTGACCCGGGTTTTAAACCCCCTTCGTCCGCACGATACGCTGTGTTTTACCAACTGAGCTATCACGGCTGCTTAAGTATATACATACACATACATACATCCACCCTGACGTCCCTCAGCAGGGACAAAGGGCCTTGAGCAGATTTTTCCATCTGGTTCGATCTTGGGCAGCGGCTGCGAGATCCTCCCACTTCATTCCCACAACTTTTGCCTCATTCTCCACAGAACGTCGCCAGGTTGTTTTTGGGCGTTTTTGGAAAGTATATAAGTACATTAAAATCAGTCATAGCCTAAAGTTTAGCTAATTTAATTTGTTATGGTCTTGTAACTCTGGTTTCCCCCTTTTAGGACGACAGCTTTTGTTCTGGTTATATATAACTTGGCCCACACTGAGGGGAACTTTATAAAAATGTTCCAAGCACAGTTAGCTCTTCCATTTGTTTTATACACACCAATTGGCCTAGACCTCGCTTTTATAACATACCCTTTTTATATTATAAATCGATAAAGGACATCAAACTAAACAACTTTGCCCATGGAATGCCTATCTAAAATATTGTAATTTTCAAAAAAAAATTAAAAATTGTCGTACCTAGTTCAAACTGAGAATGTATAGAATGAGATTCTTTGCTTCAGTGAAAATAAGAAATAAAAAAAACATCTGATCTATGATTTTCGCGCTGTAAATAAAAACATAACATCTTTTGGTGTTTAGTTTTATCGATTTTTAATATTAAAAAGGGTATGTTATAAAAGCGAGGTCTAGGCCAATTGGAAATAACTGGAAAATACCGAAAGAAGTTATCTTTTTGTTTACAGAGCGAAAAGCATAGATCAGATATTTTATTTATTATTTTCACTGAAGCAAAGAATCTCATTCTATATTTTCTCAGTTTGGACTAGGTATATGATATTTTTCATTATTAAATATTTAAATAATAACAATATTTTAGATAGGCATTCCCTATGCCTATGCAAAGTTGTTTAGTTTGATGTCCTTTATCGATTTATAATATAAAAAGGGTATGTTATAAAAGCGAGGTCTAGGCCAATTCCTCAGTACACTACTCTTACTCTCTTATCACATTTCCTTTTTTTTATTACTATTTGGTACTGTTTATTAAGCGCCTCGAAATACCTTCTTGTTCTAATTTTCGCGTGAATTCTAAGTTTGCTCTGCACATTGCTATGCCGGCTCCTGCTGTTGCTGACGTTTTATTAAAACCGTCCCATTCTATCGACATTCTACTTAATTTTTAAATTTAGTTCATATTTTGTGACGTTTTGACTTGGTCTGACTAAAACTTAGCTTTGTATTAGTAAAATTTTAACGTAGTTTTTAAAACGACATCTTTTAGGATGAATTAAATTTGCTGTTTCCACATGTCTTTTTACTTTAGATATTTCAAGCTGTCGGTGGATTGGTGCGACAAAAACACGTTTCAAAGTTTTATGGCCCACTCGACCGCACAAAATTCAACATACACACATATATTCACGGCCATTAATACCAAAAAGGGGTAGCCAGAGCTTCAGGGGAGAAGATGGTAAAAATAAAGTATCGTTGGTGATGGGTTTCAACCGCATCGCCCAAAAACCAAATAAAAACCCAAAAACCCAAGGTTTTTGAATAAATATTAATATCGATCTCCTATTTTAAAACCAATAGCTTCTTCAAAGCTTTTTTCGGGGACGATCTTAAACATCATCTGTATGATTTAACCAAATTTCAGAAAAAAAATAGATTGTATTTCAACTCCAGTAACAATTAGCAATCAAACTTTCCCAAAGTTTCAGAATTGTTCATAGTACAACAAGCATTAGTGAAGTTTAGAACTAGATATGGAGAAACTAGAGAATGATCCAGTTAGCTGGAGCTACGAATGCTACCAAGCAATCAGCCTGGGTTTTGCCAACATAACGAACACGGCTTGATGAAGTGCTCATTCAATACTGACAGATTATTCCAATTTGTAACTTTAATTGATTAGCGACGGAGAAAATCAAACGAGATGTTTGTAGTTCAACCCTGAAGGGCAATACAGAAACTTTAAACTACATATTAATGTTAGAGGGCTGAAAATTTTCTTCGACATATCATGCCGAGAGTGGGTCAAAAATAATACTTATGTCTCTACCTCGTCTCTACTGTTCCCTAGTTGTTATTGTTGATTTTGATTGAAAGATTAAGCTGTTTATACTGAAAGAAGAAACAGGTTATTCTGAATGACACATTTTATTTTGCTACTAAGTGTTACGATTATAACCTAATGAAAAAAATGCTAATGGGATGTATTAACATTTTAAACTTTTTATCCCAAACCATAATATGATCGATTTTAATGTTTATATTTAAATTAGGGAAAAATTCAAGGCAAATTTAAGGCTTAAAAATGTTTAATAAGCATATGTATTAAATCTCATGATGAAACAATATTAACTAACAGAGTTAGACCAGTCTGAATTAGATGTGAAATGTGACAGCTCTGTGGGGAGGAGCACTGCCTCAAATACAGAGAAACGTGGATTCGAGGGCTGAGTCGGGCCTACAACAATAATAATAATAATAATAATAATAATAATAAGATTTTATTTGCCTTTTTTTAAATACATAACTACATAAACAACATGAGAAAAATACAAAAAGACAAAATGGTTTAGAGCTCGGTCTATTCACTGTAAGTGGATAGCGCCGATTTTCAGCTCTGACCATGACTTAAAGCTAACTTAAAACTAACTTAAGACTAAGTGCACGAACACAGATGCACACACATACACACAATGTGTCTTTTCTTTGTTATACGTGTCGTTAAGCTATCATGGTTGTTAACAGTGAGATATGACATGGCTGTGTGATATGGTATGGCTGACATATGGTCATAAAACGGCGATAGACCTGCCCTTTATATAGTGAGCGCACTTTCCAAGCATGTGGACGTGGGTACTACATCAGTAGTTCAAAAGTACTAGTTCCTTTGCCAACCCCTCAAAATATCCAGCGTAAACGTTTGAGTTTGAGTTAGACCATTCATGGTAAATATTTTTTTGGGAGGCCTATATGCATCAGTGGGTGTGGGATTCGTGTTTTAACTTTACAAGAGAAATGAAAACTCTATATATGGAACCACATAATATTATATAAAATATGTGGCATTCCACAGGTTAAGGGACCACAGGTGGGTATAGAGTTATGCATATTCCTTTAAACTGTTTTTAAGCTGACTAAATTTTAGGTTTAAGATAATGGAAAATTTTGTGCTAGTTACTTATTTAACCTAAAAATACTAGTACGAGAAAGTCGGAGACAACTTGTATTTTAGCGGTAGCATATTAAAATTAAAAATATTTGCTAACAATATTACAAACCTTTAAATATCTCTTAAACTAATATCTGACACAAGGTACTTTTTCACGTGGAATGTCACAATGTATGTGTATTTGATTTTAAGTTATAGATATTTATCACAATAACATTATGATACAAAAATTCACCTTAACCTGAATTGTATTAAAATTAAATCTTATATCACTTCGGTGATAATTATTTCATTAATGAATGACGAGATTACAAAAATGTTTAATCAGCCAATCAATCAAGCAACCTGAAATTATTATCAGACTTAAACAAATAGATTGATTGAATCTTCCCATATATAAAGGACACAGACGATGCAGTCAATTAATCGACGTGATCATCCAGCAAAATGAAGGTGCTCTTAGTATTCGCTCTTTTGGCCGTTGTGGCTCAGGCCGCCGAATTACCCTCAGTTGTGGGGTACTTGGCCAAATACGCCATCCCTCAAGCGGAAAAGATCCGTAAGGCTGAAGAAGAATACGCAAAGAATCCTTCCAAAATCGCTGGTGGTCTTCCCGCTAGTTTAGGTGACCGTCCATTCCAGGTAATTACAGTTTTTTAAATCTTAGTATATGATATGCTACGCTGACAACATACAGTAAAACTAACCAACCATCCCGAAAACAATATTTTACGGATTATTCTAAACTTACAAGTTTTTTTATTAATTAGCCGTGTAGTGTCGGCTCAGGATAGCACTACCCCATTTCTTTCGGTGGGTTTAAGTAAGAGGTAACTAACGGCATTAGGGTTTTTAAGGGATGTTTGGGCAATGCGGTTGGAGACCCATCACCAACAACCTTTATTTTACTTTCTTTTCCCTACTCAAATTTCCAAAAGTGGCTGAGGAATTTCTAAGTCCTTAGCTCTGGTTACCCCTTCTAGGGATTTACAGCCGTGAGTATATGTAACAATCTTTCCCCTAACCCATCACTGAAATAACTCAACCTGGTGATACTTTTAAGAAACAAAGGGTCTGATAGCTGTGTCGGCATTTCTCGTCATTCATACAATGAAGGATATTTTCCGCCCTACGGTTTTACCATTTTAAACTATATTTCTTTATGTTCTTTACAGGTTGGTCTTGCGATCGATATCATTGGCTTAGACGGTGTCGGTGTCTGCGGTGGTTCCATCTTGTCTGCCAAAAAAGTAGTAACTGCTGCTCACTGCTGGTACGATGGAGAGAACCAGGGATGGAGGTTGACCGTTGTCGCTGGCTCTACTCTTCTCTTCAGCGGCGGCACCAGAATTCAGACCAGTGATGTTGAAACACACGAAACCTGGATTCCTTTGCTCATCTTGAACGACATCGCTATGATTACCCTGCCCGAAGAACTTGAATTCTCAGGTAAACATACATTTATAAAAAACAAACAAATATTGAAATACAACTCATCCCAGTAAATAACAGTCTTGTGAAAGAGCTTCAATAAACAATTAATGCTTTTAAATTCAAACTGTTGTAAGCAAAAGTAAAAATCAATGTCAAATGTAAGCAAGTGCTTGGTTTTATTTTAGATCGTGCTGATGGTGTCCATAAGAGATCTCAATTAAATAATCGGTCAAACCGAATCCTACACCTTCATTTGACACTATCTACAACTAAAAAAGCGTTATAAATATATTACTTATACAATATTTGATTTCAGATATAATCGCGCCCGTTGCCCTGCCCTCTGGAGAAGAGTTGACACAAAGCTGGGCTGGTACCCGCGGTGTCGTGTCTGGATTCGGCGCACTTGGAGACGGTAAGTCACTTCATAATTATGATGTTGATATTATCGTTGAGATGAGAGTTACTATTAGCTGAAACATGAAAATGGTTGAGATTGATATTGATCCCAATGTATTTTGTAAGCCATGCCATGCCGGCAATTATTCAAGTTCAGATTTTAATAATTATAAATTCTGAAATCCTATTACTAAAAAGTAATAAATTAATATATTATAAGCTTACTGGAGTATTTCGAAATACCTTCTGTTAAAGAGGTTATCTCCAGTCAACATTAGGAATAACGCTTCCATAGTATACTCATCACAGCAAATATAGAGTCCCAATTTTTTAAATCTAGAGGAAAAAAGGATACTGAAGTAACTATGATTCAAAATAACGATCCAAATTTAGGTAAAATTGGATATACAACGAAAATTGCAACATTTTCAAAACCTCAAGTTCTATTTACGTTTTGGATTGGATATTCTCATTCTAAAGGGCTCATTTTAGTATATTGATTAGTATATAATACTATTTTAATTGTTTCTAGGTATCAGTATCTCAGTTGACCAATTTCTGAGCCAAGTAAGCGTGGCCATCATCGAAAACAGCGTCTGCAACATCCCCTTCCTCGGCGTCATCCGTGACTCCAACATCTGCACCAGCGGCATCGGCGGCACCAGCCCTTGCGGTGGTGACTCTGGCGGCCCACTCACCGTCAACAGCAACGGCAGAGATGTCTTGGTGAGTATCATAATTAACACCTACAACGACATACCTATATACATAACATCTACATACTTGTAACTATAATTCACAAAAGGTAGCTAGAGCTTCTTAACTATAGATATATTTCTCAACCACTTTTGGAAGTTGAGTGAGGAAAAAATTATTAACTTAACACATACATACATATACTCAAGCCATTATTTCCCATTGGGGTAGGCTGAGACTATTGTTCGCCACTTTGTATTACTGGCAATCCTCTCTAGCTTCGTTTACATCCATCAATCTTTTATTCTTCATACTTCGGACGCAGGCCTTTTTGAGCACACACTCTATTTGGTCCAGCTGAATCCTCCGTGGCCATCCTATACTCACATTACCTTCTACATTGGCTCTTTATATCTCTTTCTCAAACTTAACACGTCTTGCATTATTTTTAAGATCCCTGAAGCTCTGCTTAACCCGTCCTTTTTTATTTATCTATTTTCTTCTAAAGTGCTTAAAACATTTGGTACCATGCCCAGCGCACTGAATAGTATAAACAAATAGATAATCCCAATAAATAGTCAAATTTACAAATATTTTTCTAATAAATATTATTCAGAAAGGACATATAGTCAAAAAAAAGGGAAAAATATTCTAAAAACAAAAGAATTCGGTATGCAAAGTTTTACAAAAGTGGTGCTGATTACGAAACCATTTCAAGATATTATGTTTTCAAAACATATTCTCTTGAAAGTAAATCAAACAAAGCTAAGGTAACCGTTATTTTATGCAAAAATTGTTACAGTATTTGACCTTCAGTGTTATTTCAAAGACATTTGTTTATGCAGTTTTTTAATAAAATATCGGAAATAATAGGTTTCTTTAGTATAATATCGTAATAATTTCATTTGAGATCACAAATTCGTCAAATGTTTTGCAATTAGCAACATAGTTATCAAACATTTCGCTATATTTGCATGTCGCTACGTGATATTTTCGATTGATGACGTCATTAAGTACAAAAGTTAAACAATCTTTAAAAATATTAACTTTACAATTACTAATTTTAAATAAAAAAAAAATAGTTTTTTATTTTCGTGTTTGCTATCGAATAAAAATATTTAATAAATACCAAAAAAAACTTTGCATACCGAATTGTTAGTGACGGGATACCAAATCGCAAATAAATTAAAAGTGTCTCAGATACTTTAGTATTATTATTATACCTACCTATACTCACTATAAAATCACAACATAGTCATTTACAAACATACATTACATTATGCGTATTTATTTAGCACATAGCTAATATATAATATATTTTTCCTACAGCTCGGTGTTGTATCCTTCGGCTCAGTTTTTGGTTGCACCATTGGATTCCCCGGAGTGTACGTACGTGTGCCTTCCTACATAGACTGGATTACCTACCGCCTGTAAAGCTCAACTCAACTGTCATGAATGAACGATCCTGTATATACATTGGTTAATAAATAAATTTTACAATCCTTTTATACAATATCTTCTTTTATTTGTTCACAATATCCTGGTTGATCTAACCAAAAGATCTATATTTTATTTATTCTATAATTAGGTTTAACAATCATACCAAGTGAGATATAAGACAAGTAAACTTTAAAGACTTTGAAGTTTGATTTATAATAACATAAAACGCTTTTGCGATGGAGTGAGTTATTAAGACTTATATATAATTATAGTTATAAAACGTCTCGAAACGATATGAAAGCGAAATACAACTCACTGATTGATCATGAAACTGAAATGAAATTCGGCAACTAGCTAAAATTGGATTTTATTCAATTTTCGGGATGTAAGTATGTTTTTCTCAATTGTGGATATAGACGCCGTGTATAAAGTTGCTGCGTAGTGTCGGCTTAGAATAGCACTACCCCATTTCTTCCGCTGGGTGTACGTAAGAGGCGACTAACGGTATTGGGGCATTTAAGGGATTTTGGGCGATGCGCTTGGAGACCCATCACCAACAACCTTTATTTTACCATCTCTTCCCCACTTAACTTTCCAAAAGTGGCTGAGGAATTTCTCATTCCTTAGCTCTGGCTACCCCATCTTGGGATATAGACGAATGTATATAGGTAATATCATCAGGATCTCGATTACAATTTAAAATTAAAATTATATGTGTAGGGATATGGTATGAAACAAAGGGGTTGAGAATTAAGATTTGTGTATTGATTGATACGGAGATGAATTTAACTGATTAGAACATTTGGGATGTGCACGCAGGATTAAGGAAAGGAATGTGATGTATGGATCAAATCTAGTGGTAAAAAAGTGTTTATGGGAGGTGTTATCCAAGTTCGGTTTGGGGAGTCAACTATTGGTATCACTCTATGAGCATTCTAGTGCATGTGTAAGAGTAAACACGGAAAACACTAACTGATTTGGAATCTCTAGGGGTGTCCGGCAGGGATGTGTAGCTTCTCCATGGCTCTTCAATATGTTGATAGGTGGCTGTAAGACAGAGTTGCGTGAAAGTGATTATGGACTAAGAATGGGTGGATTCGTCATTAAATGACTCTTGTATGGTGACGGTCAAGTGCTACTTGCATCATCGGCGGAAGAGTTGCAGAGATGATGAATATTGCATGTAAGTCTTGAGAAAGGGAATGAGTGTGAATATAAATAAAACCAAAACGATGGTTATTGAGAGACAGGAAGATATAATGCGTGATAATGATTGATGGTAAGAATGTGGAACAGGTGAAGGAGTTTGGATATCTGGAAAATTTGTTCACAAGGTATGGAACATGTGATGAAGACATTGAAAGAAGAGTAAAAAATGGCAATGCGGTAAATGGAGCAATAAACGACTAGTCAATCGATATCTGCGAAGGCCCGAATCGCAGTGCATGATGCTGTTCTTATTTTTACGCTTATGTATGGAAGCAAATGTTGGGTGTGGCAGAAGATGCATGCGAGCAGAGTAAATGCAGTAGAAATAACGACCTCAGAAAAATATATAATGTTAGTTTATGTGATCGAGTGAAAAAATAGTGTGAAAAGCGTGGTGTGAAAGATGTTATTGTAAGAAAAATAGAAAAAGGAATGTTGAGATGGTTTGGGCACATAGAGAGGATGGATGATAGAAAATTGGTAAAAGGTATCTATAAAGCAAATGTGGAAGGTAATGTTAGGAGAGGACGACCACACTTGGACCAAATTAGAGTGTACTCAAAAAGGCAGGCGTCCGAAATATGAAAAATTAAAATAAATAAAGAATAAATAAAGGAAAAAAAATACTACACAGGCGGGATTCGAACCCGCGACCTCGGGTATACGCCCCCGTCGCTCTTGCGGGTTCGAATCCCGCCTGTGTCGAAATTTTTCTTTCCTTTATTTATTCTTTATTTATTAGTAATAATCACCACATGAGGTTTTCATGAACAAAAAGATTTAAAAAATAAAAATGTTGAAAAGATTGATGGATTTGAACGAAGGTTCAGAATCGTACAAAATGGGGATCGATAGTCTCTGCCTACCCCAATGGAAACTAATGGCATGAGTGTCTATTATGTTATGGGTTGAGAATCAATGGAATTATTCTCATTTCTGAAACTTGTCAATTTGGAATTTGGCACAACAAGGACCCCTTAATAATGGATTGGAGCACTAACAACGGAATTTCAGAAATTTAATCCATAAGGGAGTTACATAAAAAATGACTAATTTATATGTCATAGTATCTATTTTGTACTTTGAAAGAAATAAATTTGACCTAGACCTCATTTTTAAAAAGCTGAAATAAAAAAAAACTTCGTGTGATTTTGCCATGGAAGTATTATTTAAACAGGAACTCTCGCTGGCGACCTAAAGTGTCCTGAAAAAGGATGGCTAACGAGCTAACTGTGTCTCGTTTTAAGTAGGGTGACCATCTGTTGGTGTTTTAATAAGAGTTCCTCTAAAGGATACAAAAACACTTATATTTACATATTTTGAATGGTTTGTTCATGAAAACCTCATGTGGGGACCTGATGCACTCACAGCGTTTGACACGGTAGCTCAATTGGTTTTGCTTTTTATAAACGAAATTTATTTTTAACAACATACATACATACATATACTCACGGCGATAAATCCCTAGAAGGGATAGCCAGAGCTTAGGAATTAGAAATTCCTCAGCCACTTTTGGAAGTTGCGTGGGGAAAAGATGGTGAAATAAAGGTTGTTGGTGATGGGTCTCAACCGCATTGCCCAAAAATCCCTTAAAAGCCCCAATACCGTTAGTCGCCTCTTACGTACACCCACCGGAAGAAATGGGGTAGAGCTATACTAAGACACCACACAGCTATATTCATATTCAAATCGTTTAATGCATTCATGTGGTAAAGTTCGAGATGATACAGGTTATTTTATTTATTGTTCCATAACATGAACCTATTATCACTATATTTTCTTAATTAAATGATAAAAGCTTCAATACACTCAAACAGATGATAAATTGTGGACACCACATTTATCTTGTTTCGATGGGGATACCCGTTACAAATATTAATATCCCATTTGCCAAACTTAACCAATTATTTATCTCCAAATCGATAGGCGACAATAATAATTAAAATAAAATACAAAAAAGGAACAGTTAATAACCTGCTTTTTATAAAATATTCCCTATAAATAAGTTTGAATTTGTTTTTCTTTGAACTTAATCTCGACTGGCAACCGCGCGAGCGGGACACACTTCTCTCTCACACGGCTCTCGTTGTAGGACATTTCTCTGCTTGACAGTCTTTAAAAGATAATTAACTTTATTGCATGGTAATAAAATGCATTTTTGTTTACCATATTTTTGTGAGAGCGCTCTCCTGTTTAGTTAGTAGCTTCATGGATTTTGCCAGATGTTTCTTTTTATATTTTAGTTTAGGCTAAGAAACTCACCATACTTTCCCAGTTTGTTCTAGGTTGTGTGTGACACTTTTTAATTATTAATTATTTTGAAAATTAGAATATTTTAGATAAGCATTCCATAGGCAAAGTTGTTTAGTTTGATGTCTTTTATCAATTTAAAATATAAAACGGATATGTTTTAAAAACGAGGTTTGGACCAATGAGAGGTTTTCCTTTTTTTCTTTTTTCTTCTTCCCTGTTCTCAGGATAGATGGCGCCAGACTTGCTATGTTACTGGTAGGAGCGGAACGTCACACCGTCTTTCACACTTGGATGTAATGATATCGTAAAACGGAACGTACATAAAAACGTTCTGATTTGAAAGTCTAAATAAATATCAGTTTAAGCCAAGATAGCTTAAAAGTAAATAAACAAAGACGGTATTTATATTTAACATTCTTTTTGTTGTTTTTACTCACCAAAAAGTTGCTCTATGGTGATGTGATGTGACACATGTTTTTAAAGTTGACATTGGCGAAATTGTTGTGGCAACACGATTGAGGCCACGAAGAAAAAAATTAAGTAAGTAACGTACAGATCCACAATCATAACTTGGCCGGCGGCGACTCTGGTACTACTGTCGCCATTTTGAAATTTCGGCCTGTCATTGTCAGTTAGTTCTTAACTAAATAAAAATTATAGGGTGACCTACGTGTATAATAAATTATCACTTTCATTAATATTTTTTGTAGTGGAATTTTTTTTTCAAAGACAATTATTTTTATGATGTATCTTTGCTTATTGATAAACGCTTTTATTTCCAGTGTTCAATATAAAAATTCATGAAAATTATTATTTATATTGTTAAATTTTATCTAAGTAGGCTACCACCGTCCGAAAAGTTGTGCGCGCATCGATAGTCATGCGGTGCGGGTTACGGGAAGTGGGGAAATGCTCCTGAATAAGATTTCACTTCGTATACACTGATGCGTGGGTTCTAATCCTAATGCGGGGATGTACCAATGTGTCATTTCTTAAATCATAACTGTCTGACATATAAAAATACAAGGCAAATACGACGTGATAGCTTAACGGGTAGAACACCGGTTAACGTGCAAGCGTCTAGTGTTCAAATCCCGAATCGGGCCTACAACAATTTGTCTTTTCTAAAGTCATATGTGTGGTTAATTTATCACGGTTGTTAACGGTGAGGGAAAAATCGTGAGGAAACCCACATGGCTGAGTTGTACTTAGTCGTGTGACAGTGTATTCGTGGAAAACGGCGATAGGCCTGCCCCCTATCACGTGAGTATACTGTTCATGCAAAGCGTGGGTACTCTGAACACCAGGTGACAAAGTCACGTGATGTTCAGAAGTATTAGTACCTCTGCCAAACCCCTTCGGGGGTATTCGGCGTAAACGTTTATGTTATGTTATGTTATATGTAACAAGGTTGTTAACAGCAATAAAAAAGTGCCCATAAATTCACTGACCCAGCAAAATGAAACGATACCCAAACGATATCTGATGTTTAGAATTATTTTTTCTGTGCCACCTTTTTGGGGGATCTATGTGTGAATACGAAATGTAAAAGACAGTACACGACAAGGTAAGCCTCTGATTTACAGGATTAAAAAAATGATTTTATGTAGTTACCCACTTATTAACTCTGAGTGTCACAAGTAACAAATCCTTGAGTATAAAATAATGAGTTTGCAGAGAAGAACCATTGGCAGTGTTATCGCTAAAAGCGATCTCTTCTAGACAACATTTGGGAGGTAGGATAAGCAACACAGTCATTCGGGTAGACATACCAGACAAGGGCAAAAATAAATAAATATAATTAGCTTACATTAAAACGAACTTGCTTACTTACAATAATAGTTATTACATACATACATACATATACTCACGGCTGTAAATCCCTAGAAGGGGTAGCCAGAGCTAAGGAGTTAGAAACTCCTCAGCCACTTTTGGAAAGTTGAGTGGGGTAAAGATGGTAAAATAAAGGTTATTGGTGATGGGTCTCCAACCGCATCGCCCAACAATCCCTTAAAAGCCCCAATACCGTTAGTCGCCTCTTACTTACACCCACCGGCAGAAATGGGGTAGTGCTAATATAAGCCGACACAACATAGCAGCTAGTTATTAATGAAATGAATATTATATAATTTGTTTTATTAAGACATTACAATACTGTACTACATAAATTAGCCTGTATGATGTAAAATTATTTCCCTTATAATGGTTAATTTTTATTTACTGGCAATACTAATATCGATGACAGCGACGCCCTTACCGGCCAAGATAAGATTGTGGATCTGTAGTTAGACGTAGACAGAGAATACAATAGACATCTGCATATATTTTGTTTCACTCGCACTAGACGGAGAAAATAAATATTAAAAATACTAAGAGTAAGTGAGACATGACTATATAATTTGCTCATAAATAAAAGATGTTATTAAAGGAAAGAAAAATTTCGACACTGGCGGGGTTTGAACCCGCGACCTTCGGGTATACGCCCCCGTCGCTCTGCCAACTGAGCTACAGTGTCAGTTGGCATCCAGCGCGAAATTTCTCTATCCTTTGTTTCTTTTTTTTACACGTTCAAGTAGTGTTTGCGTTTCCTACCTCCGAATTTTAACTAATTCGGACGGCCACTTGTCTACCTTTTCAGATAGAATGCAAATGTTGGAAACGCCTAACTATCACATAATTTAATGTTTTTTGACATGAATTCCTCATGTGGGGATTATTACTCATAAATAGGTAGGAAACGCAAACACTACTTGAACGTGTAAAAAAAGAAACAAAGGATAGAGAAATTTCGCGCTGGATGCCAACTGACACTGTAGCTCAGTTGACAGAGCGACGAGGGGGGCGTATACCCGAAGGTCGCGGGTTCAAACCCCGCCAGTGTCGAAATTTTTCTTTCCTTTAATAACATCTTTTATTTATGAGTAATAATCCCCACATGAGGAATTCATGTCAAAAAACATTAAATTATATAATTTGCTGTCCCTTACTGCTGGCCAAGCCGGCAAAGTACTTTGCTAAACAAACCGTTTGACATTTTCAAAATAAACAAACCGTTTTTGAATTGATAAGCAGAAAAATTAGGAATTTCGTTGATTTTTTAGTTAGTTATTTATGTGAGATCGGTTCTGGCAATAAATAGAAATATAATTTAACATTAGAAATAATTAAACATTCAATAAAATGGTCAGGTGCAGTGTTATATCGTGTAAAAGTAATAGCGAAACTAAGCAACCAGATTTGTCTTTCCACTCGTAAGTACCATTTAGTTTTAGAATAATAACTATTTATGACACATACATATCTAATTTATGCAGAAAAATAAACTGCAAATGCATGAAAATTATATTTAAAATTTGATAACCTAAAATCTCTATCATATTAATGTTGCCAGCACAAGTATTTTATTTAACCCTAAAACCCTGAATTAATTAAAAAATATGTATTTCAATATACTAATATAAGTTATATAAAGGATGTTTATTATTTAGTTCTTAAAAAGGATTCCATGGCATGTACTATTTTTCTTGTTAATGTGGGTATATGAAGAGTAGATTTTTTTACAGTTTTCTCGCCTGCTCTTTTACCTTCAGTTTTAGTTTCCGAGCAGGTGGTAAGTTAGGCAGGGCTTGTTCATGACGTTCATTAAGTACTTTTTTGTTTATGATAAATAAAAACATTTTTTTTAGATCTCGTTAGCCCCGTGATACGTACAACTTAATGACTAGTGTAATAGGAGAATGCATTGGAGGAGTTTGTCGCCTGTTCTTCTTCTTTAGTTAAGTGATGCGGTAGGCATTATGACGTTCATTAAGTGCTAGAATTCATCATTATAGCCATGTTATATTTACCATGCACCCACACACACTTGGAATAATGTACTAATGTAATAATGTTAAAGAATTAAACCATTTCAGTAATACATTCGATTGTTTTATTTATTTCGCAAATACATATAGTACTATGTATCTAATTAAACGATCTGCATTCCCTTCGGAGGTTTGACCTTATTTTGATGGAGAGTAAATATTTTTTGCTCTAATTTGATATAGTTTTCGGATGTGTGTGATCTATGCGCGGGACTCATCAGCCCCCGATGACGACGAGCATGCAGATCGTTTGGATACACGGTTCATAGGTTTACTTCTATATGTTTTGGACTTACTTTGACTAATAACCAATAATAAACTACTATAATGATAACAATTATCAAATAATTGATTGGAAAATATCGAGGATAAAGTTAAAAAAAATGTAAAATTACCCACAATACGGGGAAAACTATTTTGAGTAACAACACTATTTTGTATTACCCATCTCACTTGCCGACACGCTTCCCCTGGGTCTATTGTAATTCTCTGTCTACGTAGTTAGAGATCCACAATCATAACTTGGCCGGTGGCGACTACTTGCACTACTGTCGCCATTTTGAAATTTCGGCCTGTCATTGTCAGTTAGTTCTCAACTAAATAAAAATTATAGGGTGACCTACGTATATAAAAAAATATCACTTTCATTAATATTTTTTGTAGTGGAAACTTTTTTTAAAGACAATTATTTTTATGATGTATCTTTGCTTATTAATAAACGCTTTTATTTCCAATATTCAATATAAAAATTTATGAAAATTATTATTTCTTTTGTTAAATTTTATCTAAGTAGGCTAACACCGTCCGAAAAGTTGTGCGCGCATGACTATAGCGGTGCGGGTTACGGGAAGTGGGGAAATAATCCCGAATAAGATTTCACTGCGTATACACTGATGCGTGGGTTCTAATCCTAATGCGGGGATGTACCAATGTGTCATTTCTTAAGTCATAACTGTCTGACATATATATAAAAATACAAGGCAAATACGACGTGATAACCGGTGTTGTACCTAATGAACCGTGCAAGCGACTAGTGTTCAAATCCCGGATCGGGCCTACACCAATTGGCCTAGACCTCGCTTTTATAACATACCCTTTTTATATTATAAATCGATAAAGGACATCAAACTAAACAACTTTGCCAATGGAATGCCTATCTAAAATATTGTAATTTTCAAAAAAATATAATAATTAAAAATTGTCGTACCTTGTTCAAACTGAGAATGTATAGAATGAGAATCTTCAAAAACGACTAGTGTTCAAATCCTGAGTCGGGCCTACACCAATTTGTCTTTTCTAAAGACATATGTGTGGTTGATTTATCACGGTTTTTAACGGTGAGGGAAAACATTGTGAGGAAACCCACATGGCTGAGTTGTACTTAGTGGTGTGACAGTGTATTCGTACAAAACGGCAATAGGCCTGCCCCCTATCACGTGAGTACACTGTCCATGCAAAACGTGGGTACTCTGAACACCAGGTGACAAAGTCACGTGATGTTCAGAAGTATTAGTACCTCTGCCAAACCTCTTCGGGGGTATTCGGCGAGAACGTTTATGTTATGTTATGTTATGTTATATGTTACAAGGCTGTTAACAGCAATAAAAAAGTGCCCATAAATTCACTGACCCAGCAAAATGAATGACCCACACGATATCTGATGTTTAGAATTATTTTTTCTGTGCCACCTTTTTAGGGGATCTATGTGTAAATATGAAATGTAAAAGACAGTACACAACAAGGTAAGCCTCTAATTTACAGGATTAAAAAAATGATTTTAAGTAGTTACCCACTTGTTAACTCTGAGTGTCACAAATAACAAATCCTTGAGTATAAAATAATGAAACAGCTTGCAGAAAAGTACAATTGGCAGTGTTATCGCTAAAAGCTTCCAGACAACATTTGGGAGGTAAGATCATCAAAAAAAAAAAATATTAAAAATTGTCGTACCTAGTTCAAACTGAGAATGTATAGAATGAGATTCTTTGCTTCAGTGAAAATAAGAAATAAAAAAAAAAACATTTGACCTATGCTTTTCGCTCTGTAAACAAAAATATAACTTCTTTCGGTATTTTCCAGTTCTATTGATGGTCGTTGAAAAATAATATCGTGAAAATAAACCGGTAAGCGAGCGATTGAACTGGAAAATACCGAAAGAAGTTATGTTTTGGTTTACAGCGCTAAAAGCATATCAGATGTTTTTTTTTTATTTCTTATTTTAACTGAAGCAAAGAATCTCATTCAGGTTGTTGTTTACTGACAAAATGATTACGTGCAGTGCCTGCAACTCAAATGTTATACGCATAGATGGCGTTAAGTGTCCTAAGTGTGATAATACTTACCACCGCAACTGTGTGAATATAGCGAGCGGAACATCTATTAAAAAAAACTGGAAGTGCCCGGAATGTACCCGGTTTACCCCGCGAGATAACGGTGCCGAAACCCCAGTCAAGGGCGTTTACGTCGAACCGCTACCACAAGATGGAAAAACAACCAAACCAGGTGTGTCTCCTGAGACACAAATCGGGAATTTTGGTTCTGAGCTTCGCTCTTTTATGGAGGAACTTCGGTCAATGAGGGCGGACATTTTAGAATTTCGACGAGATTTTGCAGATATGAGAGCCGCTATATTGTTGCAGGACTCAAAGATTGAGGCTGTAAACAGACGGCTAGATGATATGGAGAAAAAAGCTGTTTCCGTAGATCGGAGTCAATCCACTATAGCACTAGAGGAGACTGTTCGTCTGCTGCAAGATCAACTACATGATCGGGACCAAGAAATGTTGGCGTGTGATATCCAGCTATCCAATATCACGGAGCAGCCGGGAGAAAACGTTGTTCACGTGGTGAAGTTGGTTGGCGCCAAGCTGGGAATCACGTTGGACGAGCGCGACGTCGTCAGCTGCGAGCGGGTGGGGGCGCGGCGGGAGGAGGGGCGGCCGCGGCCTATCGTGGTACGGCTGGCACGGCGCGTCACGCGGGACGACGTGCTGCGTGCGGCGCGGGTTCGGCGCGGGGCCACCACCTCCGATCTGGGGCTGCCCGGGGAGCCGCGACGATTCTATGTGAACGAGCGGCTCACCCGGACTAACAGAATACTGTTCCAACAGGCACGGGAAAAAGCAAAGTCAGCCAACTGGCGGTACGTGTGGACTCGAGAGGGACGGATTTTCGTAAGACAAGTTGAGGGTAAACCATCGCAGCGCATAAGACGGGAATCAGATATCCCTAATATTTTTAAATAATATAGGGTTAGATTGTAATATTATTTTACATATAAAATATTACATTTTGTTTTTTATTTACGGTAGGTTTAGTCATCTTATTAATTGTATTGTAAAATTAGGCATCAAAATATTTTGTCGTTTATTAAGTAACAAGAAATTAAGATATTATTACGTCACTTTTGTCAATTATTTAGTAGACATTTTGCATTTATCACGTTCACGTATCATTGATCACATATTAATTTGTCATAGTAAACAATGGCATGTTATAGGTAATTTTAAACGGTTAAATCTTATTTTGTTTTATATTTGTCCATTTATTCATAGTATGTGTATGTTTACAACTTTATTATTGTTTAGTCTATCCATACAAACATTAAAATTACGTATGTATGATAACATTTTATATTTTATTATCGTGGGCTTAATCTTGATTCTATTTTATGTATTGTGTTATAGATTGCGTAGCTGTGAATCACAATTATTTTCTAATGCCTCGCAGTAAAAACTTCCAGTTAGGGTTATTTAATGCTGGGTCTTTAGGGACAGGGCACGACGAATTTGTCTCAATAGTTCTTCATACTAAACCGGATATTTTGGCAGTGAACGAGACCTGGCTTCGAGCGGGAAAAGAAGATATCGCACCGTCTGTACCGGGATACCGATTGCGTCACATTCCGCGGTGCAATAGGGCAAGTGGTCGTTCGCGTGGAGGTGGAGTGGGTTTCTATATTCGGGAGGGCTTAAGTGCTCGGGTGAACGCGCACCCACCAGCCCCGGCAGTCGAGCAAATGTGGTTACGCACTACTGTAAACCGATGTCGTCTTTTAATAGGTACTGCTTATCGACCACAATGGCAAGACGCTGGCGTGTTCTTTGACGCTCTTACTGACACAATAGCATCCTGTTCACACTATGATAGACTTATATTGATGGGTGACTTTAATATTAATTTTTGTGACTTAAATGACAGTAACTATGCAGCTCTTATGCAATTTCTAAATACAATAAATCTCACGCAAATAATTACTGAACCGACACACTTCACTGATCATAGTGAGACTACAATAGATTTAATTTGTACTGACGGCGCGTATATGAATATTGGTGTTCGCCACATTCCAGCTCTTGGTCATCATGCTTTTGTTACGGTGGAACTGACTATTAAAAAACCCAAACTTTTACCAAAATCAATAACTTACAGACCCTTGACTAAAATTGACTTAGATGTTTTTAACAATGATGTAGTAGGGATTGACTGGGACTCTATTGAACTGATGACTAACGTAGACTTAATGGTGGAACATTTCGATCATTACATTATTTCGTTGTACGACAAGCATGCGCCACTTAAAGTAGCTGTAATAAAAGAGGGTCCCCAGCCTTGGTTTACTTATAATATTAGATTAATGATGAGACTTCGTGACGAAGCTCACGATAACTATAAGAAATATAAACAAGAGTACCAATATAGGTATTATAAAGATCTAAAACATCAAGTTACGGAGTCTTTATACAATGAGAAACGGGCTTTTTTTAAACACACCATAAATAACTGCGTAAATGATACCAAAACGTTGTGGAAAAATCTAAAACGCTCAATTCTCACAAATAAACGGCAAGATTTGCCAACTCACTTTGTTGATCCGGAACAAATTAATCAGCACTTTAGTGATGTTCCTGGCGCATCTGAAGTGAAACTATCTGATTTGAGTTATTTTGAATTCCATAGATATGGAAAGTCTACATTGTGTTTACAAACCGTTTCATCAGATACAGTGGCTAAAATAATAACTCAAATCAAAACAAAAGCTAAAGGGTGGGATCAAATAAATATTGACATGATATTACTGACATTACCGACTTCAATTAACGCATTGACTGCCATCATAAACAAGAGCATTATGACAAATACGTTCCCAAAAAGTTGGAAAGTAGCAAAAATATCTCCTCTACCAAAAAAGCCCAATCCTGTCCTCGTCTCCGATTTGCGAGCAATAAGTATCCTTCCTTGCGCCTCGAAGATAATAGAAAGGGTTGTGTGCGATCAGCTTGCTAAGTACCTGGATGATAATAATATATTGCCTGAGCTTCAATCTGGCTTTCGCAAGGGTCGATCAACAGCATCAGCCTTACTTGATGTTGTAGATAATATTCTTAGTGACCAAAGTGAGGGCAAAAGCACAATTTTAACTTTATTAGACTTTTCCAGGGCTTTTGAGTGTTTGCACAAGCCCCTTCTGTTATCCAAGATGGCATATTACGGCTTTGATATTGCGACGATTCATTGGTTTGATAGTTATCTGTCTGAAAGAATGCAGTTTGTCGAACTTTGTAGACGGAATGGTAGTATTCATACATCTTCTATGAAAAACCTACCCAGGGGAGTCCCGCAAGGATCTATTTTGGGACCTTTGCTTTTTATTTTATACACAGCTGATATCACCAATTGTATTAAACACTGCAATTTTCATATATATGCTGATGATATTCAGCTATATCTTTCTGGTTCACCTCTAAAAGCTGCGGAGACAGTCAATATTCTTAATACAGAGCTTGAACGTATTGCTGACTGGTCGGACAGAAATTGTCTGGTCTTGAATCCAAGCAAGTCCAAGTATATGATACTTGGAACTAAGTATCAAATACGTGATACGAGGGAAATTCTTGCGGCCAATGGTGTGGCTATCAGAGGACAACCAATAGAACAGGTGGTGGAAGCAAAAAACCTTGGTCTGTTGATGGATAGTGAACTTTGCTTTGAAAATCATATTATATCCGTAGTAAGTAATTGTTTTTATCGCCTAAAAGTCCTTTATAATATTCGCGATTTTCTAAGTGTGGATTTGCGTGTTCACCTTTGTGAATCGTTGATACTATCGAGGTTAAACTATTGTGATGTTGTCTATGGTAGCTGCATTCTTGGTCGCTCAAAGAAGTTGATACAACGTGTGCAAAACGCTTGCGCACGTTTTTGCTTCCGCATTCCTCCAAGATCCCATGTCACTCCATTCTTGAATGACGCAAAACTGTTGAAAATGCAGGCACGTAGACATCTACATCTTGCAACGTTGCTTTTCGGTGTAGTTAGGTATGAATCTCCTAACTATTTGTTTAATAAGCTGCAATGGTCCAAAAGCGACTATCAGTATAAGGTTAGAGCGATCTTGCCTATGCACCGATCTGCAGCGTTTCGAGGCAGTTTCAGGTTCGCGGCGTCCAAGTGCTGGAATGATCTCCCTCCCCCAATCCGGGACACAACTAGTAAGAATGCTTTTAAGCGCAAGCTTAAAAGCTACTTGCTAGCCCAACAGAATCCTTCTTCTTAAATCCAGCTCCTGGGCCTATATCCTATTCCTTTTTACAAACGTTATAAATATTTAAAATACATATAGTAGTATATGTATATATTTGTATGTATGTTCTCTAAATAAGTATGTTTATACATGCGAGATAATATAAGTATGTGTATAAATATATATTATAGTAAGTATTTAATATGATATATTTTTTATTATTTTTTTTAAGTGGCCATTGTATTGTATGAGATCAGTGATATCATTTTCAAATTGTGTATATTATTATATTCTATATTGTATACTGTAGGGTTATTTATTTAGGTGTCATTGTCACAAATATAGGACTGACTGAAAATCAGTGTTATGAGGTAAAACTCATAACAATATACTGAGTCAGATCCTATTCGTTGCTGTGCATAAATTTTAGTTTATGTTTAAGATTTTTAAGTTTTGTTTTTTATTGTGTTCTTTTGACATATTTTATGTTTTTTTTTTATGTAGTACTTATTTAAATTGCAGCAGCGAATAAACATTTTCTTTTCTTCTTTTCTTTTCTATACTTTCTCAGTTTGAACTAGGTATATGATATTTTTCATTATTAAATATTTAGATAATAACAATATTTTAGATAGGCATTCCATAGGCAAAGTTGTTAAGTTTGATGTCCTTTATCGATTTATAATATAAAAAGGTTATGTTATAAAAGCAAGGCCTAGACCTCGCTTTTAAAACGTACCCTTTTTATACTTATCTGAGAAAGTGAAAATCATAGAACTGAAAGTAGGGAGTTTGTTTGCTTGGAAATTATCTTATTTCTAGACTTAGAATTTTTTGTAAAATAGATATACTGACACAAGATAACAAATAAAAGTAAACCACGTAGGCCTAGCCAAGATAAAGAAAGTTGAAGTAGCTCTTTGATTATCAGGGGGGCTTGCTACCAGTTTGCTTGTTTGCTAACTTGATACCACATACCTACTCAAATTTTATTTGACATGAATGTGTTTCAGAAGCAGCATGAATATTTAAATTAACTATCATATACTTAATGTATATAATTTAATTTGAAATTTCTTAACAGGCGATCTCATATGCTGGATAATAGCGACAGTGTTTTCTACCGAGCCGTAGACCTAGTGCTATGCCAATGCTAACCCATCCCGCAGATTCCAAAGCTGTAAACATAGCAATAAACAAAAAGAATACGAATGACTCGTACATTTTCTAAATGCTTTAACTTCATTGGTCAGAATGTCACAAAGGTGTTTCACTATTGGTTCCTAACGGAACTTCGGTCATATAATTGTTTAGAAATCTGGCTTTTGTCACTGCCACTGTTATGTCAATGTCAAGTCAAACTAACGAAAGTAATCGCTCAGAAGTCAGTAGAAAAGCAAGTCAAACAAAATTGGAAAAAAGCAAATTCATCCATTCTATTCGACTTGTATCTTGATAATTCACTGAGAAAACATGGAAGAAATAGGAATTATCCTGCAGGAAAAGGTACTCATGGCTTCTCCTCTTGAACCGTACTGTTTCTATCGAAATGGTTTGTTTAACGTCAAGATGTTAACTGTTTCAGGATGACCAGGCAGTAGACTCTAAAGGACTTGCTTTCACAGGTCCTCAGACATTTGAAGATTTGGAGTCAGAAGATTTATATACAAAATACAAGGTAAATAAAATGAAACATTTTATTTTTTATTATATTAATCAGAAGCTAACCTAATTTTTTAATTTATACTTCAGAAACTGCAAAGAATGTTAGAGTTTTTAGAAGTGCAAGAAGAATATATCAAGGATGAACAAAGAAACTTGAAAAAAGAGTATTTACATGCACAAGAAGAAGTCAAGCGAATCCAATCTGTCCCTCTTGTTATTGGCCAATTTTTGGAAGCTGTTGATCAAAATACTGGAATAGGTAAAAACAATACTTATTTGTGGCTGAATTGTACTATCATTTGCTTTATATTAGGTTTGGTCATAAAATATGAGCTGGGAAATCAAATAACAGCCCAATTAACCCTTTTTCAAATAACCCTCATTTTTTACCCCAGGTCCAAAAGGACAGAGGTACAAAACTTAAGGTTTTTATGTTTGCGAACATATAGGTATCATCAAATATTTAAATCCCATGTTTCTTAACTACAAAATATTGTTTTTCAGTTGGAAGCACTACAGGTTCAAACTACTACGTCCGTATATTGTCAACAATAGACAGAGAATTACTCAAACCATCTGCGTCTGTAGCATTACACAAACACTCCAATGCATTAGTGGATGTCCTCCCTCCGGAAGCTGATAGCTCCATCTCTATGCTGCAAGCAGGTAATCATCTCATAAATTATAGTAACATATCCATCTTTAGACATTACACATTCCTTATACCTATATGCATTGAAAAATTATCCTAAGTAAGCCTAATGCCAGTAAAATTTACGTGAAAACTGATATGCGTATATTTTCTTATTGTTAGATATTGTTTGTCCTAAACACATAATTCTTAATTAAATGATGTCAAAAATTGTTATGTGAGGAAATATAGACCAACATATTTAGTATCTTCACTCACACCTTTTTTTCCCTGCACATATTAAAATAATTAATATATTTTTTGTTCTCAGATGAGAAGCCAGATGTCCAGTACTCAGATATCGGAGGCATGGACACTCAGAAACAGGAGATCAGAGAGGCTGTAGAGTTGCCATTGACTCATGTGGAGCTGTATAGGCAAATTGGTATTGAGCCCCCTCGAGGTGTGCTCATGTATGGGCCCCCGGGCTGTGGGAAAACCATGTTGGCTAAAGCTGTTGCTCATCATACTACAGGTATTTAACATAAGAGTTTGTTTGTTTAGTTTAAAAAATATTTGTTTAAAAAACAAACGATTTATTAACTGACTGCAAATTAGCAATGGGTTAGTGCTAGATGACTAACCCATGTTGATGTTAGATATAATTTAAATCTTTTTGTTCATGAAAACCTCATGTGGGGATTATTACTAATAAATAAACCCACAACCTCGGTTGTATGCCCCCGTCGGTCTGCCAATTAAGCTACCGTGTCATTAGCTGCCAGTGCGAAATTCTTCTATCCTTTATTTCTTTTACACGTTTAAGTAGTGTTTGTGTTTCCTACCTCCAAAAATCAATTGGCAGAGCGACGGGGGCGTATACCCGAGGTCGCGGGTTCGATTCCCGCCTGTGTCGAAATTTTTCTTTCCTTAATTTATTCTTTATTTATTATGTTAGATATGTTGTGTAGTGTTGGCTTAGTATTCCAAGCGGACACATAGCATCAATGTATCTTATACTACAAATTACTAAACTATAATTTTATACTACAAATTACTAAACTTTTCAAAACCTCATATTTCTGGACAGCTTTTACATCACCTTTAAATTCTCGGAATTAATTCAAAATAATTTAAATTCCAATATCGACCAAGTTTCAATATCTGAATCTATTCAATGTGATTTAAATGAATTCTCAAATCTTGTTCCACCTTCGAATAACAGTTTAAATATCATCTGTCAAAATATTCGTAGTATTTCAGCTAATTTAGACTCATTCATTATTTCTTTAGAGAACTCTAAAACCAACCACGATATACTTATATTCTCCGAATGCTGGTTACTGAAAAATCCAATTATACCCTCAATCACAGATTATTCAAGTTTCAAAACTACCAACCCACACAATCAAAACGATGGTGTAGTAGCATTTATAAGTAATAAATTTCATGAGGTTACTGTTTATGAACCCGAATTAAAAGAATCCAGTTGCCTCGTAATAAAATTAGGTGAAGACACAGCTATTATTGCAATCTACCGTCCTTGTGAATTTAAAAATCTTGACAATTTTTTTCAGTCATTAGATTGCTTACTTAACCTACTTAAACAATGTAAAAGTATTATTATTACGGGAGACATAAATATTGATATTCATCCTAACAATGTCTCTGATAAAGCTTGTGATTATCTAAACCTTCTTGCATCTCATAGTCTACTCCCAGCGCATACTTACCCAACACGCATACATAGTTGTCTTGATCACGTATTTATTAAGTCCTCACTCCCGTCTAAAACATTTGTGATAGACACCAATATCACAGATCATAGCACAATCGCACTTTCTCTTTCATTAAAGAAAAATACTTCAATCCCGAAATATTCCGTTAACCTCAATCATTCGGAACTGTCAGTTGCAATATCAAAATTTGACTTTTCTTCCTTTTATGAAATAACCGATCCAAACCAAGCAGCAAGTTATTTTTGTGAATCATTACAATCCTTGATAGCTACGAATACGGAAATTAAATATCTTCCCCGTCGCAAAAGACCAATGAAACCGTGGATTACTCAAGGACTTCTTCGAGTTATTAGAAACAGAGACCGGTTATATATAAAATGTAAAAAAAGTCCGTCAAATGAAACCTTAAAAGTTACTTACACGAGATACCGATCATTTAGCACCAAAATTTTAAAAAATGTTAAAAAAGCGTATTTTACAGATCTCTTACAAAAAGCCGGCAACAATAACAAACGTATTTGGGAAGCTGTTAAAGAGGTCGCTAACCTAAATAGGGCTAAATCCTCAGCGACAGAACTTCTAGCTAATAACGACGATGTACAGCGATCCTTAAACTTAATTAATAATTATTTCACTGACATTGGCTCAAATTTAGCTAATTCTTTTCAAGGCCCTGAGCTGAAAGTCCCGATTAGCCTTGTATGCAAATCATTTGCTTTTGCTGAAACAGACAATCTCGAGATCTCCACCTTAATCAAAGGACTTAGAACCAACAGTTCTGTAGGATGGGATGGCATTTCTCCTTTAGTCCTCAAAAACAACTGCGACGTTTTGGTAGCTCCTCTTACTTACCTTCTTAATAACTGCATAAACAAAGGTGTCTTCCCTAAACCATTTAAAAAAGCGCTATTACACCCGATTCATAAAGGAGGTGACAAGTCATGCATAGGAAACTACAGACCTATCTCAGTACTTCCCTCTTTATCAAAAATTTTTGAGAAAATTATGAATAACCGCTTGGTTGATTTTCTTGAATCAAACGATCTACTGTCTAAAAATCAATTCGGTTTTCGACGTGGTTATTCAACCGATATGGCAGTTGATGAGTTGCTGAAGAATGTTGTAAACAGTTTGGATAATAAGAAGAAATGTCTCACCATATTCCTTGATCTAACGAAGGCCTTTGATACTGTACCTATCCCATTACTCCTAAAAAAGTTAGAAGCTATTGGTATTCGAGGCCTTCCCTTAGAACTATTTAAAGACTACCTTAAAGATCGCTTTCAATCTGTTACCATCACGAATCAAAAAAGCACAGAAATGCCTATCTTATATGGAGTTCCACAAGGCAGCATATTAGGTCCTACCCTCTTTCTTATATTTATAAGTTCTCTTAAAATTCCAAATTGCTCAATTATCTCCTACGCAGATGACACAGCTCTATTTTTTTCTGGTAATTCTTGGGATGAAGTGACGTCTCTGGCACAGACAGGATTTACCTCTGTTTGTGAATGGCTCGCCTTAAATCGCCTCACAATTAATATTTCAAAAACCAAATTTCTAATGCATACAATAAAATCAGGTTATCTTTCGCCAAACAATATTCCCGAAATTAAAGTTCACAATTGCTCAAATCAAAACAACTCATGCCAATGTCCGAGATTAGAACGTGTGACAGAAATTAAATATTTAGGTATCGTAATTGATAGCTCTCTTACCTTTCGTACACATATCAATACACTCAGTAATCGTATCAGAAAGTTAATATTTTCTTTTAAGGCTCTTAGATCGGTAGTAGATGCAAAATTGCTAAGAACCATCTATTTTGCACTTTGCCAAAGTATAATCACCTACTGTATCACGTCATGGGGCGGCTCTTGTAAAAGTCATCTCATACAAATTGAACGAGCTCAGCGGGCTGTACTCAAGGTTGCAACGTTCAAGCCATTCCGTTTCCCAACCAAAGAATTATACCTTTTCTGCGAAGTACTTACTGTTCGACAGTTATTTATTAAGAACGTTG
Source organism: Bedellia somnulentella (assembly GCA_963576735.1). Taxonomy (NCBI): domain Eukaryota; kingdom Metazoa; phylum Arthropoda; class Insecta; order Lepidoptera; family Bedelliidae; genus Bedellia; species Bedellia somnulentella. Next base: position 7,928,856 of record OY755188.1, read on the forward strand.
TTTTAAAACAACACTGCATAACATATTTTAATCCAGACAGTAATAAACTAAGAAACAAAGAGGTTGTCAGTGGTAAATTATGTAAGACTTCTTTTGCTCAACGTTTCCCTACATTCCTTGGACCTTACTTATACAATAAATTAAACAGTAAACTCGGCATTTATGATTTAAATAATTTCGGTCTCAAGCAAAAACTAAATACGTGGCTTCAAACTCTATCTTATGAGGAAACAGAGAACTTCCTATCTATACTGACTTGAACTATCATTATTCTGTTTTTCTTAGTATGATTATTAAAGGTATTATTATTATTATATATGTATATTTTAAGATATTAATGTATATTTATATTATTTTATAATATTTATATTTATAAACCTATTTACATTATATTTTATTACATAAAACACTATAAATATTTATTTACTTAACATATTTATTTTACTTCACACCTAGTTTAAGTTTCCTTTTTCTACAACTTCTGTGTTTTATTTTGAATGTTTTAGTAGTTTTTTTAATTTGATGTAATTCTTTAGTTTAGTGCTTAATGTTCTTTTACGCACGCAGTGCTGATTTTGTATTCTTAGCGTCACTGATGTTTTTTACCGGTACCTATAGCACAGGTTACCCTTTATTAGGTATCGGTTGTACCATTAATTAAGTACTTTTGTGAAATACAGCTCTGTTCATATTATTACTTTACTGTATAGACTGTAATATTACATTTTTTTGGAAATAAAGATTTATTATTATTATTATTATTATCTGTAATTTCATTCACAGGCCTCTCAACCACATAAAGTGAAAGAGAAACAGACACCCTCATTTTCTATGACTTTACTAATTTTCTATGTTTCTTCATTCTAAATCTTATATCACTACTGTACTTACCCACGTACAGATCTCACCATTCAAAGGTTGTCTGGAAGAGATTGCTTTAAGCAATAAGACTGCCAATTGTACTTCTCTATTTAATAAAAATATATATAAAATGTCTGTATCTGTGATGTACAATAAAGAGTTTTCTATTCTATATCATTTGGTTTAGAAATTATTAAATACCAATGTTTCAGCAGCTGTTTAGTTATAGCAATAACCCATTTCTTCCCATAGGTGTTAAAAAGGTGACTAAGAGTATTGAGGCTTTATAAATGAGTGTTGGGCTATGTGACTTCCCCATTAACCTTTCACGTCCCGCCGGCTCCCAGAGTAGCCAGAAGTAAAAGTACCGTCAAACCCCGATGGCTCCCCGTGGAGCCGCCGATGGCCAGCTTACCGTGTTCGAATTAACCCCTTATTTCTTTTTTTTGTTAAATTACGTTTTTATTGATATCAACGGCTTGTGTATGAAGTGAGCTTTTAACTTGTCCTTCGCTAGTGCTCGGGAAGTCACAGGTTAAGCTACCAAAAGCGGCTCAGGATCTAATTCTATAGCTCTAGCTACCACTTTTTGAATTTATAGCCATGATATATGTATGTAAAATAAAATATCAAGTGCACTAACTATTAATCTCTTTTCCAGCTGCTTTCATCCGCGTGGTAGGATCAGAGTTTGTCCAGAAATATCTTGGCGAGGGTCCTCGTATGGTGCGCGATGTGTTCCGTCTAGCCAAGGAGAACAGTCCTGCTATTATTTTCATTGATGAAATTGACGCTATTGCGACCAAGAGGTAAGTAATATTTATTTATCTTAATGATAACATATTCTTAAAATAATGGTTATTATCTCCATTAGATACTGAATATATTTTATGTGGTATGTCTGTAATTTTGTATGATAAGTGAATGTAATATGTCGATTAGCAAAAACAATTATTTCAAAGTGTAAATAATGTGTTCGAGTGACTCAGCATGAAGAAACATTTCACAAAAATACGCGTATAGTTTTCATTAGGTTCCTTTTCGAATCCTGGCAGGGCGCCATGATACATCATCCGTTTAATTTTCGTAAATAAAATCACTAAAAGACTACTGCCTCTTAAGCAGTTGATTTTATATCTTAAAACAAAAATACAGCAATAATACACAAATTGCATTTGCTTATAATAAATAATCTTTCAGATTCGATGCGCAAACTGGAGCAGACAGGGAGGTGCAGAGAATTCTCTTAGAACTTCTAAATCAAATGGATGGTTTCGATCAAACCACTAATGTTAAGGTATGAGATGAAAACAGTGACTTCAAGTCATTCATTCAAAGAAGGTGTTTTTAAAGAGAAGAAGCAACTATAAATTTCTTACATTAAGAATGTCATACAACTTTGTGTTCCACATTTTTTATGTTGAAGATTTTCTATAAGATTGAAACCACACTAGTTTGTCATTTGACATTAGCTCTTAAAAATATTTTTTGAAATTCCTTTCAGGTTATTAATATTATACTAAATCTATTTTATTTTATAGGTTATAATGGCTACCAACCGTGCTGACACGCTGGACCCGGCATTACTGAGACCTGGTCGTCTCGACAGGAAAATTGAGTTTCCTTTGCCAGACAGGTATGATCTTTCATTAGTTTTGTATATAAAATGACTTTATAAGCCTTTTAGAAGTACAGTGAGGAAAAGATTGTAAAATAAAGTATGCTGGTGATGAGTCTAAATAAAAAGCTCCGATATACATAGTCGCCTCGTACTTGTGGTGTTTCTAATAAAATTTCTCCAAACAAACTTTACCGATTCCTATAAATGTTAAGTGTCTATTCGTAAAGCCTGAGAAGCTTTTTCTCCGAACTTACGCAACTACGGTAATCCATAACATGATTATTTTTGCATTTAATTTTTACGTCCACCCAAACTTTACTACCACATCATAATACAACATACATTACCACAGGCGTCAAAAGCGTCTAATCTTCTCGACGATCACGGCCAAGATGAACTTATCCGAGGAAGTAGATCTTGAAGAGTTCGTAGCGCGACCAGACCGCGTATCGGGTGCCGATATCAACGCCATTTGTCAAGAGGCGGGAATGCACGCTGTTAGAGAAAACAGGTATAGTTTGACACTGCATTATATGAAACAACACATAAAAAAATACATTCATACTCACGGCTATCAACCCATAGAAGGGGTAGCCTGAGTTTCAGAATAAGAAATTCCTAAGCCACTTTTGGAAGCTAGGTGGGGAAATTATGGTATAATAAAAGTTGTAGATGATTGGTCTCCAACCGCATCGATCAAAATTCACTGAATAAGCCTAATACCCGAAGTCGCGTCTTACGCCCTCTTACGCCCAATTTCTGAATTGAGTAGGTATTCAAGCTGAGAACGACTTAAGTATCGTTTTGTCTCATTCAGTTGTTAAGATTTCAATGCGACAGAACGATACTTAAGTTGTTCTCAGCTGGAATACTCAATTCAGAAATCGGGCGTTACACTCCTTCAACCAACATCCCACACAAGAAATGCGGTATTATTATTCCAAGCCGGCAATTCATAGCAAGAATATATTTCACAATTCTTCTGTAACAAACCCTGCTTGGTTTGCTACCTCCTTTTAGTGACATCCTGTACACGTTATTGCATCAATAGATATCCTCCCGACTATCGTTTCCAAGAAAGGGTAGCCAGAGATTCAAAATTAGAAATTCTTGGGCCACTTTTGGATGTTGAATGGAAAGTTGAAAAATGTAAAGTAAAGGTTGTTAGTGATAGAATTACTTAATAAGCCCTAATACCATAAGTCGTGTCTTACCACGCCTGCGCGGAAAAAGGGGATAGTGCCAGTGTAATCCAACACTAAACATTTTTACAACATCTAATAGAGAAAATGGTCAAATAGACAGACGTCCTGAATGTGTAAATAGATTGATTAATGAAAATGTAGCTCGAGAGGTTGGCCAGGATCGTCCATAGTGGCGATCGATAGTCTTTATCTACCCCAACGGGAACTAATGAGATGGCTTATTCCGTTTATCCACCCTAAAACAGAGGGAAGTTGCAATGACGATGGAGCTCAAACAGAGACGTTCCCCTAGCTTTAACCCGAAATGTTATGATAGTTCTACGTTTAAGTCCAGAGTTTGACAAATCCAACAGAAGTGTTTTTGAGCCATTTTTCACAAGATCTGAGTTTTATCAAATTTACGGAAAAAGCAAAAGAAGCAGCAGAAGGGGGTCTTAAACAAGTAACATCTTGGCTAGAAGATAATCTGCTAACATTAAATCCTCAAAAAACTAAATTCATATGTTTTAGCATAAATAATAAAATAAAAAAATGTAATAAACCTAATATCCTGAAACTACATACTTTTCCATGTAACAGAAATAATTTGAGTGTAGAGTATTCATGTAACTGCTTCGATCTTGAAAGAGTAAACTTCATTAAATATCTTGGTGTAATTATCGATCAGAATTTAAATTGGCATCGTCACGTACAATATGTTATTTCGCGAACTAGAAAATTAATACACGTTTTTAAAAATATACGAATAGTTGGTAATCCGACATTACTTTTACAAATCTACAAAGCATTGAGTGAAAGTATTGTCTCATACTGCATATGCGCTTGGGGTGGTGCTGCAAAAACGCAATTCATCAAAATAGAGCGTGCTCAGAGATCCGTCCTTAAAGTTATGATGAACCGCCCGTATAGATACCCAACCACTAACTTATACCAAGAGGCAAAGGTTCTTTCAGTTCGTAGATTGTACATAGTGGCATGTCTATGTAGGCAACATGTTGGTCTATTGTCCCTCCTACCAGAACAGAGCAAAAGGTTCAATAAAATTCCCACACCAAAATGCAAATCAACCTTCGCCCAAAGACAATATGATTTTATAGCGTCTTATATATACAGACATGTGAATCATACTGCCAAATTAGATACACTTACCCTTAATAGTAAATTATTTAAAAAACACATAACTGATTGGGCACTAAAGCTAAACTATGAGGAAACGGAGAACTTGTTAAAGGTTACAAAATAGAATAGGTCTAATATATTTACAACACAAACACACACATACACATACCACACACGCACATGCGCACTCAACCGCACACACATGCTATTAAATCAACTGGTATAAATTTACATTCTAAGATAATGATTCAAAGTCATTATAATTTGTATTATTTTTTTATTTTTTTTAAACCTTTTTTTCTTAATTTACCTTTACCTGTATAATGAATCCCCTTAGGTATCCTTTAATTTGTATATTTTGTTAATTTGTTATTTGATTACTTTCTTTTTCACTGTCTTCATATTTTCAATTTTTAACTGACTGTTTTCATTCAAATATTAGTATAAGTCCTGGACCCCACTGTAAAGACCTCCTGGGAAGTCTGCCTCCCGCACTACGGGCAACCCTTTTGGGAGGCAGTGCATTGTAATTTTATTTTATATTATGTGTATTATTTGGATCCAATAAATCTTTTTTTTTTACTATAATCTTTATTGCTCTTACATATTCCTTACCTTTTTTTGCTTCAGGTACATTGTGCTGCCAAAGGACTTCGAAAAGGGTTACAAGAACAACATCAAGAAGGACGAAAGTGAATATGAATTCTACAAATAATCTTATATATATTTTGTGTAAACATTTAATGTAATAAACTCTCTAAGATAAATATGTCTTTATTTCTAATCCTGCATCAAACTATATTAAAAAAACCTTATCCCAGTTTTGTAAGGCATGAATATCTCTTAACCCTTTATAAGGCAGAGGTATGATCAAAAATTCATTGTATTTCACTTCTATTTCAAGGTAGGTAAGGTTGAAATTATGGTGGCCACTATTTAGCCACTGCCTTATAAAGGGTTAAATCCTGTGGTTTACTTTCTTTTCTATTTTCCGATATTTCAAATCCACCCTTGTCCATGAATTAATTAATTCATTCTACTCATATCATATTTTCTGCCCGTTGACTATCAATTCAACAATCATCGTCTATTGACTGGCTGCTACAGCTCCTTAAAACGTCAGATCATTACGAAACTTGAACACATTTCTCGTTCGTTATATAAAAACTCTTTATTTTTATTTAACTAGAAAACCATCAAACCAATAATACTGATGAATGTGTTCATGGGTCACACTCACACCCTGTAGTCAGATTTAATCTCTTTCTACCAAACAACTATTTAGTGAGGAACAGTTTTATTTGTCGTGTTCCAGTTGAACAGATTCAGTTGATTGGTGGGGAATGTAATGTTAATTAAAATTAACTTCCATGGAAGATTGCAAACAGAAAAAGCAACAAAAATCTCCTTACCCTCACAGTTTTTGCCTTTAAATATAAATTTATACAGTTTGCAATATAATTAATACTTTTTAACAACACTAGTTTGCCATAATTAAATCAGATTGGCCATCCCGTGTGCTGTTTTTTTTAATTGTGTATTTCTTCATAAATGCATACATCTCCCGGCTAAAAATCCCTAAATGGGGTAGCCAGAGTTAAGTGTCCCTCAAGCCATAATCCTCAAATTTTAAAACTTCATGAAGTTGATTTTGATCAATGCTAAAAAATAGTGCCATAGGCCAGATAAATAGTGCTCTTATGGTTAAAAAGTTATAGCTAAAGTTTATTGAGGATTATGGCTTGAGGTTCAAGCCATAATCCTCATCTCTGCAGCAAACAAACGGTGCGGCCTAGAGTCTAGGTTAAGGTTTCAAAAAATAGTGCTCACGTTATGCCAATTCCCAGAAGAAACCGTTCATTGGTTCCGGAGTTATTAAGGTTTCCTGATGAGGATTATGGCTTGAGGTTTTGAAAACCTCAAATATCTCCGTAATGTCTGCAGCTATTCGGTTGAAAGTTATGTTAAAAAATAGTGCGGAAATAGTGCTTCCGGACTATAATTATTTCTATCCGATTTATTAAGCCCAAGTATCTAAATAAAAAGCATTAACTTTCACATACATTTCTGTCCAGGTACATGCCAGCAGAAAAGTGATTAGGATTTTTCTTGTAGATTTTTCAAAGTTTCGTTTGTATGCATATTATTTAATCAAATTAATTGCTATTATTTAAGTAAGGCTATTTTGTATGTATTGTTACAGATTTTACTGTTTGTTTTTCATATGCGCGGGGAGTGTTGTAATCTTGTGACCTCACTTAGACTAACAAACCCATTAAACCATCCAATACCACTTTGTTACATAATAGTATATTTTGTCTTGCCCCGGTTATGTATAATAAACTTCCACAAAATGTAAAATTGCTGCAGTTTACAAAATTTAAACAGAAAATGTTTGAATTACTTCTAAATAAATGTTATTACTATAACTGTTATTACTATTTGGAAGATAAGTTATAAGCTTGTTATTAGATAAAGTAAATAGTTCCTATTGTTTTAAGTTTAAAAAAAATAACTATCTTTTGTTTCATTTTATTTTTTTATGATGTATTTGACTGAGCTCTGTTTTATGTTAAATTTTATTTTAAATTTGTATGCCTAAAAATGGTTTTCCATAAGAGAAACTTTACCCATGTATGCTACCAACAACTTGCATATAACTTTACTTATGGAATCAAATAAATATTATTCTATTCTACATATCGGTACATTACGGTATTAAAACAATATTCTCAAACTAATTTTCCACTTTTAACTGTTTTATACCACTTTTTGAATTAATTTTTAAGGAACTACACATATACACTTCAAATTGTGACGTATGATGATCATAAATATCGTGTCCTAGGCGTGCGAGTGGTGACTTGCAAAATCTTCATTATAGAGTCGCTTAAAAAGTTATGTATTTTCATAAATTCAGTACTTACCATGTTTAATAGTAGGTAATAGATAGACACTGAATGCTTCGACCAAGTTTTTCTGCAATAGGAATACGTACTTTGTCTTTTAAGTATGTGAACAATTCATATAGCGTAAACACTTTAATTAGGTAATTTATATATTACTTAATATTATACATTTGCAATTACTTAATTAATCGTGAGTTCATTAAAACATGAACATGCAATGTAACCCATGGGTCACACTCACACCCTGTAGTCAGATTTAATCTCTTTCTACCAAACAACTATTTAGTGAGGAACAGTTTTATTTGTCGTGTTCCAGTTGAACAGATTCAGTTGATTGGTGGGGAATGTAATGTTAATTAAAATTAACTTCCATGGAAGATTGCAAACAGAAAAAGCAACAAAAATCTCCTTACCCTCACAGTTTTTGCCTTTAAATATAAATTTATACAGTTTGCAATATAATTAATACTTTTTAACAACACTAGTTTGCCATAATTAAATCAGATTGGCCATCCCGTGTGCTGTTTTTTTTAATTGTGTATTTCTTCATAAATGCATACATCTCCCGGCTAAAAATCCCTAAATGGGGTAGCCAGAGTTAAGTGTCCCTCAAGCCATAATCCTCAATAAACTTTAGCTATAACTTTTTAACCATAAGAGCACTATTTATCTGGCCTATGGCACTATTTAGCACTATTTATGCACTATTTTTTTGATCAAAATCAATTTCATGAAGTTTTAAAATTTGAGGATTATGGCTTGAGGGACACAGAGTTAAGTATGTATTTAGAAATCCCTCAGCCTCAGCTATTACGGACACCCACGGGAAGAAATGGGGTAGTGCTATTCTAAGCCCATACTACACAGCTTGCTTGCATATTCGGTAACAATGATGGTGCATATAATATTATGTTACTTGATGCGCACGTTGCACGAGCAGCTCGGGCGGGCGTAATTTTTGTCTAACTCTAGGCTACTATGTGGATTCAAATCAAAAATAATTACGTTACTGATTAATATCACATTCTAAAGAAGTTTCCGTGTTTTGTAGGCACCAGTATAGTTTCGTGGGTGATTAACAAGGCGACTAAGGATATATGCCAATTTGAGTCGTTGGTAGGTGATATGACTGAAACTTACCCCGTTACCATACTTACCCCACTCAACTTCCAAAAGCGGCTGAGAAATAAATGGATACAAATATACACGGCCATGCATAGATCAGAAATCTTGCGACTGGTGGAAAGAGTTTACTAGCGGAGCCTAGGTGGATACACCTGGAATAAACAAATCGTAAAATATATATCCCATTTCTTCCCGTGGTTGTTCGTAGCAATGTTTAGAATAGCAATACCCCATTTCTTCCGTTGGGCGATGTAGTTGGAGATTCATCACCAACAACCTATATTTTACCATCTTTTCCCCACTTAACTTCAAAAAGTGGCTGCTACCTCTTCTAGGGATTTATAGCTGTGAGTATATGTATGTTGCCGTGTAGTGCCGGCTTAGAATGTCGCTACCCCTTTCTACCCACGGGTGTCGTAAGAGGCGACTAAGGGTATTGGGGCTTTTTATTGGATGTTTGGGCGATGCGGTTGGAGACCCATCACCAAAATCTTTTCCCCACTCAACTTCCAAAAGTGGCTAAGGAATTTATAATTCCGTAGCTCTGGCTACCCCTTTTAGGGATTTATAGCCGTGAGTATATGTATGTATGTATGTATGTCGACGGGGATCTCTTCCAATTAAAATCTTAAATTGCAATGGGACAGTGCCTTATTAAATAAAGCAAATATTTCAAATAACACTCGTAATGATTGTAAATCCTTTATTTAATAACAATCTTATCAACAATGTGATATTAACATTTTACAATATATTTGGCATTTAAGTTACCTAAAATGTGTATTTTTTTATTTCCTAGGCCATCGAAAGATTCCAAACATTGTGAATATCAAATATAATGGTTATAGCCATAGTCACATAAAATTAACCATACCTGTCTGTACTATACTATCTGTAACAAACAACACTACGTATTTAAGTGCAGTTTATTAACTTCTATTGTCATAGCCAAAAACGTTTTTCTTATATTATTGCTGAATAGCGATTTAAATATCGTTAAAAATAGACGGCACAATAGGCTATTTGACTGTAATAAAAATATACATTTCTTTTATTTCATAAGTCTTAACATTTCTTTCTGAGAGCGATTTGTAATAATGCGAGATAAAAATATTGCATTATTTTTAAAAAAATCGTCTTCTAAAATAAGTTTTTTCGATGCAACTGTCACGTGACTAAAAACGACCGTGATTGGCTATTTCTATAATGACGTAGATTTCGCATAAACAGACTGTGTATCGCTTCGCTTATTGGTGTATAATGCGGAATTGACGTCACTACGTGCCTCAGCCGCCATATTACTTAAAGTCACGTTTTCGCGGCACATTTGAATATTGCCGTGTAGTGTCGGCTTAGAATAGCACTACCCCGTTTCTACCGATGGGTGTACGTAAGAGGCGACTAACGGTATTGGGGCTTTTAAGGGATTTTTGGGCGATGCGGTTGGAGACCCATCACCAACAACCTTTACTTTACCATCTTTTCCCCACTCATTTTCCAAAAGTGGCTGAGGAATTTTTAATTCCTTAGCTCTGGCTACCCCTTCTAGGGATTTATAGTCGTGAGTATATGTATGTATGTATGTGTATTTGAATATTGCATTTTCTTTTACGATTTTTTAATAAAATAGCTAAAATAAAGACAGAAAAGTATTTTTTAGGGCTCCTTATAAACAAATAAATACCGTGAGAAAGTTTTCAAAACATTGTCAAATAGCCTATTCAAAGTCCAACCAAGATGCCTAGCACGAGCGCTATTTTAGCGTCACGATATCGGTTAGAATGAGATGACAGTATACGATACTATGTAGGTGCGAAAGAGATGGCTGTTTTATTACGCGTTATCTAGTTAAAAGGTCGCTCGTGCTAGCCTTGCAAGTGCTATTAATATATAAAATGAAGACAGGTCAATAACAACTTTTTCAATTAGTATAAACTAAGTGCATCACACATTAAGGCACTACACTAATAAGGCTTTTAAGGCAACATTTCGTGATTTTTCGTTAGATATTTTAATCTAAAAGTTATAAATGTAATTATTTTAAACAAACAAAAAGTATATACAGAAAAAATCGATGAAGTCTTAAATGAATGAAATACATACATTGCTATGGAGTCACTATTTGTTGAGTATAATAAGCACATCAGTAAGATGATTAAGTGTAACATAAAGACATAATTTCAACAACTCTTACAAATAAGTAAGGCATATTGTATATAAAGTTTTTACACTATCGTTTCAGGTAATAGTAGGTTTTTAAGGTTTTTTAAACTCTTAGCATAAACTACTGAAAACTAAAATCATTTCATCATTTTTAATTCATGAAAATCGACTTTTTAAAGCTATTTTGTCAAAAGTAAGTGAATCATTTTATATAAGTATTCAGGATACAAAAACGTGTTTCGCTTTACAGCGATGTCTAAAACGTTCATAATAGAACTACATTAATTTGGAATTGAATATGAGCTACATATTATCGTATTGTCTTTCTAACTAAACTATATACTTAAAACAGTTTTTAAATAAAGTTCACTAAATCGCATTTAGATATCCTAATTCGGTATGCAAAGTTTTTTTTTGGTATTTATTAAATATTTTTATTCGATAGTTAACACGAAAATAAAACACTAATTCGAATATTTTCCATTTAAAATGAGTAATTGTAAAGTTATGAGTTTTTAAATATAGTTCAACTTTTGTACTAAATGACGTCATCGATCGATAAAATCACGTAGCGACATGCAAATGAAGCGAAATGTTTTATAAAAATGTTGCTGATTGCAAAACCTATCAAGAATTTGTGATGTCAAATGAAATTATTACGATATAATACTAAACAAACCTATGATTTTCGATATTTTATTAATAAACTGCAAAACCGTATGTCTTTGATACAACATTGAAGGTCAAACACTGTACAAGTTTTTGATAAAATAACAGTCATCTTAGCTTCAATTGATATAATTTCAAGAAAATATTGTTTATAACCATAATATCTCGAAATGGTTTTGTAATCAGCATCACTTTAGTAAAACTTTGCATACCGAATTGCGGGATAACAATACAGCAACATTTAATGCTTTGCTTTTAGGTAGGCGAATTGCGAGTTTCAATCGAAATTTTCGTTTTCAATCAGAATGATAGAGTTCCATACATCAGAGTGAAAGCCATACATATCTGTGTCTCTTTTACACCTGAGACCAAGGGTAGCATTACTACGTAAAGTACTACGGCGTAAACTATTCGATTAAACTCTCAATTCGCCTAAGGGTTTATTTATATTTTATTGTTTCAAGAATTGTGTACATGAGATATAATGTAACATATATGGTTTGTAAGACTCTGAAATAAATTACATTTCAAGTGTTAATTTAAAAACTCACATTATTGTTTAACTGCCAATAAGTTCATTCACCTCTTTATATATGGTTCCTACTTGATTGTATGAAAAAGGCAAAAAATATAAAAGTTATTTGAAATCTTTACAGAAACTAGTCTATTACTTAGATCAACGTAGCGATTTCTGACATCCATTTCTTTAAACAAGAATGAGAATTTAAGTTGAGAGGTATGATAAAAAATTCAATATGTAATAAAAATGATTTTTTAATAACACATTCGTCTGCAACTGCAGTTATGTTATGTAGTACCTTTGCATCCCAGTTATTCCTTTTATTTGTATTCAATAAAAAATAATAAACTAATATTAAAAGAATACAATTAGAGTTAAGAATAATCACAACAGGTGAACTTTCAGATTTGGTATTTAATGTATTTTCTTTGTGAAATACAACAAACATGATACGCCGAAATAGAATGAAAATTGTCTTAGGGGTAGTCAATAAGAGTATTTATAACGGTTTAAATCAATACTTAAAATCTAGCGACACTACGCTTAAAAGTAGTCAGCTAAGTCAAAATTTGCCTCTTATCATTGGCGGATCTATTACCCAGACGGAATTTTATGAAATTAACAGAATACCAACGTTAATTGTACCCACTAGAAAAAGTCCTGGATCCGTCCTTCAATAATATAAAAAATATAAGGGTCAATTCATTAGTAGCCGAAATCATTCCAAAAAAATTATTGATATTGTCACAAAAAACGTGATATACAGGACTTTGTATATGAAATTGGAACTGGCAGGTGTATTTCAATCAACTCAACATAGCTACCTCTCACCATTTGAATATTGTTCAATTATATTACAATATAATGATTTGTGTTCTTTTGTTTCATTGTTTAGTATAAGATATTAACCCACTATTTTTTTATTTACGCAATATAAAATAATCTCTAAAATACACGATATTTTAAAAAGATTTCACGTAGCTCTTTCAAATATATAAATAAAGGCCATCTTCAATCTCATCTTAAATTATGATTTTAATTTCATAAATTTAGCAAATTCAATATTTAACATATCTAAAAATATATTTGAAGAATTTATTTACGGTTTTATTATTTCTACCCAATGAGTAGATTGTCCTCAAGAAGCATATGAACATGGCCAAAACATTAAGTTAAACAAGAAACACACACTTTACTACTGCAACAAATTTTGTATATGTTTTAATACAAAAACAGAATTAGTCAAATTGGGAACCATAATACTGATTTAGGCATCATTCCAGTTACTTAGATCTTAAGTCGGAATATTTCAACTAAGAATTAAATTTAGTCTTTCATAAGCAAAGTACTTTTGTATCGAACTTTTATGAATGTGATTTCAGGATCTTTATCGTAACAATAAGTGTTTTCGAAATCATTAATAAGAAAATATTTGGTGGGCAGATATTTATAACATTAAAGAGTATAAGTACATTAATCTAAATTAGTAAGAACCTTAATAATATAACAATAAGTACATCAGGTTTCGAAATATTTCATCATTTGTACTACAAAGAGTTCGAAGACACAGTAGTGGACGGGAAAGTTTTGAATAAACCTCATTAGTTAGCACTCAACTTTACTGGGCATAATTATACCTTATTATCTAAAGAATTCTTAACATCGTATGGCATAAATAGAGTTTATAGTACATTTTTGTAAATATGGAAAGATCAGAAAAAGGAATGTACACGTTGAAATGGAATGAACAACTCTTTCATATCATATATCAAAATAGCTACCTCTTTTTACTATAGCGCCATATAATACCTAGGGAGCAAGACACACAGAAAAGACATAAGACGAGGACAGTCGCTGACAGCGTGCCCTTTCGATCAATTTTCATACAAAATGTATAGAAGCGTCGTGTCCGCGCCCCGTCCTCACCGCGTCTTTTCTGTTTGCGTTGGATCGTGACGCTTCTATACATTTTGTATGAAAATTTATCGAAAGGGTGCGCCGTCTGCGACGCGTCCTCGTCTTACGTCTTTTTTGTGTGTCTTGCACCTAAATGGTCACCAACATCTACAAAGGTTTTTTACGAAAGAGATTGAATCGAAGTAACAATAAGAAATAGGGAAAGGAAAGCCACTCAACAGAAAATTAATGTATGTAGAGCAGAAATACTTCATCTGGCGTACTCCGAAGTTCACTGGTTTGGTCCCTGGAAGATGAAAGCCGAGGTTAAACTTTTTATTTACCCTTTTCTAAGCTTTGTTTTCTAAAACAATCACTATTCAAATGGTAATATATCGTAGACAAACATATTACATGGGGGTTTGAACAATGTTAAGCGGGGAATTCACTAGACGGGCATGTCCGCGGGCAAGCCTGCAGGCAAGTCCGAAGGGCTTCATTACTATTATGTCTGTGCTTTATCAGTCAGTGTAGTACAGCCGCGGGCGGTCTGGCAGACTGCCCGTTGGAAGTCCGCGCGATCTCATTTTGTCTGCACAGGCACCGACAGGTCCGAACGTGAATGCATAGTCCAGGCGGCCTGTGGACAGTAGGCTTGGGTAGATCCAGCTCCGCCAGGTGATTCGAATCACCAGGTTCAGGCTCAGTTCCGGTACTGAATCCTCTTAACCGGGCCGGACCGCTTATCGAATCCGGCTCGGTTAAGAAATTCAGAACTGAATCAAACAACCAAAAAATACCACGCTTACTTCGCGGAACGTAACGATTGCTATTGACATACATTTAAAAATAAATTTACTCATATGTATAATGATTCTGTTTGTGTACAGGCTAGGTTCGCTAACATACGAATATTCATATTATGTAAAAAATAAATAATATTTAGAACAACTTAACAACATCTTATAACAATATCTACACATAAATATATGCAAATCAGAAAGTTACACAACATAAAACACTATCGTATTTATAATATCACAATAAACACCATTATTTATGAAAAGATTGATAAATCTATTAAACGAAATTGGCAAACAAAGAACACGAAAGGACAACTCTCTTTTCGTCTCTCTCTGTCTCCCGAGTTCAAATTATATTACATTCTTGTCTCGCTCTCACATTCAGCAAGAAAATGTAACGGTAATAATCGAACCGATCCTGAACCTGATGCCTGAGCCTGTTGTTCGAAAACAATAGAACCGAGCCGGTGCGGAGCGGCCCGGTTAGGCGAACCTGCACCTGATAAGAAAGAGTGGGGCCGGTTAGGCCAATCAGGCTCACGCAGAGATTCGAATCATTTGAATCCACCGAGCCGGACCTACACACGCCTAGTGGACAGACCTAGCAGTGACAGCAACCCAAACAGACGTCCGCTTACTTATTATCGTTCGACGAGTTGTGGAGTATTTTTAATTTAAAATGAGTTTTAATGAGAATAAAATATTCTGGGAAGAATTTATAGCTGAATACAAAACTTATCCATGTTTATGGAAGGTAAAAAGCAAGGAATTTATGAATAGTGAAATGCGTAAACCCGCCTAACAACATTTGATTGAAAAATGTAAAGAAATTTATCCCGGAGCTGATTTAGCGTATTTTCGCCTTTGCATTGCCATCTTGCAACACAACTAATATCGAAGCCGTTCTACAACAAACTGAAGAGTCTGTGAAGTGTATTGCGTCGCCAGGCATGCCCGGACAGACTGCCCGCGGACATGCCCGTCTAGTGAATTCCCCGCTTTAATCTCAATACACGAGTTGCCAAAATACATTCTTATAGAATTGAAAAGCAAACTGTAATTATCAAAAGACAATCGAAAGGACCCTCAGGATTGACATGCCTTGCGGATTCTCAATTACACTGCTGATGATGTTCGGCTCCTGAAGGGGTAGTGTGTGTGTGTGTGTGTGTGTGTGTGTGTGTGTGTGTGTGTGTGTGTGTGTGTGTGTGTGTGTGAAATATGTTTATTTGCTTGCACACTCGGTATAGTTTATTGGATAGTGTCGGTACATCCGTACGCACTTTTGGTTATTTTAATAAATAATACCGACAAATTAAGTGCAAATCAGGCAATTATTATTCTACATTATTTAAAGTTTCGAACATCATCACGATTTAAATATATATCAAATCATCAATTTACGAAATTTGCTAACTTTTCTTGCCAAGGCGGCGCAATAAAAGAGCGACACCATCTTAGCTAATGAACTTGTGGGAATACTGATAAAGCGTACACTACTGCGGACTCACTCGGACATACAAGCGTCTCACTCATATTCCTACATCGCACATCGCGGTATGTAAATGTTTTTCGAGTTAAGCATAGATACAAATTATAAGCTGGTACACAGCAGGGTGTACTAGCCAGTATATCTTTGCTGTTCCTACAAACTGTAACAATGATGGTGCATACCTGGTGTGCCTTTACCATAACTTAATCCTATCAAAGTATTCAACTACGTGAGATTCTGGTTTGTATCGTAAGTATGTTAATTGATGCGCCTGTTGCATGAGTGGCACGAGCAGAGCGGGCGGTTGTAGTGTCTTTTTCTCTCTATTTAAATGGCTAACAATGATGGTGTTTATGTGCAAAGCTGTCTAGTGTTGGCTATAATAGCACTAACATGCCCATTATTTTCCGGTGGTTTTTGGGCGATGCGGCTGAAGACCCATCACCAACAATTTTTATTTCTCCACCTTTTCCCAACTTCCAAAAGTGGCTGAGGAATTTCTGATTCCCCAGCTCTGGGGCTACCACTTCAAGGGATTTATACCCGTGAGTATATGTATTTATGTAGTGTGTGGGTGTGTATATGTTACCTGGTGCGTCTGTTGCATGAGCGGCACGAGCAGCGCGGGCGGGTGTAGTGTAGTGTGTGTGTGTGTGTGTGTGTTACCTGGTGCGCCTGCTGCATGAGCGGCACGAGCAGCGCGGGCGGGTGTAGTGTAGTGTGTGCGTGTGTGTGTGTTACCTGGTGCGCCTGCTGCATGAGCGGCACGAGCAGCGCGGGCGGGTGTAGTGTAGTGTGTGTGTGTGTTACCTGGTGCGCCTGCTGCATGAGCGGCACGAGCAGCGCGGGCGGGTGTAGTGTAGTGTGTGCGTGTGTGTGTGTTACCTGGTGCGCCTGCTGCATGAGCGGCACGAGCAGCGCGGGCGGGTGTAGTGTAGTGTGTGTGTGTGTTACCTGGTGCGCCTGCTGCATGAGCGGCACGAGCAGCGCGGGCGGGTGTAGTGTAGTGTGTGCGTGTGTGTGTGTTACCTGGTGCGCCTGCTGCATGAGCGGCACGAGCAGCGCGGGCGGGTGTAGTGTAGTGTGTGTGTGTGTTACCTGGTGCGCCTGCTGCATGAGCGGCACGAGCAGCGCGGGCGGGTGTAGTGTAGTGTGTGCGTGTGTGTGTGTTACCTGGTGCGCCTGCTGCATGAGCGGCACGAGCAGCGCGGGCGGGTGTAGTGTAGTGTGTGCGTGTGTGTGTGTTACCTGGTGCGCCTGCTGCATGAGCGGCACGAGCAGCGCGGGCGGGTGTAGTGTAGTGTGTGCGTGTGTGTGTGTTACCTGGTGCGCCTGCTGCATGAGCGGCACGAGCAGCGCGGGCGGGTGTAGTGTAGTGTGTGTGTGTGTTACCTGGTGCGCCTGCTGCATGAGCGGCACGAGCAGCGCGGGCGGGTGTAGTGTAGTGTGTGCGTGTGTGTGTGTTACCTGGTGCGCCTGCTGCATGAGCGGCACGAGCAGCGCGGGCGGGTGTAGTGTAGTGTGTGCGTGTGTGTGTGTTACCTGGTGCGCCTGCTGCATGAGCGGCACGAGCAGCGCGGGCGGGTGTAGTGTAGTGTGTGTGTGTGTGTGTGTGTTACCTGGTGCGCCTGCTGCATGAGCGGCACGAGCAGCGCGGGCGGGTGTAGTGTAGTGTGTGTGTGTGTTACCTGGTGCGCCTGCTGCATGAGCGGCACGAGCAGCGCGGGCGGGTGTAGTGTAGTGTGTGTGTGTGTTACCTGGTGCGCCTGCTGCATGAGCGGCACGGGCAGCGCGGGCGGGTGTAGTGTAGTGTGTGCGTGTGTGTGTGTTACCTGGTGCGCCTGCTGCATGAGCGGCACGAGCAGCACGGGCGGGTGTAGTGTAGTGTGTGTGTGTGTGTGTGTGTGTGTGTGTGTGTGTGTGTGTGTGTGTGTGTTACCTGGTGCGCCTGCTGCATGAGCGGCACGAGCAGCACGGGCGGGTGTAGTGTAGTGTGTGTGTGTGTGTGTGTGTGTGTGTGTGTTACCTGGTGCGCCTGCTGCATGAGCGGCACGAGCAGCGCGGGCGGGCCGGCGCGGCGCAGGAAGGGGTGGTGCAGCAGCCGCGCGGCCGACTGCCGCTGCGCCGGGTCGCGCACGAGCGCCGCCTCCACCAGCGACGTCAGCTCGGGCGGACAGCGCGCCGCCAGCCGCGGACGGGGGGGCGGCATGTCGCGGATACGCCGCATTGCCTAGGAGGGGGGGGGGAATTATACTATGTATTGTTGAAAGTGTTGTGAATTGTATATCGACAGCTGGAAATGTGTTGAATATTTTTGGATCAATTTATACAAAGTGGAATACACGTAGTAAGGACATACACTCAACGATCATTGATATAATATATAAAACACATTATAAATTACATGACAGATTAAGAAACAAACACCCATCGAATATTTGTATAGTTTATTTGCATTTTTTTTAAGTCGTGAAATACTCATGGATTCCCCGCCGCATAAAGGTGCAATGGGGATATGTCAGACTCCTACTGACTTAAACCCCACGGGTGGTCATCTCAGGTGGCTTTACAGCGGGACCAACACCCGAGGAAGACTCCCGATGGTCCCGCGCCCCACGCTTATTGGCGTTCATCTCAAGAGAGGTAAAACAAAGCCCCTCCTTTCTGCCCTCTTCTTCTTCGGAGACTCAAGGCCACCATGAACCTCCGACATGGTTTATTGCACTGGGGTTACCAAACGCAAGTGTTAACCTAGAGAAATTCTCCCGATACACTTAACCATGAACGTCGTGAAACAATAATTATTATTTAAAGATTTAATATTTATGAATATTTAGATGGCAGAAGGAAGTTAAAAAAAACACATGTAACAACTAGATAAAAGATTTGTTTTTCCGTTATTGAATATAACATCAAATACATTTAAGCGAATAAAAGCAAATTATTAGATTACCTGCAAGGGAGGCTCATTGAAGAAGGGTGGTTCTCCATCCACCATTTCGACCAACATTATTCCAAGTGACCATACATCAACTTCTGGTCCGTATGGCAATCGAGATATCACTTCTGGAGACATCCAATATGGGGTTCCAACCAGAGATTTGCGTTTTGGCAACTCCTGAAACATTATCGAATATACAATGCAACAAAACACGCCTAATGGAAGATTTATTTATTACTAATAGTTTATGTTAGTTTTAATTTAGTTATTAATAATAGATTTGTTATCTTAAGAGATTATGATCTTGTTTCTCTGAGGATTGAAGGCAAACCATAAAATCTAGGAATGAAGGCAATTGGCTAGGATTTTTGGTAAGATCAGAAATAATGAAGGAACAAAACTAGTATGTGGTTTATTTTCCGAATAAAGGCAGAAGTTTAGGATTATGGATGTAAGGATCAGAAAACATACACTCAATTGCATTAATGATTGAAAGTGTATAGATAGTATTGATATCTTAGACACTATCCTAAAAGTTTTTATTCGGATGTATAGAAAGTTAAATCCCTACTTTACCTGTGAAACTTGGGCGCAAAATCCAAAATCGGACAGCTTGACTCGGCCATCAGCAGTTATTAGTATGGAATCAGATTTAATATCGCGATGAATTACACCTTGGCCGTGCAGGAATGCTAATGCCTGAAAACAAATTAAAATTTAGGTAACAACAGCATTACTTCAGTAGAATTAGTAGAAGTGTAGAGCTCAGTATTATTTCGTACTGATTTTCATATAAAAATTACATGAACCTAAGACATAACACAAGTTGGCTTTATATTATAAAGCTCTTATGGGTATAAAAAATAATGTTATAATAATATTAAGCGAAAAGAGAGAAGTCTAGCTATAATAAATTACTTATTAAAAGTGCCATATTTTAGAAATGGTCTAAGTATTCCAAACATTAACAAATAAACAAACCAATTTAAATCTTTTTTTCATGAAAACCTCATATGGGGATTATTACTAATAAATAAAGAATAAATAAAGTAAAAAGAAAAATTTCGACACAGGCGGGAATCGAACCCGCGACCTCGGGTATACGCCCCCATCGCTCTGCCAATTGAGCTACCGTGTCAATGGCTGCCAGCGCGAAATTCTTCTATCCTTTATTTCTTTTACACGTTTAAGTAGTGTTTGCGCTTCCTACCTCCGAATTTTTACTAATTCCGAATTAGTACAACAAACATTACCTTTAAGCACTGTTTGCAAACAGTAGCAATTTGTTCCGGATCCATTCGAGTCCTGGTAACGATGTCAGTCAACGCGCCTCCAGCCATGTATTCCATTACCACCCATAATTCATCACCCACTAGGTATGAGGCATGCATCTCTACTATATTTGGATGGGGGTAGTCGCGCATTATCACCTGTAAAGACATTAAGTTGAGTTAGTATTCCTTAGTGCGTTGTTGGAAATCTGTTATTATTTAATTAATATGCCTTGCATGAGCACCTATTGTTAAGCCTCATGAGGTTATTATTATTACAATGTGATTTACTATTCAGTGCTCTCGTATTAACATATGTAAGTATCTTTATTGTTTATATTAACAAGGACGGCGAAAGGCCTGCCCCCTATCACGTGAGTACACTGTCTAAGCAAAACGTGGGTGCCTTCTCTGGAAACTAGATGGCGCTTGCCATGTGGGTTCGGGAGTATTGGTACCTCTGCCAACCCCTTCGGGGATAAACGGCGTGAACGTTTATGTTTATGTTTATTAACAAGGACGTCTCATATATAACTTGATTGTTGTACATGAATCTATTTCTGCGTTTTGACTTAACACGATTGAGGTATTGTAAAAAAACGTATTTTATTAGTAAACAGTGTTCAAAACCAAGACTTAGAAGAAGAAAAATTAATATTCCATAAAATAATAAGTAGAAACCTTGCCGCAACATATAAATTTATATGATTATCTCACTTTTCTAATCATGTCCTTTCTACATGTTTCTCCAACAATACCTTGTAATCGTCCTACAATATACCAATTTTACTGGCCAGCCACAGTAAGTAATCATCACACAACTAATTTGGTCTCGTAATGAGCTTGCCAAATTTGTATTTGTGTATCGTAGAGGCTAGTTAATATTGCTGGTTTTACTATAGTCATGTGTAAACTACATTTGTGAATGAATATTCGTAACATTTGTAGACAGTAACTGTCGTCGTTAACGCATATTACTGAGACAATACCGCCAACATCAACAAAACATTCTATAAAAACATTCGTAACAAGTCACTTTAAAAATAAGCCCAAATAATAAAATAATAAAACATATGTACATACCAC
The DNA here is from genome assembly GCA_963576735.1 of Bedellia somnulentella. Taxonomy (NCBI): domain Eukaryota; kingdom Metazoa; phylum Arthropoda; class Insecta; order Lepidoptera; family Bedelliidae; genus Bedellia; species Bedellia somnulentella. The sequence goes on from OY755188.1 coordinate 7,950,537, forward strand.
TTCATTAAACAGCAATTCTCTTCTCTGCTGTTTCCTCAAATCCATCATTTTGACAGCAACCCTGCGTCTTGTACGGGTGTCAGTGGCTGCGCAAACGACACCAGTACTTCCCTCACCGATTCTCGCGAATCCAGTGAGGGTAGATCTTGGGTCACCCTCACTGACAACTAATCTCAATGCTGCTCTAAACTGCTCATGGGTTAATCTCAATTCGTGTTTGGAAGCTCCGAGGGGCAAGGCTCCGGGTGAGGAAGTTGGTACTGGCGCTGGTTGTCTTGGCGGTATGGCTGTGCCAAAACTACCTTGGACTTCACCACCTATAAAGTTTATAAAATTATGTATTAGAATATGCGTAAGTTGTGTGATATTTTGCACAACTGTTTTTTCTATATGAGTACGGTAGTGTCATAACTGCTTGAACGTAATGAAACTTGCACTTTATTTAAGTGAGGAGCAAATAAGGCTAATATTGACATTGTAAATAATAGTATCAAATTTAGAGAAATACAAATTTAACGAACATACTCTCGTGTCAGAATTATTGTTAATAATATGTTCAAGTAACATAGTTCCCATGGAAATGATCCCAGCCGACACACACAATTTTTGCGGATATAATACTAGTGACAGAAGTATATTTACCCATGTGAATATTATTGCCGTTGGATCCATGATGTCCATATGGTGGCTGTGGATGGTTGTGTTGATGATAAGGCATGTTACCCTGAACATTTTGATATGTGACAGCGTTATTATTTTCATTTGTCTCCGTCAAAGGTCTTATTGTGGCTTCATGGCTTCTCTGTGACCACTCAACTGGGGACTCCACTGGATTATTGACTGAGTAGTTACTCTGGTCTCTGTTTAGAGTTGGATATTGTTGAGGGGCAGGTGGCACTGGCGGTGACTCCTCTGGGACTGCAGGCGGCACATTAGGCTGATTCCTCAAATCTCCTCTTCTGATACGAGGCGGGCTCGTACTACGTAACGAATTTGACCGAGCAACATTAGACGTCTTAGGAAGAACAACGCCATTCTGCACTGGTTGTTGCGGAATGACAGTGGATGGTGGGCGAGATATAGACGAAACTGGGGTTATACGATGATCTCCTCTTACAACAGTCTTTAAGTCCAAAATTTCCGTAGGTGTAATTTCTGAAGGATCCACCAGTGGAAGTGGTCTGTTGGTTGATTTCAGAATCTGAAACATTTATTGATTACAATATGCATATTTTGTAAAAATTTAATAAACTGTATATTAAGTTAATGATCTTATTTACCTGATTGTTTCCCACAAGGGAAGCCCATTGAAGAGGCAAGCCTACAAACTTCCCTTCACGTTTGTCAAAACCAGTATGAACTCTGTGCTCAAAATTACAAGGTGGCGAAATAAGAGGCTTTTTCTTCTTCTTTGAAAACATTATAACCTGAAACAAAAATAGTTTTTAAGTATAGTTTACTTTACATTAGTTTTATTAACATAGAAGTTTTATTTCTGTTATCAGTACTAATTCACTAGAAAATTGTAATATAGGCTGGTTAGTCTACATTTCACAAATTTTATTTTGAAGATAAAACATTTACAAGCACTATCAATAAAAGGTAGGATAGATTTTCAGTCCAGTAAAGGGCCAATTTATCAGTCCCACATGATGTGGGTGCAGTATCTGTGGATTTACAAGACAGAAAATTCTATCCCACAATTACCTGCAAGGGCAATCTTTTTCAAAAAGAACCTTCCATTAACATAAAAAGTGATAAATGTTTCAGAATTATGCCATCATTCCCATGTTTTTGTAGTAACTTATTATTCATTACGGAACATAAGCAGTTTCTTCTTTCAGGGATTTTATTGGGCTACTTTTTTTAACCTACTAAAATGCCCTTAAGAAAGGGAAAGCAAATCAAACGAAAACCCTATTTAAAAGGTACTCTTTACAGTTTGAAAGGGTAACCCTTTTCATTTGATGGGTAAGCATAACAAAACCTTTCTCTTTATTAAGCTTAGCCTGTGTAGTGTTGGCTTTGAATAGCACTACCCCATTGTTTCCTGCAGGTGGCATACAAGTTGACTAAGGGTAGAGATATATCACTGATGATACTTGATTTTTACTCAATTATTATTGCAAAGTGACTTCAGATTTTTTCATTCCATGGCTCTGGCTACCTATATTTGGGATTTATAGCCAATAGTATATGTACATACATACATATACTCACGGCTGTAAATCTCTATATGGGGTAGCCAGAGCTGTGGAATAAGAAATTCCTCAGCCACTTTGGAAGTTGAATGGTGAAAAGATTGTAAGAATACCTCTACAAATACATGTCACACCTCTGTTCAAATAGCGTCACAACTCAAAAAACCAAATTGTTGAGAAAAATTGCATTCAAAATTCCTTTGACAGCCTGTACCCCTTCTGAAGTACGTAGGACGATCCAGAACCTACAATTAAAGAAGGCGCCTGGTTTTGACCTTATAACCGCTGAAGTATTAAGAGAACTGCCAAAGAAAGTCATAACTCTCATAACTATTATTTTCAACAGCATATTGAGAACTGGGTATTTTCCGAACATCTGGAAAGTGTCCCAAATAACAATGGTACTCAAGGCAGGAAAACCCCCACATCTTACGTCTTCCTACCGACCAATCAGTCTGCTACCAGTCCTCTCAAAAGTCTTCGAGAAGGTACTCTCTGTGCGGTTAAAAACTTGTATGGCAGATAAGAAACTAATCCCAGAACATCAATTCGGATTCAGAAGCAATCATTCAACAGTGGAACAAGTACACAGAGTTTGTGAAGAAGTGAGAAATGCACTGGAAAAACAGCTTTATTGCTGTGGCGTATTTCTGGATGTGCAACAGGCGTTTGATAAAGTTTGGCATAATGGCCTAGTATTTATTATCAAGAAGACCTTACCTCATAATATGTTTCTGCTACTGAAATCATACATTGAACACAGGTCATTTTATGTTAAAATAAACGATTCTGTTTCCGATATGTATGAAATACAAGCGGGGGTACCACAAGGATCAGTCCTAGGGCCGACATTGTATATTATTTACACCAGTGATGTTCCTGTGTCAGAAACAGTGATGACTGCAACGTTTGCAGATGATACTGCTGTACTAGCTTCAAGTGATAGCCCAGAGCAAGCTTCAGCGACTTTGCAAACACATCTTAACAAGATACATGATTGGATGAAGAGTTGGAAGATCAAGGCTAATGCCGCTAAATCCAATCATATCACTTTCACCCTAAGAAGGAAAGATTGTCCGGGGGGTCAAATTTGGAAATGAGCACTTACCACACACAGATTCTGTAAAGTACCTAGGTTTTCACCTTGACCGGAGGCAAACCTGGAAAACACACATCCAGAAAAAACGTGATGAGTTGAACTACCGTTTTAGATCTTTACAATGGCTGCTCGGCCCGCAGTCAAGACTGTCACTTAACAATAAATTGCTTATTTATAAATCCATACTAAAACCTGTTTGGACATATGGTATACAGTTGTGGGGTACGGCAAAAAACAGCAATGTTGAAATACTGCAAAGATTCCAAAACAACGCACTGAGGACCATAGCAAGAGCTCCCTGTTTTACAAAAACTGAGGAAATACATACATACTTAGAAATTCCTACCGTGAAAGAGGAAGTCAAGCACCTTACAAAAGCCTACAGAGACAGGATTACAAATCATGAAAATGAATTGGCGCGGTCACTAACACAGCCAGAAATGACGCGACGCCTGAAACGAAGCCACATCTGGGATAATATATAATCAAAGTTAAATAAAATATAATATCAATGAAGGACAGTCTATCAATGGAGAGGCCAGTCCTGAAAGCCACGATACCGTTCAAAAGAACTGCTTATAGTCCAACAACTGATCGCATGTTGAAAAGAAACAAAATAACAAAAAAAAAAAAAACCCAGGTTTTTGTAGTAACTTATTATTCATTACGGAACATAAGCAGTTTCCTCTTTCAGAGATTTTATTGGGCTACTTTTTTTAACCTTCTAAAATGCCCTTAAGAAAGGGAAAGCAAATCAAACAAAAACCCTATTTAAAGGGTATCCCTTTTTATTTGATGGGTAAGCATAACAAAACCTTTCTCTTTATTAAGCCTTGCCTGTGTAGTGTTGGCTTTGAATAGCACTACCCCATTGTTTCCTGCAGGTGGCATACAAGTTGACTAAGGGTAGAGATCTATCACTGATGATACTTGATTTTTACTCAATTATTATTCCAAAGTGACTTCAGATTTTTTCATTCCATGGCTCTGGCAACCTATATTTGGGATTTATAGCCATTAGTATATGTACATACATACATATACTCACAGCTATAAATCTCTATATGGGGTAGCCAGAGCTGTGGAATAAGAAATTTCTCAGCCACTTTGGAAGTTGAATGGTGAAAAGATTGTAAGAATACCTCTACAAATACATGTCACACCTCTGTTCAAATAGCGTCACAACTCAAAAAACCAAATTGTGTAGAAAATTGCATTCAAAATTTACACTTACTCTTTTTTTTACTTTTCTGCACTTATTACGAAAACTAAAAATTATGCTTTTGACGTTTGGCAAACATAATGATAAAATAAAAGGGATTTAACATTTTTTTGAGTTGTGACACTATTTGAACAAAGGTTATACTATATATATAAAACACATAATAATACTATATAAAGGTTATAATATGTAGCGATATACATATATTGATATGTATTATAAGTATTAATTTATTGTATCATATGTATGTATGTAAATGAATGTAAATGTTTGTTAAAAGTTTACTATTTTTAATTTAATGACTAGAACTAGATAATTATTATGTATTTATTGTGCCTATTAAGCATAGTTATCATAGACCCCGTTATCTTTAAAGCATTTTGGAGGCACCTGATTTTAGTGATGGGGCATCAAACTTTTATTTTTCACAACTGATGCAGCCGCATATGATTAAAGCTGGGAAAAACCTACAAAAAACATACTCAAATATGACGCATTTAACGTGTTTAGCCCATGGGTTAAATAGAGTTGCCAAAACAGTGCGATTAATGTACCCAGAAATTAATGCTTAATAAATAATCAAAAAAATTTTTTTTTGAAATCCCGCAATAGAATCCACAAATTTAAAGAAATGAATCCTGATACAACTTTGCCACCGGAACCTGTCATCACACGATGAAGCACGTTGCTCGAAGCAGTACATTACTACAGCATGAATTTTGAGAAAGTAAAAAATGTTGTATTAGAACTTAATCCTGCTGAAGCTGCGTCAATAGCGCGAGCCACTCAATTGCTTTCATTGGATCATTTAAAAGCTGATATACATTTTGTACATAACCATTTTGGTATACTAGCTACTTCTATCAAAAAATTAGAGAACCGAAAATTAAAATTATATGAGTCTTTGCACATCATATTTGATGTACAAAGAAAGCTTTCCATACTTATCCTGCACCCCAAAGGTAAAATAGTATATCAAAAATTAAAAAGTGTTTTATCTAAAAATCCGGGATATATGACGATACAAAATATAGATAATTTGTTAAAAAATAAAGAAACAGAAGTTAAAGAATCAGTAAACAAAAAAACTTTACAAAACTTCAAAATGATGAACTTTTTGCCACTAACATCGGTAGAAGTTGAACGATCTTTTTCTTGCTTAAAATGGATATTTTCTAATAGGAGACAAAGCCTTACTCCCGTAAATATGGAACAAATCCAAGTTATTTACTACGAGTGTCACATACTAAACAAATGTCAATGTGAATAAAATATATGAATGTAAATATATAAAATATTAATGTACCTACTTATCTATTTTATTATAATAATAAATAATAATAAAGACAACAGAGATTAATTTATTATCAATTACCCCATCACTAAAATCAGTTGCCTGCCACCAAAATGCTACAAAGATAGTCTAGTTATCAGTTTCACCATGTTGTTGGACATCTATCTCACATGACTTTAATTTATTGACCTCTCCATTTAATGGCTGTATGGAAAAGACCATTTTTAGTTATAAGACCGCCAATTTTACTTTTGTTACTTAATTCTGTTCATTTGTAAATGTTTTTTCTTTTGGATATGCAAAAAAGAGTTTTCTTTTCTATTCTATTACATAACATATACTCACGGCTATAAATCCCTAGAAGGGGTAGCCAGAGCTAAGGAATTAGAAATTCCTCAGCCACTTTTGGAAATTGAGTGGGGAACAGATGGTAAAGTAAAGGTTGTTGGTGATGGGTCTCCAGCCGCATCGCCCAAAAATCCCTTAAAAGCCCCAATACCGTTAGTCGCCTCTTACGTACACCCATCGGTAGAAACGGGGTAGTGCTATTCTAAGCCGACACTACACGGCTATTCTATTCTATATACAAATCCCTTTACATAAGTATATGTATGTATGTAATTATTCCTATTCTAATTTGGGTTATCCATTTGAATTCTTAATATCTGTATAAGTTTCTTATTTGGTTTATATTGATACATTATATATTTTAGATGGTGTTAAGTAGCAACCGTGATAGCCCAGTGGGTAGAACACTTGGTTATCGTGCAAACGACTAGTGTTCAAATCCTGGGTCGGGCCTACACCAATTTGTCTTTTCTAAAGAACTCGTGGTTTCGGCGTGAACGTTTATGTTATGTTATGTTACCTCTTCAAGGGTTTTTAAATAATCTGTTAAAAACACTAAACTTAAGCAGTTTAATATTGTAGTTCTACATTTCAAAGCTTCTAGTTTTGTTTTGTATTTGTTTCACACATTATTATTGTATTTATCTAATTAAAACCTAAATTAATATTTTAAATTTAGTAAACCAATTTGAGTAAATTGATTTACTTAAATCATATTTATTTATATTAATCTACAGACAGGGAACCCACAATTACTGATTATAAATGGAACCCTAGAAATCCTGCGATTGAATCTTGGATGCAGGATTGAAAGCCCTTGTTCAGTAGTTAGTAAGCTAGCTGCTTTGTTCTAGCAACAGCTTTTTCTAAAAAACATTTGGTTGAAATCTTTATTAGTTAATATAAAAGCTTATTATGAATTCACAATAAAACATAAGTTGTTTTACTACAACATTATCAAGTTCAACCAATAGCCAAATAGATTATTATATTTAAATCATTGTCATTATCCCTATCCTTGATATATAATTCATAGACATTGTTTTTACCTCTGAAATTTAAAGGGAAACATTTATTTTAAAATTAAACAAATTTTCTATAATTTATACCTGCTTTTTACATTGTGAGTATAATATCCTGTAGCATGTTTCTATAAGCCCAATTACTTCTTCTATTTCTTCTTGATGGTATGAAGAGCACAAATTTATAAAATCAAAGTTATTGAATAGGCAGCTAGATAGCACAGTATGGAGAAGATTTGACTGCAGAAAATAGCCCTCATCTCAAGAAGTCTGTCACTGCTCACATCTACTTTTACCAAAGTGTAGGTTGGTTCATTTCATTCATATTATCAAAAACATAACACATCATGGGCTGGAATACTTTTTAATGGGTTATTTATTATTTTGGTGCTAAAGGGTTGTGATGACTAATGAAATCTACTTGCCTTTACACTTATTCCTATTATTCCATAAAACAGGTTTGAAAATACAATTACTCAATCCTAAAAAGGATCATACAAAAATTTGTGTTTTGGTAACACACGGATACAATATTTTGGTTATAATGCAATTTCAGAATAGGAAATAGTAATAGTAGTAAATATTAGGAATTTCGGAATAGAAGTAACAGGAGAAAGTGAATTCAGATATTAGACGGGTTCAATATGAAGCGAAGTTCATGACTGCTCGGTAACAACGTGTTTATACACACCTTGTGTCGTGTACTTGCTGGAACGCTTCCCGAATACCAATCAATTAATATCTACACCACCATGTTACTACATGCTACATTAAATTCCTTGACAGACATATTTCTGGTTGATGTAACGGTTTAACTCACTGTGTTCTTAAGTCAAAATCAACATGGTATAATTATAATACTAAATTTCCACACACTGTAATAACCATAACCATTACGAACGATTCATATTCAGCGAAGACAAAACAAAATGTTTTTGAATAATTTACGATTTTGACGAAGCCGTAGGTAGGTAGGTAGGTAACAAACTAAAGTTTTCGCTATTATGCCAACAGCTCTGGTTGTAATGCATTTTAGAGCCGTATAGCTTAATGTTACCAACTACGCGCGCATGAACAACATTCGGAGCTAATCTATATATTTCGCCCTCAGTCAGTCGGGAATCGTCCATGTAAACGGTTTTAAATCAGATTTTCTTTACAGATGTTGAAATTTTTATATGTGTATTAGTTAGTAGCCCATAATACAAGTCTTACTTAATTTGGGGCTAACTTGATCTGTGTATAACATGACCGTATATTTATTTAATTTAAATTTATTTGTATATTGCTTTGTCAGGAACCAAATAAAAATATTTTTCATAGTTTTTTGGTATTCTCAACACAACTCTAACGTTCACGCCGAAGGGGTTGGTGGAGGTTCTATTACTTCTGAACATCGAGTGACATTATCGCCGTTTTGTACGTACACAGTCACATGACTAAGTATAATATAGTATAACTTAGCCATGTGGGTTCCATCACGATGTTTTCTCTCACCGTTGACAACCATGGTAAATCAACCACAAATATGACTTAAGAAAAGATAAATTGGTGTAGGCCCGAACCGGAATTTGAATTCTCATCATCTGTTAAATTTAAACTCTATTTCAAGTAGGTAATACCGAGGACTAGGCTGTATGATTTAAATCTCAGCCTGTCTGATAATGGACGAAGAAAAAAATTGGAATTTGTATTGTATTGTATTTTGTTTGTTTACTGAGTGTTTGCAAAATCACACCACTTAATTTAATGATATAAATTATACATTATAAATATAAGCAGAATGGATAAAGCTATGAAACAAAAAAAGGATAAATCTAGAAAAAAATATGTAGGGCTTAATTTTTTTTCCTTTCAAATCACATAATAAAAGTAGTATAGATACAAAATGTTAACCATACATATTAACCTTATCCAATGGATTAATTTTATGTTTTCTGAATTCGCAGTCTTCCGGGTCTGAATCTGATGAATGGGTCGAAATGCAAAAAAATCCTGCTACTGCAAGTGATCGAGACGATTGGATGAAAATGACTGGTGTAATGAAAACATACACAAAAAGTGATATCAGAACCACAAGGGAAGAGAAGAACAAGAAAAATATTGATTCATATAATCCTGGTACCAGTGTAAGGGAATTAAATCCATATTGGAAAGATGGTGGTTCGGGCCTTCCCCAAACATCAGATCAAACTAGGAGATCAAAACAATTTCTAAGACCTTCAAGTGATGGCGACTTTTATTCCAAATCATCCAATTCACAAGGTTACTTGAAACCAAAGTCTGATGATGATTATTACAGTAGTAAAAACAAATATAGTGATAGGTATGAAAAGAGTGTATATGTGTCACATAGTAGCAAATCAGGAAGTTGGAGAAAAGAGAGTCATATTGACAAGAAAACATTGGGCAGTGATCATGATAGTTACAAGCATCAGTGTGAAGACAATTTTAAAACAGAAAAAGTTAAAAAAGCTGAAGTGATAAAAGAAGCTAAGGCACCAGAAAAAGATGATTTATGTTTAAGTGATGAGAAAATGAACAAGCTTGCTGCTAAAATTGTAAAAGCAGAGATAATGGGGGACACAGCTCTAGTTAATAAACTAAAGACAAAGTTAGAAAATGCTAGGGAATATAGGAAACAGAACCCTGATGCTGTAAAACAAGCAAGTGAACAACCAGAAGAGCAAATTATGCTAACATCAACCAACAGTGTTGGAAATTGTAGACCTCTAACTAAAAGTTCACAAGGAGACCCGCACAGTAAACATGGGAAGAGAAAAGCAGAGACACACTTTGATAGAGAAAGGCAAAAATATTTTGCAAATGATGATAAATATAACCTTTCACAAATGGTATGTATTCCCATTGGCTTACTTATACATGCATGTTCCTATTGGTGTAGGCAGACACTATTGATTTCCACTTTGTACAAACCTGGCAAACCTCTTTACTTTAGCTTTGTTATCATCCTTCATCTTTTCATACATGCTCGTTTATTGTTCATACTTCAGTAAGGGTTTTGTTATTATTAACATTTATAGTAAAATTATCACTATTACACATACATATTGCCACAGGCATCATCTATCTATCTATCTATTGACAGAAGGGGTGTTAATAATGCCTAAGTTTTGTCTAGGGCCCAATATTACAAATAAATTACTTTTAACTATAAATTTAAATAACTTGATACTCAGTAAAATATAATCAGCACCTTTTTCATTAGTATTAACATTTATCACTTTCATTTTATATATGTTTTAGAGAGTAAATGGGTAGCCAGAGCTTCAGAATTAGAAATGCCTAAGCCACTCATGTGCCAATCATGCTATTGAATAGCAAAACGTAAAAAGCCAACATAATTCTTCAATTTTCTTCTTCTGTTCCCTTGTAAGTGCCCCTAAAAAGTAATTTTAAACTGAGTAATCAAATTGCCGTGTAGTGCCGGCTTAGAATGTTGCTACCCCTTTCTACCCACGGGTGTCGTAAGAGGCGACTAAGGGTATTGGGGCTTTTTATTGGATTTTTGGGCAATGCGGTTGGAGACCCATCACCAAAAACCTTTATTTTTTACCATCTTTTCCCCACTCAACTTCCAAAAGTGGCTGAGGAATTTATAATTCCTTAGCTCTGGTTAACCCTTCTAGGGAAATATAACTGTGAGTATATGTATGTATGTATGTAATCAAACTAATATCTCTAAGTAAATTCTCCAGCCACGTATGGATTATTAAGTTGAGTAAGGAAAAAGGTTGTTAATAAAGTAGTGTTGGTGATCCAGCTATATCATATCACACAAGCCCCAATATCCAAAGTTGCCTCTTATTATACCTGCAGGAAGACATGGGTTAGTGCTATTCTCAGCCGATAGCACAGCTATTGATGGATATCACTACAAAATTTTATCATAGATGCTCTGATACATACAAATTGTTTCACTAGTGATATAATGACTCATGCGAGCAATATATTTACTATTTCAATTGACTCTTTGTGATGCTGGATTGCATTGCATAATTGTATCATTCCATTTTTGCTGAGGCCTATTAATTATGTAACAGGAATAAGTAGTTAATAATTTAATATATATATATAGTGGATCGTCCCAGCTTCGCACGGGTAGCGTTGTTTTTTTAAATATCTGAGGTTTCTTTCTTCAGTCACTGCTCAAGCATTGTGAAATTCAGCGCAATGTTTTCAATTTATTAAATTTATAGCAATCCCTAAACAGTGTAGTTTGGTGATTTTAAATGCGCTTTGATGAACGGTTCAGTATTTCCGTTTAATAGCAAATTTTTAAATAAAACGCTATGAAGTATTTATAACAATCTAAAAATTTATCAGTTCATTACGTGATGTAGGATGCAACTACTGGCGCCATCTAGTATGTTATATGTAAATTAGTAAATATTTGGTTTTGGTCACGGGCGCGGTGGCTTATCTATACTTATAATAAATCTGTAGAGAGGTCAATTCTGTACATTAAATATATTTTCAAAATAACTATCAGGTGGTGATTAGGGATCGATGCTGATGCCAAAAATGCAATCAGTAAATTTTTTGTCTGTCTGTCTGTCTGTCTGTCTTTCTGTCTGTCTGTCTGTCTGTCTGTCTGTCTGTCGGTTTGTATGTTCCTTATGGAAACAAAAACTACTCGACGGATTTTAACGAAACTTGGTACAAATATTTTTCATACTCCCGCGCAGGTTTTTGTATACTTTCCAGCAGAGAAGTAAAGGGGAATTTTGGAAAATTTAGGGAAAACGGGAGAAGTTACTCCATTTTTTAACCTCCTGATGCCCACGGTACTTATGTGAGTACTTAACAAATAAAGTAGTTACTGCCCAAGCTATAAAAAACATTTTCTGGACTAAATGCCCACGGTCCTTCTCCGAGGACCAATACTTTGTGTTTGAACCACATTTGAATTTATCGCCAATTTTTTTTTGGAATGCATCCATTAGGAACAAGTATTCAGTCACTGACAGCTGTCATAAATGTCATCTTAGGATAATCAATTGTTCATTCAATAAATGTCCAAAAAAGGAACCATGGAGCGGCCACGTTGACTAAGTAAGTTTTAATCTCATTTTATTTATGCGATCTGATCATATTATTCAATAACTTTAATAAAACCTTATTGTTAGGTATGTCAGCAAATGGTGAACACTAATATTTTATCAATTACGTTTGTAAATAAAATTCTATGAGCATCCGTTTATAATGGTACTCGTCTGAGTACCGTGGTCTTCAATTACATAAAATACTTTTTACGTTTAGTCCTCACTTAAGGACTCTGGACCGCTATACTATAACTTTAGATACATTTATAAGTTTATTTTTTTTACAGGATACATGGGAAATCATGATATTGAAGCGGATTTAGCTATGTCGGACATAGATCTATCTGAGGACGATGACGACGATATAAATGACCCACCATATGAACCCATACAATTTGATTTTTCTGATGATGATATCCAGGAGCAGCTAGCTAGCCTTCCATTTTATTAAGAGCTAACTTACTGACCGAGGTGCCTCGTAACTCAGATGATTTGTCTTCTCCAAATATAAGTGGTTTTTTACGGGAGGAGTCTCGAAGCCTTGAAGTTCCATCAGCACTTCCTAGTCTTTCTTCCACGGAGTTGTCTCGTAACTCAGATGATTTACCTTCTCCAATGTTCTTAATTTTGTTCCTAAGTTGATCTCAATAATTCTAATAGTAGATAAATGTAAGAGCTTATCTAGAATAAATATAAGTTCTAAACTCATGTAAAACTGATTTAAAGTGTTGTGTTTCTAAGTGGTTCTTATTTCATAAGTGTTGTAATTGCTAACAAATTACCTAATACATATTTTTTCTACCAATAAATTAGTTTTTTTTTACTTTAATTATCTGCCCACGGTCCTCACATGAGGACTAATTATTTCCGCTTTAAAACTATTGAGACTGGTTACTTTTTTAATGCTTTACCCGTACATACTACTAGGAACACTAAATAATATTTTTTGCGACATTTATTGAAGTTTAAGTTTCTGGGCAGTAAGCTAGGTAAACGCAATAGTCCTTGTGTGGGGACCGTGGGCAGATAGTCATAAAAATAATAATAACGGCTGGGCATCAGGAGGTTAAGCTTCCGTCGCGTGTGCAGCCTTAATGGTTAAACTTACATAGAAATCATGTGTGGCGGAAATATTCTTCATAAAATTATCTAAAAAAAAATCCTCAACAGTATATGTCTATCTTTTATGGTTGACTCACAATAACACGTGTAATTCCTGATAGCTTAGCAGTTCGGAACATCCTGATTATATTTGTTTACTCTTACGTTTGTAAACCTCTCACTCATCCCTAATTTAAAAAAGGTAACATTATTACCTATTCAATAAAAAAAGAATCATAGAAATCGGTAGACAAACACCGAAATCAATACATAGTATAAAACAAAGTCGCTTTCGCTGTATGTCCGTATGTATGCTTAGATCTTTAAAACTACGCAACGGATTTTGATGCGGTTTTTTTTAATAGATAGAGTAATTCTTAAGGAAGGTTTGTATGTATAATAAATGCATAATATAGTAGAGAAACACTGATAAATTTAAAGGTTTCTAATGTGATGTCGTAAATAAGCACGTTTTTTTGCGCTTATATTGCAAACGCTGGCTGAACCCTACGAGATAGACCAAAATAATGTAGTACAGTATTGTTTACCTTAAAAAGTTCAACAAAAAAGTCCGCGATGGTATATGTCTATCTCTTAGGGATAACCCAGCATAACCATTTTTATTCTTTACTAAATAATGGTTTTTTACGAAGTGATTTTAAACAATACAGCATAAATCCTTATCCAATTAAGTAAGTTAAAAAAATTGTGCATTTATTATAGATCAATATGTTTTTTACAGCATGTAATTTAAGTGAATATTACCGAAGATATTACAAATTTAAAATGCAGGGTCGTAGTTGTTTGCGCCGGGCGGCGCGTGCCTATAAATAGCGCGTCGATGGCCGCGCTTCGCCTTCAGCCGCCCGGCACACAAAGTCATGGTGACGCCGCACAGGCCGCAGGGCCAGCAGCACCCAACCGGTGGGGTTTTAGTCGGTAAGAGTCCGACCGAGCGACGGGGGATCCATGAGGATTTCCCCACCGGTAAACAAAAAAAAAAAAAAAGCGCTTCGCCTTATATCACTTTATGATTTGCAGCGATCGCATGCGTTTATCGGAGCTCTCTAGCGAGGAAAATATCAAGAATTAAACATGTTTGTATTGGCTAATGACAAAAAAGCTGTGAACGTTGTGTATAAGGACATTCTGTAGTAGGTATATTTTGCATTGCACCCGTGCGAAGCCGGGGCGGGTCGCTAGTTATACATAAAATAAGCCATCGCGCCCGTGATCGAAACCAAATCTTTACTAATTTACATATAACATACTAGATGGCGCCAGTAGTTGCATCCTACATAACGAAATGATTTATAATAAATACTTCATGGCGTTTTATTCCAAAATTTGCTATTAAACGGAAATACTAAACCGTTCATTAAAGCGCATTCAAAATCACCAAACTACACTGTTAAGGGAGTGCTATAAATTTAATAAATTGAAAACATTACGCTGAATTTCACAATGCTTGAGCAGTGACTGAAGAAAGAAACCTCAGATATTTAAAAAAACAACGCTACCCGTGCGAAGCTGGGACGATCCACTAGTCTATACTAATATTATAAAGCTGAAGAGTTTGTTTGTTTGAACGCTAGGATCTCAGGAACTACCCAATCAAATTGAAAAATTCTTTTTGTGTTGGATAGTCCATTTATTGAGGAAGGTTTTAGGCTATATATATCATCACGCCGCTACCAACAGGAGCAAACTATCGGCGAATAATGTTGCAAAAACGGGGATAATTATTCATACTTTAAGGCTTCCGTTGTGTGCGCTGCGTAAACGGAAGTTACCCAAAAAAATGTATTAAAGAATTGTCTCTCTTTAAATGATTTAAAAAAATGTCCGCGACAGTATATGTCTAACTTTTAAGATTCACTTACTATAACCATTTTTATGGTAAACAAATTTGGTCGAATTTAATGCATTATTGCCATAATGTTTTATCAACATAATATTAATCCTTATCCAAATAAATATGTTGTTGATTAAGAGTATTTAACTGAACAAAATTGTCCTTGACATCACTTAATTTAAATAAACATCTTAGAAGATAATACAATTTTAAAATCACTCCGTAACAAAATTTATACGCGTGCATGAAGCGCAAGACAAGACGCTGCGCTGGCCGGCGAGCGAGGTCACCTGCGCGAGAAGCTTATGTTTAAGCCTTATCCTATTAATATTATAAATGTGAAAGTTTAGATATTTGGATGTTTGTGTGTTTGTAGCTAAATAAAGACTAATTCATAGAACGTGTTAAAAATAAAAGTTACAGGAAGCCAGATAATGATCCCAATTAACACAATATAGGACACTTATTATCCCAGAAAAATTAAGAGATCAATAAATTTTCTTAACAATGGCCAAACTGACTAATTGACTAAGAATCAATGCTCAGCCGAAACTACTATACTTATAAACTTAAAATTTATAAAGTGAAAAAATTGTGAGGACACTTTGATAAAGACCTTTTTCTCATCGCATGACAGAGACCCTCAACGGGTCAGTTAAATATTTCAGATTGACGACGTGAAAGTCTACACTTTTGACAGTACGAAGTCTGTGGGGTCAGCTAGTTTTATGTATAATTTCGGTGTTTGTCTACCGATTTCTATGATTCTTTTTTTATTGAATAGGTAATAATGTAACCTTTTTTAAATTAGGGATGAGTGAGAGGTTTACAAACGTAAGAGTAAACAAATATAATCAGAATGTTCCGAACTGCTAAGCTATCAGGAATTCGGTATGCAAAGTTTTACAAAAGTGATGCTGATTACAAAACCATTTCGAGATATTGTGTTTTTAAAACATATTTTCTTGAAATTAAATTAAACAAAGCTTAGATGACCGTTATTTTAACAAAATACTGTAAAAGTATTTGACCTTCAGCGTTCTTTCAAAGACAATCGTTTTTGCAGTTTATTAATAAAATATCGAAAATCATAGGTTTGTTTAGTATAATATCCTATTAATTTCATTTGAGATCACAAATTCGTGAAATGTTTTGCAATCAGCAACATTTTTAAAAGCTTTTATTTAACTTGCAATGTATGTTTGTGTGTTCGGGTGAAATCTTTGAACTCAATTTTGAAGTAGATATATTCAACCGTTTGTGCTGAAATTTTGTGGACGCATTTTGTTTGGATGACAATATATGATAAGACATGTGACGTCATTCTAAATTCAATATGGCGGATCATACAAGATGTCAGAACAGTTATATTTAATCCACTTATACAATATGGGTATCAAATGAAAGGGCTTGTTAAGAGTGACTAGAAAAAGAATATGACGTCATTCTGAATCCAATATGGCGGACCATGCAAGATGGCGGAATAGTTACCTTTAGTCTACTTCTACAATATGGGTATCAAATGAAAGGGCTTGTTAAGAGTGACTAGAAAAAGAATATGACGTCATTCTGAATCCAATATGGCGGACCATGCAGGATGGCGGAATAGTTACCTTTAGTCTACTTCTACAATATGGGTATCAAATGAAAGGGCTAGTTAAGAGTGACTAGAAAAAGAATATGACGTCATTCTGAATCCAATATGGCGGACCGTGCAGGATGGCGGAATAGTTACCTTTAGTCTACTTCTACAATATGGGTGTCAAATGAGAGGGCATTTTGAGAGTAATAATAACTTGAAAATAGCCAGCGATAACTAAAAAGTAAAAAATAAAAAAAATTAAGTAAAAAAACATTTTAAGAAAAAGCTTTTATTTAAACGCTCTAAAAAGAAGAAAATAAAATATTCCTTTTGGATTATACTAACAACTCCTCATTATATACAATTTATATATAATAATAAAAGCTTGTCGCTCGATTTACCACAAATTATTATGATATAAAGGAATGTTGATAGGTATGTAAACCTCGCGACAAGCTTTTATTATTATATATAAATTGTGTATAATGAGGAGTTGTTAGTATAATCCAAAAGGAATATTTTATTTTCTTCTTTTTAGAGCGTTTAAATAAAAGCTTTTTCTTAAAATGTTTTTTTACTTAATTTTTTTTATTACTAAACATTTCGCTTTATTTGCATGTCGCTACGTAATATTTTCAATCGATGACGTCATTAAGTAAAAAAGTTAAACAATCTTTAAAAAATCATAACTTTGCAATTACTCATTTTAAATGAAAAATATTCAAATTAGTCTTTTATTTTCGTGTTTGCTATCGAATAAAAATATTTAATAAATACCAAAAAAAAACTTTGCATACCGAATTACACGTGTTATTGTGAGTCAACCGTAAAAGATAGACATAAACTGTTGGGGATTTTTTTTAGATAATTTTATGAAGAATATTTCCGTCACACATGATTTCTATGTAAGTTTAACCATTGAGGCTGCACACGCGACGGAAGCTTAAAAAATGGAGTAGCTTCTCCCGTTTTCCCAAAATTTCCCAAAATTCCCCTTTATTACTCTGCTAGAAAGTATACGAAAACCTGCGCAGGTGTATGAAGAATAATTGTGCCAAGTTTCGTTAAAATCCGTCGAGTAGTTTTTGTTTCCATAAGGAACATACAAACCGACAGACAGACAGACAAAAATTTTACTGATTGCATTTTTGGCATCAGTATCGATCCCCAATCACCACCTGATAGTTATTTTGAAAATATATTTCATGTACAGAATTGACCTCTCTACAGATTTATTATAAGTATAGATATATATAGATATATATATATATATATATATATATATATATATATATATATATATGTTATCCATTCCTTTCATTTTGAAATCATAGATGCTATTCTCAGTGAATATTTCTTTCATTTCAGTTTGAACAAGAGAAATATGGTAGCAACTATGACAATGATGCAGAGTTGGCGAAAATTGCTTCTAAACACAAGAATCCCAATGATGACCTTGAGGACATATTCACTGAGGATATATCAAAGAACAGGAATACAGCTAAAGATGATTTACGTGAAAGAGAACGAGCGATAAAGCAGGACAGAAAGATGGAGAGAACAATTGAGGATTGCGAATATTGTGTTGGCTCCAGAAAGATGATGACACATCTTATGATGAGTTGTGGTGAAAAGGTCTATTTGGCAGTACCTAGTAGGACCTCTTTACAAAATGGACACTGTATATTAACCACGACGCATCATGTTGCTTGTGTGACAGCAGTAGATGAAGAAGTGTGGGAAGAGATTATGGTAAATATTATGTTTTTATCGAATTCCTCTTTGATATTTGTCGTCTTTCTCTCAATGAAACCTGAATATATTATGATAAATGAGCAACTTGTCTCTAATAAGTTAATATAAAATGTTTTGCATTGATTTTACTTCTGTCTACCTCTGCTTAATTCTTAAAAATACAAGCATCTTTATTCATACATAATCACGGCTACATATCCCAAAAAAGGGAAAGCCAAAACTAGAACTGGAATCTCTTTTGCCATTTAGTAAGGAAATATTGTAAAATAAATGATTACCCATTATGTTATATTATATTAGATGGGCGGTAAACGCCACGGGTTTCCGCACTGAGCCCGGCATGGCAAGCCATTGTACGTGGACCAAGTGGTCATTTAATTCTCCCAACCTAATT
Organism: Bedellia somnulentella; assembly: GCA_963576735.1. NCBI lineage: Eukaryota > Metazoa > Arthropoda > Insecta > Lepidoptera > Bedelliidae > Bedellia > Bedellia somnulentella. Next base: position 7,969,476 of record OY755188.1, read on the forward strand.
CCGTCCAGAAGGCGAGTAGCTTATCCAGGTCAGCTGCCGCCTCTGCGAGCGACTTTATGGATCCTATCGTGTTATAGCTGATATCGGCTACCCCCGTGCATTCCTGGAGCACGCGAGCAACCGTTTCGTCAGCTTCCATACACGCTCGGCACATGGGGCTGTCGGTAATGCCTATAGTGTATAAGTGTTTATTTAGTGTGGTATGTCCTGTGAGTACTCCAGTCGCTGTCCGCAGATCTTTCCTGCTTAGTCGCAGGGCGCGCCCGGTCAGCTTCCTGTCAAGGGTTGGCATGATTTCCTTCGACTGTCTGCAACTCTGCAACCGGGCTCCTCCTTCCATGATTACCCATACCCATTATATATAAACATTACCCATTAAACCCATTGGTGTATTTGCCATCCACAAGCCGCAATGCCTTTCAAACACTTAAAATGTTCCAAACCACAAGGCCTTATTCAGCACCTACAGAATGTAATGGGTTGGTGCTAATCTAAGCCGATACTACAAAGCATACAATATAATCAAGTACTAGTTATTTTATATTAAAATATTAAGTTACATTTTGTTATGATGTTGGGAGAATTTATTTATACATTATTTATTAATAATTGTGTTCTTTTCAGGATTATAGAAAAGCTTTGGTGAAATATTTCAATCAAATGAAAAAAGATGTAATATTTTTTGAAACAGCGACAAAACTGAACAAGTTCCCTCACCTCGTTATACATTGTGTTCCCATACCAAGGGATGTAGGGGATGCATTACCAATTTACTTCAAAAAAGCATTACTTGATTGTGAAGCAGAATGGGCTATGAACAAAAAAGTTATTGATTTAAGAGGAAAAAACATAAGAAGGGGTGTTCCCAAAGGGCTGCCGTATTTCTGGGTTGATTTTGCAATGGACCCTGGTTTTGCTCATGTCATTGAAGATCAGCAATTGTTCCCCAAAAACTTTGCAGAGGTATGTATGTGTTTTCATTTTCATTACCGCTCATAGGTTTTTGCTACCTGGGGGTTGAAGTCTATTGAGGTTAGAGGGTAGGAAGCCATATTCACCAAATTGACCTCATACAGGTTAGTAGTCTTTAAAAACTACTGCGCTTGATAGTAACCACCACTGACAGCGTTAACCTGTCATCAATAGCACAAAAACAAATTTTTTTTCAGACATGTAATGCCTTAAACAATCTGGTCTCAATCTTACAAAGTTATTTGTAACTATTCAATGTCAGTGTGCCAGCCCACCACTCTTACCGTTACACCATGGTGGCAGCGTGTTTTAATGTCTTCTGTAAATATTTATATTTTTGAAATTCTTATTCTTCTTAAAACTGACTGACTGAATTTGAATCTCTTTCTTTGATATTATAAGCAATATTTTTCTCATCATATATTATTTCTTTGCAGGAAATTATTGGAGGTATTTTAGATTTAGAGCATAATGCTTGGAAAAATCCACAGAAAGAAACAACTGAACAGCAAAGGAAGAAAGCAAGAGAGTTCCTTGAACAGTGGAAGCCTTTTGATAATGTGGCTAAACGATTTAAGTCTAGCCAATAAAATGTAAAATATACTACTGTCAAAGATTTTTATTCATCTTGATTGACAAAAAACGGAACCCTTATTTATTTCGTCTTTCAATCTATATGAAGAAAAGGGTTAGTGTTTTTTCTCAGCCAATACTACACAGATATAATTTTTTTTATTACATACATGCATTAGAAATTCCTCAGCCATTTTTGGAAAGTTGAGTTGGGAAAAGATGGTAAAATAAAGGTTGTTGGTGATGGGTCTCCAACCGCATCGCCCAAAAATCCCTTAATAGCCCCAATACTATTAGTCCCCTCTTACGTACACCCACCGGAAGAAATGGGGCAGTGCTATTCTAAGCCGACACTACACAGCAAATTATGACTTATAATAGTGACTTTACAGATAACACAGACAAACAGAAGACAGGTAGTGCTGTTTCTTTACCTCCTGTGCGTGTTTTTTACATGATTTTTGGGCGATGCGGTTGGAGACCTATTACCAAGAACCTTTATTTTTACAATCTTTCCGCCACTCAACTTGCAAAAGCGGCTGAGGAATTGCGTACACCGAAGCTCTGGCTACCCCTTCTAGGGATTTATATCCGTGAGTATATGTATGAATGTTGTCGAAAAATCTGGCTCACTAACCTGAGACAAAAAACTTACATAACTGACCATTTTCCACGACTGGATATGAACACTATTATTATAAAGCAGGCATTGACTGTCTCAGGTATCCGCACTTAGCCCAGCTACGAGGTGTGCCATTGTACGTGTACTATTTGGCTGTTTATGATTTCTCCCTCCTGGATACTACCAAGCTAGCTAGCTACCAGCTACTTAATTAAAGTTCAGAATTTTAGTATTTATGATTAATCACTAAATACCAGTCTAGTATGAATTACATCTTCCACTGACATTACCATCCAAATTGGCTTTATATTTTTCTTTGATTCCTCTCTATACTGTGGGAACAGTAAAGATACTGGCCAGCACACCCCGCTGAGTACCAATAATTAATATTTAATAATTATATTAATAATTTGTATTTATAGACTACAGGCCCATGCTGAAAAATTGATGGGTCATTTGAACCACCAGGTGACCTATGTAGAACGATATAAGAGCATTAAATAATAAGATTCAGCACTATGCCGTCACTTGTAAGCTGTCCAACTGAGTGCAGATGAGAATTCGAAAGTACAGGTAGAGTGGGTACATTTTAGTCACATATTTTTGTACGGCATTCTTATCATCGATAGATCCATTAAAAATAATAAGAAAACGCGCAGTGCCGTAAAAAAATGGTGCGCCACGAAGTCGGATTTTTATTTTTATTTTCCGACAATTACCGGGGTAAATTTGGTCATTTGATTTTGTACGGCATCTGTGTCATACTATTTCAATACTGCTCCTAATCCATTATTCCGCAACGCCGTACAAAAAACATGCGACAAGGGGAAAAAATCGAGGGTTGCAATCCCCTCTCTTTCCGTAGTCCAGGGGGTGATTTGACACATTATGAAATAAATTTATTTTCAAAGTATTTTATGCATAGGTAATATTTTTTCATGTGCCGTACATTTTCGTTGGTTCAAAGGGGAAAAAAGCTGAAAAGAGAAAATCAAAAAGGAAAAATCCATGTAACGAAATGTAAGGTGTTGTTTTTTTATACGGCATTTAGATAGTTTAGCATTTTTTTTTTAATTCTTTAAAAAAAAAATTTCAATTAAAAAAAACACAAAAATTGCTACATGTCGTACTCGCACATTTTTGGAGCGACGTTCTGTTACGATGTTTAGAATTTATATTTTTTTATTTTTTTTTTATTTTATTTGTTTTATTTTATTTATCCCGCATTTTATAGGAAGGGTAAAAACAGACCATTCAAAGTATTTGAAAAATCAGGGAAGTTCCGAGACGCATTCATTAAAATGGGGCATAATATGTTTGTTGCAAATCCACTACTCATGGAACAAACTTTCAATGTTCTGCAGGAATATGTTTGCGTTTTATACAACGTAAAAGCAAGAAAAACAGTCAATACTCGAATCCTGAATAATTTGAAAATTTTAAAAACTTTAGTATTTGTGTTTTGTTACAATAAAAAGATTTTTTTTTTAATTTTCGTTTTTTTTTTTCGTCTGCTGATAATTCTTATTTACCTTTTTATCTACTAAAGATGTATATACTTTAATATCACATAAAATATATACACACATATGTAATTCATTTATAAAAAGAAATATTTAAAAAAACATTCTTCTATATTTTAATATTAAGCTACTCCAAAATGACGCGTAGCATTTACTAGTCTATCGCTATCTTTTTCGTTTTCACCGACAAATAGCATGCGCGCTCTCTTGTTCATTCAACCCACAAACTATACACAGCTGCAATGCTGTGTCCTCTTCTATCGCATGGGATAGTTTGCTGGGACCTCGCTGTCGCACGTACTCACTCGCAGCAATATTTTACTTTTTAAAATTCGACAACCGCAATTCAGGACTGATTTTTTGCAGACAACCCTATACCACCGTGTTCGTAATAAAATTATCTTTATTTTTATTTTAGTTTAATTCATTAACCGGACCGGTGCAAGTTACTAGTATCGATATACCTGTTTATACCTGCCAACCCAAGAGTTGTGACGGGAAATAAATAGACAAACTAACGTTTGTATATTCTATAGGTTTCAAATTTTCGATTGGAATAGAATTTGTTCATTAACCAAGCCAGTGTAATTGAAAAAAAAAAATTGATTTTTCAATTATTAATTAATCATACTCTGGACTGAAATTTTTCAGACAACCCATTCGCAATATATTTATTGACATATTTTATTTAATAAAAAATATCTTTCATCCATTAACCAGCCCGGTGAAGGTCGTCTTATAGCGGGATCTTAGACTATAATATACACACCGTTTCAGTTCAGTTAGACGTCATAGTGATTTTATCATATTATCAATTATTCTCTTCAAAAATATGTTAATGCCGTACTGTATCAGATGGCCTTAAAGTACCCTTAAAATTGTAGCATCACTTTCATCAGCCTAAAATATATGGTCTGCATAAAAATGTACGGCATCATTTTTTCCTAATTTATCTATGTTAATACTATTTAAAACAAGGGATAAAATGTAGAAAACTGCTGTATTTAATTAATCTATGATATTTAAACTTTTACAATAATTTGCAAAATTTCAGTTTTTGCATTTCTCTATAAATTTTTTTTGAACGGTTTCTTTTGAACGGCTAACTATATAACAATTGTATTTTACAATATCATGTTTAAAAAAAAGGTTCCCGTACAGGATCAAATGACTTTACAGCTCTATAAATCAAGGATACGATGAAATTAAGATGATTATTGATATACATTCAATGGAACAATCATTTTTTGACGGCATTAATTTTAATAGTACTTTTGAGTGCTAGATAATGTTTTGGAACCGAAGCCGTACATTTTCAAATCACCCCCTGGACTACGGAAAGAGAGGGGATTGCAACCTTCGATTGTTTCCCCTTGTCGCATGATTTATGTACGGCGTTGCGGAATAATGGATTAGGAGCAGTATTGAAATAGTATGACACAGATGCCGTACAAAATCAAATGACCAAATTTACCCCGGTAATTGTTGGAAAATAAAAATTAAAATCCGACTTTGTGGCGCACCATTTTTTTACGGCACTGCGCGTTTTCTTATTATTTTTAATGGATCTATCGATGATAAGAATGCCGTACAAAAATATGTGACCAAAATGTACCCACTCTACCTGTACTTTCGAATTCTCACCTGCACTCAGTTGGACAGCTTACAAGTGACGGCACAGTGCTGAATCTTCATATTTAATGCTCTTATATCGTTCTACATAGGTCACCTGGTGGTTCAAATGACCCATCAATTTTTCAGCATGGGCCTGTAGTCTATTATACTTAGAACAGAAATTCTTTGATTGCACACAGTAGTAGGTACATGAGAAGAGACTGCTAGTAAATCCGCTATTGTGTGCACCTGAGGTAGCGTTGCCAAACGTCCCGTATTTCCCGGGACGTCCCGTATTTTAGGCCTAATTTGGAATGTCCCGTATTTTAGCCATGCATCAATTTTTACTTACAAATCAATCGATCAACTTCGACAATCACGCACGGCATGCAGCGTTCGCTCGCAGTTTCGCGCAAAAATAATCACAAACGAAGGAGAAGAAAAAAAGACTGGCGCCTTTGTCGTTAGTACAATACTTTATGTTTTCCGTCAAAGTTAGAAGATCGAATCTAATACGTTTTCAGTAGTAGAAATGCATGGGATTCGCGAGAAAATCGAACAAAGAATAAACGACAAGTTTTTTGGCAGTCAAGCGAGAGACGTACTACGTGAATTAACGGCTGATGCAAAGGAATTACTAGAAAACTATAGGGATTTTTTAGGCTTTATTTATAATAATATTTTGAACAATTATACCAACTTTCAGCTGGATTTGAATTAATGTAGCCCTGGATGTCTAAATTGACCGGACTCTATGTACAAACAAATATATGTTAAAACGTATTCGCTCCTTTGAAAAGTACAAAAAAATTATAAAGATCGACACCATATATATTTTTTTTCATTTGTCCCGGGCTAAAAACTAAAATCCCGTATTTTTTAGCCTTTTTAAGCATTTGTCCCGTATGGGCTGAAAAAAAACTGGCAACCCTAACCCGAGGTGACGCTCGAGCGTCATTTTGTTGTTACTCTGTCGGTTAGAATGCGATGAAAATATACGATACTTTGCGAAAAAGATGGATTTTATACCACGCGTTATTAGTTAAAAGGCCGCTCGTGCTAGCTGGGCAGAGATCACTACAATACTTACAGCTATTAGCCCAAAAAAAGGTGGACAAGGCTTCTGAAATTTATTAATTCCACAGCATAGATGTACTAAATACCTAGATATGTTTTATACAAGGAAACCCGCGCTTACGAGTGGCACTGATTGCGGCGGCAGTTGTACGCACGCACACCACTAGAAATATATCCAAACAACACACCAAGAAATATATTTGAAATGTAAGCGAGATAGCACATTTCATAGCAAGCGCTAAAAAGAGACAAACATATTTTCTCTGCACCGCACAGTGTAGGAATTTCATGATCTGGCGGGATTTAATTATTTAACAAACATAACTTATTTTTTATAGTTAAATAGATGTTATATGCTATTAAAAGTTTTATTAAAATAATAAAAAGTAACGAAATGAGTTTTAAAGGTAAATTCACTAAAAAAACATTTAACTATACCACAGAAAGCATTAAAATACATATTAGTCACTTTGGTCGTCCCTAGTTGTCTCATTTGGTGTAGGTAAGGAAAACAAATTCAAAACTTCGTGTTCAGTTGACTTTTTTTCATCCTAGGGATATATCGCAAGCTGGCTATATAAGGATCTGATGATATCAATAGCATGTTAATAAGATCCTCGTTGGTGTCGACACGTGATCTTTTTCGTGTAAAATATTCTCTATACCTTCGGGTATCCTTATTGCTGGCCTCTTGTGCTTCCTCAGACAATTGGCCAATAGGAAGAATACATGAGGCTATTACTTCTCTGCCATGGAATAGCACTTTGTGGACGCTGACAGGCATATTGAACCAAGAGTATTCCTGTAGGTAGATGTTTGTATTATGGTATCTTTGATATATGTATCAAACGCATTTAAATCGATCGCAAACTTAGAGCCTAGAGTTTCTAAAATTATGTGAAATCTATTTATCAGTTCCAAGTTGACTCCAGTAATTTCAGCAGTTTTTGTTGGATTTCGGAAAAACCGTCTGGCGGTATTGCCGTCATTAGTATTTCCAGCTTGTTGAGTCGGCATGTCCACTAGTAAACCTAACTCAGTTCTGAAACTTCTTTGTATGGCTTCCTTCCTAACTTTAATTTTATTCTTATTTTCCTGGCCTCGAACTTGCCATACTTTTATAGCCAGTCGATAGGCTATATGCAGTATACATTCCATGAAACAATGCGATGAAAAGACAATGCGGCTTGATCGACAGGTTTATTGATTATAACAGCTGGCTGGCGGGCTGGTGGAAGCAATAAGATTTTCAACTTTTCGCCTTTTAGTCTTATTTCCAAGACTGCCCATTTTTCTTCCAATCTTGCCAATAAAGACCTTAAAATCTTTTTCATTTCCTTTAAAGCATCTTCAAAAAGCCTTATCGGCTCAAAACGGCTGGTAATAAAATGAAAAACAGCATCAAAACGCTCTTTCCCCTTCTTCACATACCAAATATCAAATATTTGCATTCTGGTAATTTCAGAAGTCATCCTAAAAAAACAATAATTCTTTGAGAGGGGCAAAAACGGGCAAAATCTGTTAATTACATCTACTAGTTAAGACTACAACCTATATTATGATGTAATTTTTGCTACGTAATATCGTGTAATAATGTAACATTTTCCCTTTTCAAATTTACCTTTATAAAAAAACGTATATTTTTTAGGCTCATTCGTTTAAATGCGTTTATGTATATATTCTAACATCTAAAGATTAAATAAACAGTCTTATTCCTACCTTAAGATACTGTAAACACCGTAAATAACACAAAATACGCAGTTATAGCAATAATCACTCTGTAATTGTATTAACAATGTACGCAAATAAACGGTTCGCTTTGTGTTAATCCAATGATTAATTTTATGTACTACCTTCAACATCATTTTATTTTGGTTTTGAAATACGTACAAAATTTTTAAGTATGTAATGATTTTAAGTAGGGTCTAAGCTATAGAAAAAATGAATTAATTGAACGTTTCGGTCGAGTATGTTTTTAGAATTAAATCCCGCTAGATTTCGTTTTTCCCACACTGTGCACCGACGTGAAATATGACCTTAAGACGACCGCTTGACACGCACAATACTTCTTCTATTTTATGACACCTTACACCTAATTTATTATAAATTATAATTAAAACGTTGAAAATGTATAATACTTACTTATGATAAGTAATCCCGTCACTTTTAGTAGTTTTTCGACTATAGTTTGTGCAAAATCTCATCACACACGACGGCATTCTCGATTATTTTGAGAAACAAACACGCCAAAACAAGTGAACGATCGCGACGGCAGCTAGTGTGCGACTAAAGTCAAGTGAGCCATTTAGCCCCCTTTATAAGTGCCACTTTTGAGCAAGCGTGACTTATCTAAGGGTTTTTATTAGATATCTGTGTTCCACAGTCACTTTTCGATTTTGAGTTTGGAAAACATTGTAATAGAAAATTTGGTTGGTAATAGGTGGTAGTAGCCAAATCACCCAGTAGTCAACTCCTATGTAATAAAACAAATATTAAGTAAACATTATTATTTATTTTCTTCTTTCATCATTTCTTCTATTAACTTTTGTCTTTCTGCAGCTTGTCTCATTTTGGTTAACACAAGTGACTCATAATCTCTATCAGATATTACTGATGAAGTCGTTTTTGGTTTCAGGATAGCTCTATTGTGCACATATTTTAACTTCAATGGGTTTTCTGGTAATCCTGAAAAGGCAAAAATGCATGATTAACATTGACATTGTTTTGAGAGCAAAAACCAAATACAAAAGTGCATAAGTTTATTTTCTATTCTTGTAACTAATGGGGAGAAATGTAAAATTAATAAATATTGCCAAAGTGTCTCAGCAAGATCAAAGCAATGATCCCAATTAACACTTAGGATACTTTTTATCTGGGAAATATTGAGATTACAATCCATTTTAAAAAATGGCTAAACTGACTTACTGACTCAGCATCCATGCTCAGCCGAAACTACTATACTTATAAACTTTAAATCTATTAAGTGAAAAAATTGTGAGGACACTATAAAAAAACACCTTTTTTTCATCACATGACAGAGACCCTCAACAGGTCAGTTAAATATTTCAGTTTGACGACGTCAAGGTCTACACTTTTGACAGTACGAAGTCTGTCGGGTCAGCTAGTGTCAATATACATACATATTAATTAGGTTTGGAATGTAACCAATGTATTGAACAAACATTGCGGAATTTGAGCCATACATACAGACATATACGAACCACTTAAAATCACTAGAGCTTCAAAATAAGAATTTTTTTTGGCCGTGTTTGGTTGCAAAGTGGTGAAAAAAGTGAAAAATAAAGGTTTTTCATGATGCATTGCCTAGATATCACTTAAAAAACCCCAATACCCTCAGTTACCACTACACAGCAACTTAAATCTGATCTAAGTGATGTATAGAGTTGGACTTAGAAAACTTAACTCGATCCAATTATGCAAAACACTGGAGTGAATTAGTATATAATATTATGTTGATAGTAACTTTATAGGTATATAAAACATGTAAACCTTACTAGTTAAATATTCAAGCTGTAGGATTTCTGAATATACATTATACTCATACATACATACATATACTCACGGCTATATTTCCCTAGAAGGGGTAGCCAGAGCTAAGGAATTATAAATTCCTCAGCCACTTTTGGAAGTTGAGTGGGGAAAAGATGGTGAAAATAAAGGTTTTTGGTGATGGGTCTCCAACCGCATCGCCCAAAAATCGAATAAAAAGCCCCAATACCCTTAGTCGCCTCTTACGAGACACTCGTGGGTAGAAAGGGGTAGCGACATTCTAGGCCGGCACTACTCGGCAACATTATACTCATAAAGGTATAATAGTAGAACCTACTATTATACTTCTATGATTAAATGATTATACTTATGACCATTTTATAAAACATGAATGTACTGAACTGGTATTTAAAATACAAATCTTATGCAAGATAGAGTGGCACAAGGTGTTCACCCTAGTTAATTAATACTTTAAAATAATATGTTTTAACAAACCAACCCTTTTCAAACTCAACAGCCATATCTGCTCCTTCCTTAGTGGAAAATTCAACTAATGCACTTCCTTTTTTAGAACTTGATACAATAAGAGCACTAACATCTCCATACTTTTTGAAAAATCTTCTTAATGTTGCCTCATCATAGCCACCATTTTTAGGGTCATCTTTGTCCGCATTCCATTTAACCTTAATTCTATTCAAACTGGGATCCCACACTACTTCGCAACCCTGCATTTGTGATTTCTTTATTTCTTCTTTGATTCTTTGTTGCTCTTCTTGTAATAATCGACTTCCTTCTTTTCTAAGTCTTTCTATTTCTGCAGCTAACTTTTGTTCATCTGTAAGGTTATTATACTTATCTGTTCCAGAGCTAGCAGCTTGTTCTTTTCTTTCCAAGTCTTCTTTTAATTTCTGTCGTTTGTGATCTAGTTCTTTATGTCTCAATTTAGCTGCTTCTTTAGCTCGTAATACTTTATCATATGCTGATCTTGCTGAAGCATCTGTTAAAATTTCCAGTGCTCTTGATAGCTCATGAAAAGTTTCTGCAGCCTTAGGATTGTCAGGATTCTTATCAGGATGGCATTGTAAGGCCTTTTTTCGATAAGCTTTTTTGATCTGAAACAGTAAATCAAAGTAATTAAGTATACAAACCTACAATTTAGGTAGTTTCTATGATTAACAGTAAAGGTTTTATGATTGTGTAATCATAAATTTAAAGATTGTGACTACTTGTATATTGTGATAAAGAATCAAGAAACAAAAGTTTATTTCAAATAAAAACTCATAATTAACGATATATATTTCTCAGTCCAAAACATTAGATTAGATACTTACTTCTGACTCTGTTGCAGAGATATTTAATTCCAGCAGGGCATATAAATCAACATCTTCCACTTTTTTGCTTGTCATCTTTGATATGGATTCTAATTTCTCTTATTGCTCTAGGGTTTTAAAGATTTAATTTACTAATCATGAAATAATAATTTTATATTTTGTAAATAAAACGAGAATGATGGATAGACAAAAACAAAACGAAACGATATACTAGAGCTGTACCAGCTGCAGCTATAGCGAAATGTATCCGTATTCCGTATGTATTCGGTAATGAGAAACGAGGTGCGCCATTTAGTACCAATTAACGAAACGTTCCAGACGATACGAATTTATTTCAATAACCTCGATTGCGTTTTGGACGTGTGTTTTTGTTTCACTTTAACTCATATTTTTTTACATCAATGAAACTAAACGAAGATCAACATACACTCAAATCAGGTTTAAACTGCGGAATAAGTGAGGAAATTCACCTAACTGTGTGTACATAATGTGTAATTATGATTTCTACAATTCACGAATATTGTTCTAACATAACATAATTAGGCGTAAACATATCATTTCATGAAGCGCCGGCTGGAAGTCAAAAGTAACGAGTGAGGTTTAGTTAAGTAGGGTTTGTGGAAACCTGTATACCCTGCTGTGTACTAACTTATAATTTGTATTTATACTTAACTGGAACCGTGATGCATTTTTTTATGTAGCTGCTAGTTTGCAAGTGAATCGGCCGTCTAGAGGTTGCAACAGTACTCTTGCTTGGTCTATAAACGATATCGAAGAGCTAGGAGGTACCTTGCTTGTAGATGCTCTGCTGAATGAGTGGTGAGGTGAATGTAGTAAGCAAAGAGTGGAAGTTGCGGGTTGATTGAGAAATATAGTAGAAGGAAGCGTGTTTTCTCATCGGGGAGTCACCACTGAGGAAGCAGCAAAGATATACTGGCTAGTACACCCTGCTATATACCAACTTATTAAGTTGTAAGCATTTTGATGATACGTGTTGTGGCGATAAAGAATACATATTTGCCTCTTACATTTCTTAACATTATTTTTCCAAGGCGTAAAGTAAACAATTCGATAAAACTTGCAATTTGCTTTCGGATTTAGAAACGATACGTATCGGACCCGATTACACATCCCTAGCAAAATGCATATGTCAATGTCAAATCGATGAAGTTCTAGATTTAGATTTTAGGTTATGTATTTATGATTATGTAGGTTGGGTGGGTAATATAATTCTATTTTTCAAAATAAATAAGCATTTCGCAGTGATAAGTTCAAGTAATTCATCGAAACAAAATTCAAGATATGTTGCAGTTCATAGGTAAGAAAATCATGGCATCGGATCTCTCTTATGATTTACATATATTATATTTGTTTGGGTCACTTAATATAAAAAGGTAATCATTAATTAAAAATGTATGTTTTAGGAAAATGTATTTCACACTCCAAATCAGCACGAAGGCTTTCAACAGCATTACAACAAGCACCTGAACCCAGTGAAGGTAAATTTATAATTATTGTGGACATTTGAATAGATGATGAGATGATGATGATCTACTAAAATAGATTATTTGGTTAATAACTCAACAGTATTGTTTATGAACAATTTAGCCGTTTTCAAGTCATGTAAGGTTTTATCGTAATTTCAAAGATAAACACGTATTTATTCTTCAATGCATATTTTTGATATATTTGTAATTTTTCTGCGCTCTTCTAATTTAATTCATTGAAATTAAATCCTAATTTTTCCCTAGTCTTGGCAGGGGTATAATAGAGTATTATTAAGTCAATGGGACTACTAAATGAAAACAGACTTTAGTGATTCTGCCCTCTTAGATTATAGAAATATTTTCTTTAAAGATATTGTGGCTTTCCATTTGTAATTAAGATGCAAAATTCCCCTTAACTTATTGGTGTTAAAATCACCCAAGTAATTTAAGTAACATATATTTCATTATATATTATCATTTCGAAAAGATTGGAGAGAGCATCATTTTGAAAAGATTGGAGAGAGCAGGCCCAAAGCAGGGATGAATGGAAAATCCAGGGAGATACCTTTGCCCAGCAGTGGGACACAATAGGTTCATAAAAAAATAATAATATATTGTTACATTACTTGATTGAAAAATTTACGAGTTTGTTTTTGCATATTTTTTTTAAGTTTTGAAGAACTGACATTGCAATGTTCGACCAATGAATGAATGAGACTTTTACGGTCATTTAGTATTCCTCACCTCATTCCTCACAGCCCATATATGTCACCACCAAGGGGATGGAGCCTACCCTGTTCAAGGTGATTTTGGCCTTAGTCCACCAAGCTGGCCAAGTGCAGGTTGGCAGCTAAGTCATTTAGAATACATTTTGAATAAGAGGCTCACTGTGAGTTCCATTATGATATTTCATGGGGTTTTTAGTTACACAGTATTTTTTTCATAATATTGAAAGTAATATAATAGATTTAATTAAAGACTCAAATGTTCATGCCATTTATCCCCAAAATGTGGTAGGACCAATACTTCTGAACATCTGTGACATGATTTTCACCTGGTGATCAATATGCCAAATGTTTTGCTTGTATAGTGTTCTCATGTGGTAGGGAGCAGGCATACTCTGGTTTTGAATGATTACACTGTCACACACACTAAGCACAACTTTGCCTCATGGGTTTCACTTTCCCTCACCATTAACAACCATGATAAATTAACAAAAAATGATGACTTAGAAAACATAGATTGGGTAAGCCCGACTCAGGATTTGAACCCACGTCTCTCTACATGTTAGGCGGTTGTTCTGAGTTATTACAATTGATCAATTAT